>MU130030.1:35949-181101 GCA_015039465.1 Phlegmacium glaucopus | reverse complement strand
GAGCCCTTGTTCCGACGCGGAAAGTTCACAACTGAGTCCTGGAAAGTGTAAAAACTGTACTGGTGTGCGGATACCTCAGCTATATAAAAACGATAACCTGATACATGTGAAGGAAGAAAAGAAAAGAGAGCGTGAAACTGTGAAATGTCTAAAAAAATAACAAGGAAGAAGAAAAGGTAACAAGAAAAGAAGAGCGTCGACAGGAGAGAAATAGAAAGAAGGAAACTGTCGCGCATGAAGAAAAAAAAATAACAAAATGTATCGGAGTAGGAATCCCATATTTATGACGAGAAAACATGGTCCTATCCATCAAGTCAAGTTAAGTAAGAATGGGGGGTGAAAGTAGTAGAGTCACCTTAAGGTCACTTAAGGAGGGAATTCAAGCGAAAAGAACGGGGAATGACAGTTAGATAGGGGATAGGGAGTTAGCGATATCAGAATGACTTCTGAGAAAGAATGGGTAGGAGTAGGAGTAGAAGATGGAGTAGGTAGAAGGTTCTGTAAGTAGGAGTAGGAGGAGTGGAGATGAGAACGAGGGATGGAGACACACTATGTTCAGTTCCAATGTGGAAGGGATTTGCTTGTTGTCCCTCAGAGAACTGGATTCCTGACCAGGTGACGAGAGACCAACCACAATATATAGTTGTGTTTGTTACTAAATATAGCCTTACACACCCCCTCCCATTTCATGACTTGAACAATCCATCTAGCCTTTGAAACACCATATCTCCCCCCTCTAAGTATACTTAGTGAAGTAGGAGAACATTCATCCGTAATGTTATCCGTAAAAACTGCAGTTAAACTACTTACCTTCGTAAAAAGACTCGTGACTTTCTGTTATTCCACACATTCGAATGTCCCGCCTGACACCCTCGCTTTCAAAGTCACATTAGTTGTGGTTTGAGGACAGATATGGGAAAACGTTGATTAGACCGGAATATAGCTCGTTATAAGGGTAGCCGTAGTGTAAATGTCGCTTTTTACATAGTCGTACCATAGTGTAATCACGGTATACCACACAACTATTCCAGGGTCCACACATTGAAAAGCTAGACCCATTCAAGACGAAGATAACGTAGGTAGGTAACAAGAAAAAGTGCTGACGGTTCACGAAGGGAGTTCCATCCAAGTAGGAGAACCAACCGCTGGACAATCCCGTTGACGCTGGGACTGAATCAGTTCGATTGTCCCCTAGGTTTCAATTATCATAAAGTTTCCCTATAGATGTTCACTGAGTGGATCGTCCCCTAGGCTTCTCCTTTCCTACCCAAAACACTACTTGCCCATGGTCCCATGTCGCGCAGCCTTGATAACACTTGACACACTGCGAGAATAATCCTCTGCTGCTGATTCATCTGCAATTCCTGCTTAGTCGTGATCCTCCTGGACTTCCTAAATTGTCATAAAGAGGGTGGGAAGGCTTCAGGTACCGCGTGAATGATGGTTTTGGCAGTGAATGATAAGATAAGAGGTAGATGAGTGAGGATAGGGGACTGAGTGAGATCCAGGAGCGAGGTATGGCAAGATATATAGCTGAAGCAAAGACTTGTGGGTCCATAGCCACAACAACAATGACAAAGCCTTGTACATAATGGGAGATGTAGTTGATGCATCCATAAAGGGGCCGTTCTTGAAATGATGGACCAAAGATACGATCAAACGCAAGCCGATGACCGATGCGAATAGTAGATTGATCGCTTTGCTGGATCACTAGCCAAGGAACGAACGGATGGTATATGCTTAGGAGCATGTCAATAGTGAAAACGATGGAGAGCATAGTGTGAGACATTGAGAGTATGATGAGCGATGGGGATGTTATCGTTGAACGAATGATTTTGTTGACCAGGAACACGATTCAGGGCTGCTTCCAAAATAGGTAAGTGAATTTGAAGTCCGCTTATTTTCATGATGGCGACTTTTAAGCTTTCTTCTCACGCTACCAATCAGTATTGGTGCGCGATACCGAGCGGGTCTGAGCAATCCAACCAAATTCCAACCAAATTCCAACCAAATTCTGAGCAATCCAACCAAATTCCGACCAACTTCTGACCTCATTTAGGGTTAGGTTAAGGTTTGGTTAGAGTCTATTTAGGGTTAGGATTAAGGTTTATTTAAGAGGTTAGGGCAGTATATTGATGCTAGGTGGTTATAATGAATTTGATGTAAAATTGGTTGGAATATGGTTGGATTCTGCTCAGATTCTGCTCGGAGTTCGCTCGGACCCGCTCGGACCCGCTTGGAATGTGTGGGGGAGAGTAAAGACCTCCCTTTAGTGCATCCTGGTGCATTGGCCATTTGGATTAAATCACATCAGGAGGCCCTGGGAGTCCCTTAGAATTGATTTAGAATTTATGAATTTTCCAGTACTTTTCTGTCCCCCACCAGATCTGATCAGATCTGATCAGAATTGTTATATCTGAGTGGATCCAAGTGGATCTGAGAAAATAGAGACCTACTAGCTACTTCTGTTAAGGTTTGGTTAAGGTTTGGTTAAGGTTTGGTTAAGGTTTGGTTAAGGTTTGGGTTAAGGTTTGGTTAAGGTTTGGGTTAAGGTTTGGTTAAGGTTTGGGTTAAGGTTTGGTTAGGGTTTTATTAAGGTTAGGGAGGTATATAGTTTCCATTCTGCTCAGATCTGCTCAGAATGCCTGCCAAATCTGCTCAGATCTGATCAGATCTGGTGGATCACAGCAAAGACCTCAAATTTTCATATAGAATGTTTAACTGCTGCATCCAGGAAAGTATTTTGCAATTTTCTCAATAAGGAGAGCTGCTATTAATAGAATTTAAACATATTCAGGGTCCTAAAACAATTCTCTACCATCTTTAAAAAATTTCCTTTTTTGGAATCTTATGTAATCTACTCTGACCCACCATATGCTTGAAATCATGCTTATCTGGGATCATGTGACCAATGGTCTGTGTGGGAAGAGGATAAACGTGGATACAAACATGGGTACAAACAAGTAGTCTAAGCAATTTACTTGGACTAAGTCTGAGTAAGTCCAATCAGATTCCAAGTAGTCCAAGCAATTTACTCGGACTGAACTCGGACTGGGCTCGGACTCAAAATTTGAAAATGGCTAGTGCTCCAGCCAAATTTGAGTCCAATCGGAATTAGTGGCTTAGTGTAAAGACCTCAACAGCTGCCTGTTTTTGCTCATATTTGTCTTGTTCAGCCTTGTGTCTTTGGATTTCATCATCTGTTAAAGGTGTTAGGGAACTGGGTAAGCACCAACTCTTGCTATTAGATCAATTGGTTTATGTGCTGTCCCAGTGACATGTCTCTTTAGGCCTTTCAAAGTGAGGTAATTCAATACTTGTTCAGCATACATCATCCAATTGGAGCCATTGGCGAGGTCTTTACTCTCCCCCACACATTCTGAGTGGAATCTGCTCAGATCTGAGCAAATTCTGAGCGGATCCGAGCACTTTTTGAGTGTATTCCGAGTGGAATTTGCTCGGACCCACTCCGATCCGCTCGGACTGCTAGGAATGGAACCTATATACCTCCCTAACCTTAACAAAACCTTAACAAAACCTTAATAAAACCTTAACAAACCATATACCTCCCTAACCTTAACACAACCTTAACAAAAACCTCACCAAAACCTTAACAAAACCCTAACAAATTATATACCTCCCTAACCTTAACAGAACCTTAACAAAAACCTTAACAAAACCTTAACACAACCCTAACAAAAACCTTAAAAAACCTTAACAAAACCCCAACAAAACCTTAACAGAAGTATTTTCCCAATCAATTTGTGTCTTATTTGCTTGGATCCACTTGGAATCTGCTTGGAATCTGCTTAGAATCTGCTTGGACTCTGCTCAGATCTGACCATTCCGCTCAAAATCTGCTCGGACCCGCTTGGAATCTGCTTGGATCTGCTTGGACTGCTTGGATTTGCTCGGATCCGAGCGGAATGTGTGGGGGAGGGTAAAGTACTGCCATTGGCTAGAGCTTCGGGATTGTCAGTCCTTGACCTGTGTTTGACATAGAGTTCATGTCAGAGACATCATCAGAGCCCATAACCCTATTGAATGTGCAGGGTAATTGGAATAAAGCAGAGCTAAAGGTTGTTAAACCTCAGTGAAAATAAACACTGTATATATTCAAAGATATGTACCTAAAGGTTATTAACTAAAGAAAGGTAAGTAATAAATATAATACGACGACTGAACGACTTACACCTCAGTGAGAATAAACACTGAGGTGTCACATAAACGAGAGTGACCTTTTAAATAAAAAGAATTATGTAATACTAAATAAGCGAACAAGTAGTGTAATGAGTTCAACAGTTAGCCTTCATTCCAGAACCAAAAATAACCTAACTGGACTGCAACTAACCAGTTAGGACTGAAAAACTAAAATTCGGCAAAAGAAAGGCAAATCTGTCCAAATATGTGTCAGTAAATATTATTTCCACTTATTTTAGCTTTAAAACGAGCCCAAGAACGCTTAATTCGGTGAAGAATTGATATATTTATGAAATTAATCTTAAAAATCTACTATTTTGACTAATATTTAGAGATTTGACAATAACTCAGTCAAATTTTGAGTGTTTTTGATGTTCTTAGGCACATTTTGAACGGGTAAAATAGGGGCAATTATAACCAGTCATAATTGGTTAGTTAACGGTTAGTTAACTGCAAAATAACTGGTTATTTTATTTTCAAAATTGAGTAACCCTAACTGCAGTTAGGTTAGCTTTGCAGTTAGGTTGCAGTTAGGTTGCAGTTATTTTCCAGTTAACTAACCTAACTTCCAAGCACTACTGAGCCCAGTACCAAGCCCTGGTACTAGTTTCTCAAAATCCCTTTTTTTGTTTGTTTGTTTTCACAGATACTGCACATCAATGATAAACAATTATCCAGCTGTACACTAGTATCCTTAGGTGTTCCAGTACAATTAAACTAAATACAGCACACAATTCAACCATTTACATAGAGTACACAATATATCTGAGCTGAACGATGTCTAGGAAGTGTACTCCTGTGAGCTAAAAACATAGCCTGGGCCCATGGTAGTAACAGACTCACCATATTTCAATCAAAGAACATGGGTCAAATGCCCCCCCACCAGTGCCATCCTCTACATCACCATCATCAACAGACCAATCCATCTTGTTGACCACAGTATGGAGAATAACTCTCCACTTGTTGTTGTCAAGATGGCTAGCTGCTGCTGCCCACCCACAAGTTTTCCCACCCCACACTGCATCTGTGTATGTTACGACTTCAAAAGATTCAGATGATTCTGATCTTAAACAGATGAATAAAAGATTGGTTCAGAATAGTGAGCTCTAAAGAATGCTGATAATTATTGGTATTGTCTTAGAGAGTTTGAGAAAGATCAAGGAAACAAGTAGATTCTCAAGAACTAGCTAGAGAATTAAAAAGTAGTAAATATGGTTTTTATAGTGAAGAATGAGTTGCATGTAGTACATGAGTCATATGTAAAAGTAAAAGTGACTCATACAATGAGTCATACACATGTAGGTGAAATGTACATGAAACAATGAAAGACAAAAGGAAAAGGCATGTTAGATGGAGATGAAAGTAATGCATATGTTGTGTATGAAGGAGAAAGCATGTATTGGTGGAAATAAAGAAAAAGAATTCATAACAGTGTATCCCACATAGTGATGTGCAGGCTCAGCCTTTAAGCCCTAAGCCAGCCGAGCTGAGCCCAAGCCGTCAAAGCTGTGGCCAGGGTTGAACAGGGCCTAGGGCCCAGGCTTTCATTTTGGTAAGCCTTAGGCCGTGGCTTCAGGCCCTGGTGCATATACAGATGGATTTTCAGTGGTGGGTGGACCTAATTTTTTTTAAAACTATCCTATATTGCTCTCAAGCTGTTAAACTAGTGAAATATTTACACAATGGATGGTAGTGCTTGAAAGTCTGGTTAATTAACCGGAAAATAACCAAGACTGGACCGGACCTAACCGCAAAAAGACCGGACTGCAGTTAGTGGTTAGTTGATTCTGAAAATGAAATAACCAGTTATTTTGCGGTTAGCTAACCGTTAAAAAACCGGTTATAACCGGTTATAAACAACCCTATTATACCCCTTCAAAACACACCCAAAAACGTGAGAAACACTAAAAATCTGACTGAGTTATGGTCAAATCTTTAAAATATTGGCCAAAAGTAGACTTTCATGAATATTATCATAGCTTTGTCAATTCTTCATCAAATTTAGCGTTCTTGGGCTCATTTTAAAGCTACGATGCGTGGAAATAATGTTTATTGAGAGAAATATGTATGGTCTTGCCCAGTTATAACTGGTTTTTCATTTTTTTCGGTCCTAACTGGTTAGTAACTGCAACTAACCGGTTTTGGTCAGTTATTTTTGGTCCGGTTAGGTTATTTTGGGTTTGGGAACGGAGCCTAACCGGTCTCGGTCTTGGTTAGAGCCCCTGGGCACCAAATAACTGGACCTAACTGGACTTTCAAGCACTAATGGATGGTAAAGGAACCTGTTATGGATGTTTTTGGAACCGCTAATGGCACTTTTACAGCTTGCCAGCTCACAGCATGTCACATGAACAAAGCCGTGGCCTAAGCCCAAGGCTTGGGCCGGCTTTGGCTTTTCAGGGCCTAAGGCTTGGGCTTGGATTTTGTCAGGCCCTCATCAGGCCGAGCTGAGCCGAGCCAGGCCTGCACATCACTAATCCCACATAGTGATTTGTTCTACATTTCTTGCTGGCCATTGCATCACCATTGAAGATTTGAAAATGTCAGTGTTGTTACTGTCAAGCCCAATGTGGCCAGCTTTGATCAAGTCCAGGCCGCATTCAAGCTACAAGTAAAGAATATAACCTCACACTCAATGAGAAAAAAGTGAATTCCTACATACAACAGCTGTTGTGATTGCAAGAGCTCCTATGGGATATCCATATTGAATGACATTATTTTCCATCGTCTTAAGGTGTACAGCAAGGCACATACTAACAAGGGGGCTTTTTTAAGCCCCCTTGTTGCCCTAGTCAGATATGTACTGTCAAGAATGATTGGCACAAATGAGCAAATGGGAGATAAACATACCATATCATTGTCAGGGTTTTCATAAATGAAGCAGTAGTTTTTGAGGTAATATTCTGCAGTTTGACATGCATCTTCTTTCTTCACCCCCTCTTCATTCAATGCATGGAGGACAAGATGAAGGCCCTCTTTACCCATGGAACTACACCAGTCAATGAGGGCATCAGCCACCTAAAGTTTGAATATTAATCAGAACAATGAACATGTGATTGAATAAGGCCTTACCACATGTATAATTCCCTCATGGCTGCCACCATCCACCTCATTTGAAATGGAGGGGAACACCACCTTCCATACCTCCACAACAACATTCTCCATGACTGCATTTGTTCCAAAAGGGTCTTCAAGTGTTGTGGCCTAATGTATGAGTGTCAGTTTGAAGGACTTCCTCCAATTGTGGGTGTAGGTACTGGCTGCACCATGAGAAAAGGGAAGGGAAGAGAAATTATACCTGATTTTCTTGACATGGCCACTACCAGAGGACTCCTGGAATGCTCAAAGAGAGTTCAAACAATGTAATATACTCTTAGAGGGTCTTAGAGGGTGCGGAAAATAAGAAGCAAATATAAATCTTATTCAGACAGATAATGAGTGCTAATACAATATAAAAAATGTATAAGGCAAAGAAACAGAGAAAACCCTAATAGCTCATTCTCCAACTTCTGTCTTATCACCAGTGTCAAATAGCTCCAGATCACATTCCAAAGCACACTCACATATGTGAAGTGAGGGGGCACACTGCAGTAGCTGAGAGAGAAAGTTCATAAATCAGGAAACAAAGTCATGTTAAAAATGAAACCAAGAACAAACCTACCTCAAAAATGAAACTCTTGTTATCTTGATCAATGCCTCTATCATCCAGGAACTGTAGTTCATCCTGCAACCCTCTAACATACATATTCAAATGATTGTTAGCCCAAAATGGTGTCTACAACAGCAGCAGAAAAAAAAAGATCAGCACAAGTCAACAAATAACATCAATGGTCACCCACAATATCTCATAGAGCATAGTCCCAAAACTCCACCAATCAACTTCATAACTGTATGCCAGCCCTTGAATAACCTCTGGAGCTAGATACTCAGCAGTACCACAAAAGGTTGAGGTTGAATCTGTATGCCCAATAGGATGACTCAGCACACCTTGCAGTCAAATATACTGGAGTTAGTCTGTGAAAATGAAGTTGACAAAGCCCCAAGGTTGTCCATCAGCAGATTTTAGGTGGATTGTACTGTGGAGGGAGTCTGGTGAGCTGATTTCTGCTCAGTATTGAAGAGGCCAGGGATGTCTGGAGAGCTTAACCATGTAGTAGGTAGTCCAGTATTCAGCTTGTGAAGGATGCCCTGTGAGCTGATGGTGTCTGATATTGAACTGCAGATGGTGTTCGGAGAGCTGGGAGGAAGTGTAGTATTTGTTAAGTTTAAAACAAAGGAGTCACATCGGAGTTACTCCGGAATGGACAGAACAGAACCGGAACAAATAATGGAAAGGACTTTGGCCTCAGTGTATGTGCTGTGCCACCCAGCTCCTATAGTGTCCTGATTTTGGAACCGGAAGAGAAAGGAATAAGATGGAAGACCTCCGTGATTTAGAGGATGAACAAGAGGAGGAAACTAAGTTGATATTTGAACTGAGGAAAACATACAAGTTTGAGTACTTAAATAAACAAAGGAATAGCAACCAAAATATAAAAGATAAATATAAGTGCTGCGTTCTGCTCCTGGAAAGTCCTCCATTCTTGGGTGAATAATCCATAGCGGGTGTGCTGACTGATAGTGGGCAAGGTGATGACAAAGAAATAGTGGTTATGGCGAAGATGTGGTATTGGGTTCATCAGGAAAAACAACTTCTGCCCTAGGCTGTCCTGAAATGTCCTGGGGTGCCCCAGGCAGCTCAGGGCACTCAGGTCAAGAGGTCGCCCTGGGGTGCAAGTTACCTATGTATGAAAAGTCTTAGGCTGTCCTGGGGCAACCTGAGGCAACCTGAGAGCATCCTGAGGCAACCTGAGAGTGTCCTGAGGCAGCCTTAGTCCCTTTGGATCTGATGCTAGAAAACATATATAAACCAGATATTTGAGTGGTCTCACACAACAGAATAATAATAATAATAATAAAATTATATTCAATTATTCTAAACATCATATATACTAGTAATAAAATAATAATAAAATAGTGATACATAAATATACTAGTATAATACTGGGGAAGTAGGAAATAAGAAAACAAAATTGTGGGTGGTTTATATATCTTTTGGATGGCGCACAGACCATTGGTCACATGATCACAGATAAGCATGATTTCAAGCATATGGTGCTGGGTCAGGGTACATTACATAAATTCCAAAAAAGGAAATTTTTTAAAGATGGTAGAGAATTGTTTTAGGACCCTGAATATGTTTAAATTATATTGATAGCAGCTCTCCTTATTGAGAAAACTGCAAAATACTTTCCTGGACGCAGCGGTTAAAGATTTTCTAGCAAAATTCATAAATTCTAAGGGACTCCCAGGGCCTCCTGATGTGATTTAATCCAGATGGTCAATGCACCAGGATACACTAAAGGTGTCCTGAGAAAATGGGTGACACTCAAAACTTTATCTATGCTGTCCTAGGTTGTCCTGAGGTGTCCTTGGATAAGTGTGTAACACTCAAATTTTACCTGTGCTGCTCTAGGATGTCCTGGGGTGTCCTGGGGTGTCCTGGGATGTCCTGAGTAGTGATGTGATACTAACAAATTACCCAAGGCTACCTAGGGCCAAAATCATTTTTCCTGATGTTTGGAGTATTGTTGGAAGACCCGGAATGATACAGAGAAGTCTTGGAGTTGGATGTAGGAGGAGTGGATCTGGAGACAAGGGAAAGTACTGAATGGAGTATGGACTACCGGAAACAACTCTGACAGAGCTGGACCGGAGTAATGTATAATGGAACGTAACAGTATTGAAATGCAGAGGTTGTCCATTGAGCTCATGATAGTCAAATATTGAACTCCAGAGAGTGTTGTTACATTCTGTTTTACGTTACTCTGGTCCAGCTCCGTTGGAGTTGTCTCCAGAAGTCTGTACTCCATTCCAGTATTTTCCCTTGTTTCCGGATCTACCCTTCCTACATCCAACTCCGAGACTTTTCCATGTCATTCCGGCTCCTCCGACTATACTCCAAACCCATTACTACATCTTTGCCACTACCACTATTTCTTTGTCATCACTTTCCCACTATCAGTCATCACACCCACTATGGATTATTCACCCAAGAATGCAGGACCTTCTGGGAGCAGAACACAGCACATTATATTTATATCTTATGTTTTGGTTGCTATTCCTTTGTTTATTTAAGTACTTGAAACTTCTATGTTTTCCTCAGTTCGAATATCAACTTAGTTTCCCTCTCTTGTTCTTCCTCTAAGTTCCTTGCAACTTCTGGTTCCGCTCCGTTCCACTCCTACTCCGAAATTTAGGACACGAAGGTGCTGGGTAGCACAGCACATAAGCTGAGGCTAAGTCCTTATCCTTTCTGTGACTCCGTTCCATTACTCTGTCCGATATTCCAGAACAGAGTTCTCTAAATTAACAAGTGTCCAAGGAGCTAGTAGGAGATAAATATTCAAATATGGAGGGTATCTAATGAGCTCAGGAGATTTGAATATTTAACTATGGAAGCTGCCCAATGAGCTGATGGTAGTTGAATATTCAAGTGCCAGGGATAGCCAATGAGCTCATATGAGCCTAATATTCAACTATGTAGGGTGTTTAATGAGCTCACACTGGTTGAATAGTTAACTACAGAAGATACCTGATGAGTGGATAAAAGCCAAATACTCTACTACGGATGGTGTCCAAGATGTTCAGGATTTTCTAATATTCAACTGCAGAGGGTGTCTGATGAGCAGATGGGATTGAATACTGAACTGCCAAAGGTGTCCAAGGAGCTCATGAGAGCCTAATAGTCAAGTATGGAGGGTGTTTAATGAGCTAAAACCAATTGAATATTCAACTATGGAATATGCCCAATGAGCTGATGGAAGCCTAATACTCCACTATGGAGGGTGACCAATGAGCTCAAAATATTTGAATATTTAACTCTGGTTGGTGTCCAATGAGTGGATGGGAGTGTAATATTCAACTGCCATGAGTGTCCAATGAGCTCATGAGAGTCGATTATTCAACCATGGAGTGTGCCCAATGAACTCATGCTAGATGAATATCGAACTATGGAGGATGTCCAGGGAGCTGATAGGAGCCTAATATTCAACAATGGAGGGTGTTCAATGAGCTCACATTGGTTGAATACTTGACTATGGAAGATTCCCAAAGAGCTGATGGGAGTGTAATATTCAACTCCAATGGGTGTCCTATGAGCACATTTGAGTCTAAGATTCAACCACAGAGTGTGCCCAATGAGCTCATGTTATATTAATATTCAACTATGGAGGATGTCCAATGAGATGATAGGAGGTTAATATTCTATGATGGAGGGTGTCCAATGAGCTCAGACAGGTTGAATATTTAACTACGGAAGATTCCCAAAGAGCTGAAGGGAGTGTAATATTCAACTGCCATGGGTGTCTAATGGGCTCATGAGTCTAATATTGAACCATGGAGTTGTTGAGGTATACAAGTTTCAACTTGTTGATTCATTCTTTAATCTTTTATTATCTTAGATCTTACATCTTATTGTTTCTTTTATTTTGTGTCACATCAATGGTCACATTCATTAGTCACAAATTTTCACTGTAGCAAGTCTCAACTTAAAGTTGAGACATGAGTCCATTCATTTATTATCTTAATTACTTCATCTAACATATATCTAGTCACTATTTCTTTGCTCTAGCTGCAAAATATTGCAACAGGTTATGGGCCCTGAAGACAAACTGTCTAATCTCTGGATGAACTCCAGTACAGATACCATGACCCTAGCCATTCCCAAGCTCTGTGACGATGGAAGCAACTGGGCTGACTATGAGCCTCAAATTCAAAAGGCCATGGGTTCTAAGGGACTGTGGAGACATGTAGAAGGTACCACCACCATGCCTAAACTGTTTTCTGTTGTTGATGAAGTCCTAGTTCTATCAGATAGGAAGATGCCAGCTACAGAGGAGCAAATAGAAACCAAAGAAATCAGAATCATTGAATTTGAGAAGCGAGAATACCTGGCACAACATATTAATCTCTCAACAACTTTGACATGTCTCAGATCTAAAATAAAGAATTTAACATCAGCTGAAGACATGTGGAAGGTTGTTAAAGCTGATGTGACGATGAAAAGTACACTGTACCTCCTTGACACAGAAGACCAGCTCTCGAGTATGAGACTGGCAGAGAATGAAGACCCAAAGATTCATCTTGCAGAACTCAAGCAACATTTTGAGCTGATGATGCAACAATGTGATAATCTCCTGAAAATGGGATTGGCATTATCTGACACACAATTTAATATCATTGTCATGTCATCATTACCTGAAACTTACTGGCCTACTCTCCAAACCATTATGCCAGCTGAATGAGCCAGCAGTCTCTCAGGAGGCCAGTCACAACATATGAAAACAGATGACCTAATTGCCTTCATCATCAAGGAGGCTCAGTATTGTTTGATCAATGACAAACATGGCAAAAACACTGAGTCCACGCTTGCTGCCCATGGAAAAAGGGGTGGAAAATCTAGAAACACCAACAAGAAAAGGTTCAAAAAGCAAAGTAAAACCAAATCTGATGATGCATATGGAAACTGCAGAAAGAAAGGGCATAAGGATCCAGATTGTTGGTCCAAAGGAGGTGGTAAAGAGGGTCAAGGGCCGAGACAAAAGAAGTCTAAAAAGGTTGAATCAGCAACAATTGCAGTCAATGAGGAAGACAATAAACTATTTGCCTTTACCTGTACATCTGACTATGTCGATGTTGCAAATGCGTTGCCAGTCCCAAAATCCAAATTGGGCAGATGCATCAACAGTGGAGCCAGTAGTGATTACTCTCTGGATCATTCCAAGTTTACCAATTATTGTCCTATTGATCATGAAATTACTACAGCAGACGGACAAAGGGTTAAAGCTATTGGAATGGGAGATACACTCCTAGAACCCCCAAATGGGTCAACATGGACCAAAACAACCTTTAAGGATGCAATTCACACACTGGATCTAGCCTTTACTCTTATATCCATCAGCAGGTTGGAAAGGGCTGGATGTCTAGTGACGTTCCATAAGGGTATGTGCACAATTAAACAGTGGGATGGATGTACCATTGCAACTATACCTTGGGTGAATGATTTATATCCTATCCCTGCTCCAGACCCATCCAAAAACACACATCATGCAAACATAGCTTCTCAAAAAATGAGCATAAATGAAGCTCATCGAAAACTCAGACACATATCAGTAGATGCTATCAAGCATGCAATTTTGAAGGGATTCATTACTGGTATCAACCTTGATAACAATTTGAAGGTCAAATTTTGCGAAGCATGTGCAAAGGCCAAGTCCAATAGACTTCCTTTTCTGAAGGAATCAGAAACTAGGGCTGCAAAATACAGTGATTGTGTCCATTGGGATCTATGGGGATGTTACATTCCGTCATACGTTACTCTGGTCCAGCTCCATCGGAGTTGTCTCCAGTAGTCCGTACTCTGTACAGTGCTCCCCCTCACATCCCAAACTACTCCTCCTACGTTCAACCCCAACATCTTCTCTGTGTCATTCCGGTCCCTCCGTCTATGCTCCGCACCCATTACCACTTCTTTGCCACTACCACTATTTCTTTGTTATCACATTCCCACTATCAGTCAGCACACCAGCCATGGATTATTCACCCCAAGAATGCAGGACCCTTCGGGAGCAGAACACAGCACTTTATATTTATACTTTATATTTCGGTTGCAATTCCTTTTATTATTTAAGTACTCAAACTTGTATGTTTTCCCTTAGTTCGAATATCAACAAAGTTTCCTCCTCCTAGTCTTCCTCTAAGTTACTGCAACTTCTGGTTCCACTCCATTCCGTTCTTACTCCAAAATTAGGACACGAAGGTTTAGGGTAGCACAGCACATACACTGAGGCTATAGTCCTTTCCTGTTCCATGGTTCCGTTCCGGTCAAACTCCGTCCGATACTCTGGAATAGAGTTCTTGAACTTAGCAGGGGACTAGCATCAGTAAAGAGTCTAAATAGCCATTACTACATGGCAGCTCATATAGATGATGCAACTCATGAGACGAAGCTCTATTTCCAAGAGAAAAAGAGCAAAACATTCTGATTGTACAAACAGGATGAAGCTTTCATAGAGGTCTTTACTCTCCCCCCTTATTCCACATGGAATCCACCTGGAATCCACCTGGAATCCACCCAATTCCACATGGATTCCACATGGATTCCATCATTCCATATGGAATATGTTTTGGCTCAGATCCCACCCATTTTAGGCTCTTCATTCCATATGGAATCTGTATGGATTCCATGTGGAATGACAAGGGAACAGCCAAATTCCATATGGAATGATGGAATGTCCACATGGATTCCACATGGATTCCAGGTGGAATAAAGCCACAGATTCCATGTATATTCCATATGGATTCCACTATTTCCATCTCTATTCCATATGGATTCCACTATTTCCATCTCTATTCCCTATGGATTCCATCTCTATTCCATATGGAACAACCATTAATATAATTTGTAGTGTCTTTGAAAAAATATAAGTGAGACCAGCATGAATTGAACCAGGGACCTTATCATCAACAAATCCAGTGCTCCAGCCCACTAAGCCATGGTACCATTTACATTTGTAGAAAAAGTAATTCCGATATTCTGTTGCTGACACATGGCCCATGCGCATACCCAAATATGGGCGCTTTCCACCCATCGCTTCCCACCCTCCCCCATCACTTCCCACCCTTTCCCACCACCAACTCTAGCCCTTGATGTCCATCACAATCACTCGCCGCCCACCACTGTCACAACTACCCACCAGTATTGGTGCGCGATAGCAGCCATTGTTTACATCCTGTGTAGCCATAAATCCTATGAGTCTGATTCAATTTTATTGATGAAAACCATTGAAAATTGCATTAATTAGATATTAATTCCATCTTTTAGGCCAAAATTTTCTAATTTACCCATGGCCTTCTTTGCTCAACTGCGGCCATTGTTATATATTGTGTAGCCTTAAATCCTACAAGTCTGATGCACTTTTCCTCATGAGAAATGGTTAACATTTGGGGTAATTAGCTATTAATTCTCTCTTTTAGGCCGAAAAATTTGAATTTTACCCGCGGCCTTCATTGCTCAACCGTGGCCGTCGTTTACATCCTTTGTATCCTTAACTCCTACAAGTCCAACGCACTTTTCCTCATGAAAAATGATTAACATTTGGGTTAATTGGCTATTGGTTTACTCTTGAGGCCAAATTTTTTTAATTTTACCCATGGCCTTCATGGCTCAACCATGGCCATTCTTTACATCCTGTGTAGCCCTAAATTCTATGAGTACAAGGCAATTTTTTTTGATGCAAAACCATTGAGAATTGCATTAGTTATATATTTATCTACCCATTTAGGCAGTTTTTGGTTGCTGCAGGGTACATTTGTAGCTGAATATGGGCTGCAGGTGCACATCAGGCAGCTGCCTGCTAATATTAATATATTATAGGCCCTCCAGCAGGCCCACTGGCCTCAAGTTAGTCAATACAATGTATGTATCCTATATTTAGGTGCTTCACTGGCCTCCAGCGGGCCCAACTTAGTCAATACAATGTATGTCTTCGCTACACCATGTTACACATAACAATGTAGCTTACCTACCTGCTCCAACTCCCTGCTCATCTGCACCTCCATCGCCAACTTATCCTCTCCTGAGTCTCCGCCAACTTCTTCAACCACCCTCCTATCATCTCCAACCTGTCCGCCAACCTCTCCATTCCATCTGTTTCAATCTCCATGACCTCCTTTGCTTTTCCTTTTCCTCCAACCCTTTCAGCCAGCATTTCCACTGCCACCATCCTCTTTTTCCCTCCAACTAGGCTACAGCCCTTCTTCAGCTGGTAGCACCTCCAGCACCCAGGCCCATGCATCTTTCTGTGGCACATAGTACCCACACCCATACATTGGGTGCAGGCCAGCCGGTTTTCCTCCATGGTCAGAGTTACTTGTTCCTATGAATCATTTAGCATTACATTTTCTTTTTTTACCAGAATTCACTTACTTTTTCATTTAGTTTTCTTTTTTTTGGGACACTGGGCCCCGATTCCATTCTGTTGTCTTCATGTTCTTCTTCTCCCTCTTCTTCATCTAAGTCAATTACCTCCGCTTCCTTCCTCCTCTGCTCCTCCACCTGCCAAGCCCGCTGCTGCTCCTCTCTACTCTTCCTCTCCACCTCCACCCTCTTCCTCTCCACTTGCACTCTCTGTTTCTCCTCCTCTTCCTCCTCCTTCCATGCTGCCTCCATCTCCACCTCCATATGCTTGTCCTCCTCCTCCTGCTGTTTCCACATTCATGCCTGCACTTCTTCCAACTTCACCAAGTTAGAAGCTGGGGGACAGGAGGATCCAGCATTGTTGTTTGAAGCCATTTGTTAGAGGATGTAGTGGAGGGGTAGTTATTTGAAGTGAAGAGTCCAAGCAAGTTTCCGATGGACTTTATACCATGTCAACCTCACATGGACCACCACGTGGCCTCAAGGGTCTCGGCCTTGACAGGGAGGTACTGTTACATTCTGTTATACATTACTCTGGTCCAGCTCCATCGGAGTTGTCTCCAGTAGTCCATACTCCATTCCAGTACTTTCCCTTGTCTCCGGATCCACTCCTCCTATGTCCAACTCCAAGACTTCTCCATATCTTCCGACGATACTCCAAACTCATTACCACATCTTTGACACTACCACTATTTCTTTGTCATCACTTTCCCACTATCAGTCATCACACCCACTATGGATTATTCACCCAAGAATGCAGGACCTTCCAGGAGCAGAGCACAGCACTTTATATTTATCTTTTATATTTTGGTTGCTATTCCTTTGTTTATTTAAGTACTCAAAACTTGTATGTGTTAAGTTCGAGAACTCTATTCCGGAGTATCGGATGGAGTTTGACCGGAACGGAACCATGGAACAGGAAAGGACTATAGCCTCAGTGTATGTGCTGTGCTACCCTAAACCTTCGTGTCCTAATTTTGGAGTAAGAATGGAATGGAGTGGAACCGGAAGTTGCAGTAACTTAGAGGAAGACTAGGAGGAGAAATTATGTTGATATTCGAACTGAGGGAAAACATACAAGTTCGAGTACTTAAATAATAAAAGGAATTGCAACTGAAATATAAAGTATAAATATAATGTGATGCGTTCTGCTCCCGAAAGGTCCTGCATTCTTGGGGTGAATAATCCATGGCTGGTGTGCTGACTGATAGTGGGAACGTGATGATAAAGAAATAGTGGTAGTGGCAAAGAAGTGGTAATGGGTGCGGAGTATAGACGGAGGAACCGGAATGACATGGAGAAGTCTTGGGGTTGAACATAGAAGGAGTAGTTCGGGATGTGAGGGAAGTGACTGTACGGAGTACGGACTACCGGAGACAACTCCGATGGAGCTGGACCGGAGTAACGTTGATGAACATGCTGGTTCCCTGCCTTCGTTTTTCGCATTTTTGGCAGCGACGTCGCTCTACGTCGCCTCTTACACCGACTATTTGCTGTTTTATTGCATAGATAAGTCTCTGGCTATTCGGTCGTCGCCTCTACTGTCCCAGAAGCTTCCTAAATGCCTTGGCTATATTTCGCTCGTACGATCGCCCCCTTCTCCGGCAGTACCCGGACGACATTAGGCGTCCTGCCTCCCTTTCGCTCCCTTTCACCAGCGGTCACGTGTATAGTCATGCTTTTTCCATATTTGGTAATGCTCACTCGTCTAAGAGTCGTAGGCATGTCCACTGCCCAGACCGACGTCCCCTTACGCTACACCGAATCGTTTGGTGTCAAATCGTCGTAGCTACCCTACCAGTCGCTCCTATCCAGCGACAATCACCAGATCGGGAAGTTCCTTAACACCATTGGGCATTTTGGGTCGCTGATCATTTATATTCTTTTATCTCTCTTCGGTTACCTCAAACGCGTTGTTTTCTTTATTTTTGATACGTTTGCCATCGCTCCTTGATCGCCTCCCTATACCACATGTCTCCTGCCGGTCCTCGGAGCGATGACCGGTCCTCTTTCATTTATCGCCCACTATCCCTGATGTTTTGTCTCCCCATTTTGCCTAGTCCCTCTTGGACTCCTGTTTCATCGTTTTGATTTGTTTTATAGATACACATGTGCAACTTAGCCATGTGATCTCCTCTACCTACTATAAAAACCTCCTGTAATTTAGTTACAAAAACAATAAGAAAGTATTCGCCTCTCTCCCCAGAGTATAGAATTAAGTCTTGTCATCGTCTCTCTCGTCGTTCGCCTTCGTTTCATTGCGTTTTACTGCGAGTCGCCCATACAGCGACTATACTTCGTCACTGCGTCGCCCCCCCTTTGTCACTGCGTCTCCCCTTCGTCACTGCGTCGCCCCTTCGTCACTGCGTCGCCCCTTCGTCACTGCGTCTCCCCTTCGTCACTGCGTCTCCCCTTCGTCACTGCATCTCCCCTTCGTCACTGCGTCGCCACTTCGTTCCTTCGTCGCCCTTTCGTCATTACATTGCTCCTCGTTTCGCTCGTCTCATATCTCATCGCCCTACCTTAGTTGGAACCTTTCTGCATATACTTGACTCAGTGTTTAGGCCACCGAAGCCCCGAGCCGCATCACACCTCAGTTAGTACAGCACCTAGCGTACTGACAGTGTATCAACGTATGACGGAATGTAACAGTATGTTTTCCTCAGTTCAAATATCAACTTAGTTTCCTCCTCTTGTTTGTCCTCTAAGTCACTGAGGTCTTCCATCTTATTCCTTTCTCTTCCAGTTCTGAAATCAGGACACTACAGGAGCTGGGCGGCACAGCACATACACTGAGGCCAAAGTCCTTTCTGTTGTTTGTTCCGGTTCTGTTCCATCCGTTCCAGAGTAACCCCGACATGACTCCTTTATTTAAACTTAACAATATATACCCCTCCCACCTGACTAAATAATATATTCTGGCACTTGTTGAAGGGCTACTACCATGTATTATATACCAAAATGTTCATAACAATGAGGGGAATCCATTGGTAATATGCTTGTGATGTGATACGCACTTTTATATGCAGTTATACGCAAAATACTGCAGAATATACAGTAAAATAATGCGCTCTATGCTTATCAATGAGCCAAACATGATGCACCTTATACTGATAGAAAGCTACACTGCTAGGGAATCTAACCATACTATTAGCGTGGGAATATAAGCCCTTTTCCAATTTTAAAACATATAAAATGTGTAAGAACATGCACCAGACATGGCACATGCACGTGATTTATATATATTCTGAAGGCTGTTATTAGCATGATTCTATTGGTATAAGGTGCATCATGTTCAGCTCATTTATAAGCATAGAGTGCATGATTTTACTGTATATTCTGCAGTATTTCACGTATAACTGCATATAAAAGTGTGTATCACATCACAGGCTTATTACCAATGGATTCCCCTCATTGTTATGAACATTTTGGTATATAATACATGGTAGTAGCCCTTCAGCAAGTGCCAGAATATATTATTTAGTCAGGTGGGAAGGGTATATATAACCATTAGTTTTTATATATATACAAGCAATGATGGTGCAGTTCATAGATCACTGATGCAGTGTGGGAATTATGTCACATGACCTTTCTCAAGGTCTTTGCATCAGGAAAAATGATTTTGGCCCTAGGTAGCCTTGGGTATTTTGTTAGTATCACATCACTACTCAGGACATCCCAGGACACCCCAGGACACCCCAGGACATCCTAGAGCAGCACAGGTAAAAGTTGAGTGTTACACACTTATCCAAGGACACCTCAGGACAACCTAGGACAGCATAGATAAAGCTTTGAGTGTCACCCATTTTCTCAGGACACCTTTAGTGTATCCTGGTGCATTGACCATCTGGATTAAATCACATCAGGAGGCCCTGGGAGTCCCTTAGAATTTATGAATTTTGCTAGAAAATCTTTAACCACCGTGTCCAGGAAAGTATTTTGAAGTTTTCTCAATAAGGAGAGCTGCTATTAATATAATTTAAACATATTCAGGGTCCTAAAACAATTCTCTACCATCTTTAAAAAAATTTCCTTTTTTGGAATTTATGTAATCTACCCTGACCCAGCACCATATGCTTGAAATCATGCTTATCTGTGATCATGTGACCAATGGTCTGTGCGCCATCCAAAAGATATATAAACCACCCACAATTTTGTTTTCTTATTTCCTACTTCCCCAGTATTATACTAGTATATTTATGTATCACTATTTTATTATTATTTTATTACTAGTATATATGATGTTTAGAATAATTGAATATAATTTTATTATTATTATTATTATTCTGTTGTGTGAGGCCACTCAAATATCTGGTTTATATATGTTTTCTAGCATCAGATCCAAAGGGACTAAGGCTGCCTCAGGATGCTCTCAGGTTGCCTCAGAACACTCTCAGGTTGCCTCAGGACGCTCTCAGGTTGCCTCAGGTTGCTCTCAGGTTGCCTCAGGTTGCCCTCAGGTTGCCTCAGGTTGCCCCAGGACAGCCTAAGACTTTTCATACATAGGTAACTTGCACCCCAGGGCGACCCTCTTGACCTGAGTGCCCTGAGCTGCCTGGGGCACCCCAGGACATTTCAGGACAGCCTAAGGCAGAAGTCATTTTTCCTGATGTGGTTCAATCCTCCTTATTGGTATTCTTTTATTTGTCATATGCTACAAGTCAGGTGATTAATTACTTGATTAGGAAGTTGGCAATTGGAATCCTTGGAATTCCTTGGAAACATTTGGAATTCCTTGCAAACAGTTAGAATGAAATTGGAAATAATCTTGGAAACAATTGGAATTACTTGGAAACATTTGGAATTCCTTGGAAACATCTTGGAAACAATTGGAATTATTTGGAATTCCAAGGACTTCCAAGGATTCCAAGGATTCCAAATGTTTCCAAGGAATTCCAAGGACTTCTAAATAATTCCAATTGTTTCCAAGATGTTTCCAATGAATTCCAATTGGAAAGGGTGGGGGACCATAAAGTATTGACAAAGTGATCAATCTACTATTCGCATTGGTCATCGGCTCATGTTATATATTGTTGTTGTTGTTGTATATAAACACCAACCAGAGAGCAGTGGACCAGTCTTTAGGTCAAGAGACTCCTGTTATTTGTTTAGGGAAGGCTTAGCCTTAGACTTGTAACACACAGAGGTAGGGGAAAAGAATAGAGATGGAGAAGGATGAGGATGAAGATCTTGGAAGGTGACTGAGGGTGGAGGATGAGGATGAGGATGAATGAGAAAGAGTCTTCAGTAAGACTATAGCAGTAGACAGTATGGATAGATTGACAGTTAAGGGCAGAAAAGGCGAACTTAGAGAGAGGAATTCACTTGAATTCCACTGAGAAGATGACTGTTGGGGAGTAAGAATGAATTGGGAGAAACTACCTATCCTGGTACAAAAGAACAGTATTTATACCCTAAGGATGAGGCTATGTAAAACAATAAAAAAAGAAAGAAGTACACGCTGATGTAACTGCACAGAGGTTGTTGAGAAAAGGTGTATTTTCAAGATTATAAAATCTCTACTCAAAACAATAACTCAATCAATACTTTATACAATCTTAATAATGCAAGTTGGGTTTTCTAGAAAGTATAACCTTTCCAATATTTTGAATTCACTTCAACTAACACACACAACAACAATAATAATTTGGATCAATTAAAGGATGATCAAATTTGTAAGTGGTTTTGCAATTTATGGCTTGCACCAACAATCAGCAGAAGAATTGTTTAGGAGCATGTTGATAGTGTAAATGATAGACAGCATACTGGAAGACATTGAGGATATGATGAGCAATTAGGATGATAATGTTGAATGAATGATTTTATTAACCAGGAACATGATTCAGGGCTGCTTCTAAAACAGGTAAGTGAATTCAAAGTCTGCTTATTTTCATGATGGCAACTTTTAAGCTTTGTTCTCATGCTACCAATCAGTATTGGTGTGTGATAGTGTTTGATCGTATCTTTAGCCCATCATTTCAAGAACAGCCCCCTTATGGATGCATCAACTACATCTCCCATTATGTAAAAGTCTTTGTCATTGTTGTTGTGGCTATGGACCCACAAGTCTTCCCCTCAGCTATCTACCTTGCCATACCTTGCTCCTGGATCTCACTCAGTCCCCTATCCTGGATTATCTACCCCTTATCTTATCATTCACTGCCAAAACCATCATTCACGCTGATATGGTTTTTATAAATTTGTAGTTCTAAGATTACTGTTTAAGGAAATGTTCAAAACAAATCCAACAACCAGCAACCAATAACAAATTTCTGTATTAAGCAAGTTAGGGTTTCCTTGAAAGTATAACCAGTATACTCTTGAATAGAACTTCCAAATACAGGTTTAAAGTCCAATCCTTTTTAGACTATCTTTCACAACTTGTCTTTTCTCTTTTCTCTCTTCTTTCCTAATTTGACCAGTGTTTAAAGTCCAATTTCTCAGACTATATGAAATTGTGATTTGATAGACAAAGATAATTCCCTTTTTGGGGTTCAATAGTCTTTGTTTATATGAGAACCCAATTTGGATGAACATAGACAAGTCCCTTTAGGATTTAATATTCTATGAACAGTTCCAAAAACAAATGATTTAAAGTCCCACAGGCAGACTATGAAACAGCTTTATAGTACAAGGATTTCTCCTCAGACTCTGACAAAGGCTTTAATATTCCAACTCCAAAGACAAGTCCCTTTAGGATTTAATATTCTTTGAACTGAGTGAAGTAGGACAAGTCCACTTGTAAGTTCTTTCTAACTTGTGCCAATTCACATGTTTGTGAAACTTGGGAAAGAAAGAATGAGTGCAAATTCACTAATGTTACTGGTGCTTTCTAGTTACTTATATACATAAATGAGAAACAAAATTAGGTAAGAGTCTGTGATGTCATGTCTATGTTATGATATCATGCCTTGTTTTTGATGTCATGCCTTGGTTTTATGATATCATGCCTTGTTCTATGATATCATATGTCTCATGACGTCATAATGTTACAAATGTCACAAAGTGTTTCACTGTTTCAGGAACTTTATTGATGTTTACTGATATCGTCCTAGGACTTGTATGACAAATTTCTTCACAGTTGTAGACTTGATAGTTACTTTAGATTGCAAGTTGTTCATTTAGACCATTATGGATTTTTGTATGGTTATAGTCTGAACTTTTTGTAGTGTTATTTTACAGTATGATAAATAGATCAATTCAGATCATAGTTATCTGCTGAGTTAACATTCAAAACTTTGCAATTTCCAGTTTAATCAACAAGTGTAGTCAACACTTTTGACCCTTACACTATCAATTTGTAGATTAATTCATGGTTGGTTTATTGATCTTTTTGATTCAATTGAAGAATAATATTATGAAAAATGAATAATCCATAGGTATTCAATTTTCAGTCCTATCAACGCAGTACCTGAAACCTTCCCACCCTCTTTATGACAATTTAGGAAGCCCAGGAGGATCATGACTAAGCAGGAGTTGCAGATGAATCAGCAGCAGAGGATTATTCTCACAGAGTGTCAAGTGTTATCAAGGCTGTGCAACATGGGATTATGGGCAAGTAGTATTTTCTCAGGAAAAAGGCTGCGCCTTTCAAGTGTTGACTCAGGACCTTTCACATTTTTGACATGACCACACGCCTATGGAGTTGATATATTTTTGCTATTAGACTATGTACACTGCCTTCTCTTCTTTTCTCTCACACTTTGACACTTTACAGATTTTTCATTGTTCCTTTTTCTTTTCCATTGTTCTTTTCTTCTTGCAGCTGTCCTCTCTTCATCATTCTTCTTCTGACGGCATGTACTTCTTTCTTTTTTTATTGTTCTACATAGCCTCATCCTGAGGGTATAGATACTGCTCTTTTGTACCAGGAGGTAGTTTCCTCCAATTCATTCTTATGATTATTTTAATTTGAATAATATTTAATGGTAAGAGTTGAGTTCATACTGGGAATTCCCAGGATTCTGGGTGGATTCCAGGTGGATTCTGTGTTGGGGATTCCTGGTTTCAATTTCATTGTGTACCTGGAATCCTGTTGGATTGGGAAGAGCCAGGAATGTCAATTTCAGGGGAAATTGACTGGTAGGAATTGGTAGGAATCCTCCTGGAATCCTCCCAGAATAGGTAGGAATCCACCAGGAATCCTGCAGGAAGATGTGGGGGAGTGTAAAGACCTTGTACTACTGGATGAACATGTGATAGCCATCACACACATCAAGAAAAACACTTTTGCCCCAGGACAGTCTAAGGATGCTCTAAGAAGGTATTATTCCAATGTCCTTTTTTTCATAAACTCTGGGGGTGTCCTGGGTATGTCCTGGGGCAACCTGGGAGTGTCCTAAGGCAACCTGAGAGCATCCTGAGGCAGCCTTAGTCCCTTTGGATCTAATGCTAGAGCATATATAAACCAGATATTTGACAGAATAATAATAATATAATAAAATCATATTCAATTATTCTAAACATCATATATACTACTAATAAAATAATAATAAAATAGTGATACAAAGTTATATAGTACTATAATACTGGGGGAAGTAGGAAATAAGGAAACAAAATTGTGGGTGGTTTATATATCTTTTGGATGGCGCACAGACCATTGGTCACATGATCACAGATAAGCATGATTTCGAGCATATGGTCAGGGTAGATTACATAAAATTCCAAAAAAGGAAATTTTTTTAAAGATGGTAGAGAATTGTTTTAGGACCCTGAATATGTTTAAATTATATTGATAGCAGCTCTCCTTATTGAGAAAATTGCAAAATACATTCCTGGACCATGGTGGTTGAATATTGTCTAGCAAAAATCATAAATTCTAAAGGACTCCCAGGGCCTCCTGATGTGATTTAATCCAGATGGTCAATGCACCAGGATACACTAAAGGTGTCCTGAGCAAATGTGTGACACTCAAAATTTTATCTATGCTGTCCTAGGTTGTCCTGAGGTGTCCTTGGATACATCAGGAAAAACACTTTAGCTCTAAGACACTCTAGCTACTCTGGGAGTCTCTCAGACCAACCTCAAAAAAAAAAAATGTTTCAAATGCATTTTTTAATGATTTGTACACTTAAATTTTTGAGGTTGCTCTGAGAGACCAGGGATTGTCATGGGTTTTTCAACCCCTGTAGGTTGGCGGGTAGGGTACAGGCAGGTATGGGTATGGGTACAGATTTTTGTACCTGCCACCTACAGAAAAAGCCCAAGATCACTCAAAATGGATAAGAATTGAAGGAGATATGACCAAAATGATAGTAACTATCATTTAGCACATATCTCCCTTATTTCTGGGCTGTTTTGGGTATTTTTGGGCTTGTTTTTATGGGTAAACCCATGGGGTCAGTGGGTATAGGTCCCTGCAGGTGGGGTACGTGTTACTGCCAAGCCATGGGTTACCCACAACAATCCCTATGAGAGACTCTTAGAGCCAAAGTGTTTTTCCTGATGCATGTGCAATCTTTATCATGCACATGCTACCCCAGGTAGCTTATAGGGGCTGTGCTAATAGTGTGCACAGACCATCTACACTAGTATATAAGGAGTTTAGATACAGCTAATATACTTCACTTGGACATTCATCTAAAGTACTTAGTTAGTAGCACAAGCTCTATACATAAAGGTAAGTGTTGAAATATTTTGTCCTAATCACATCATATCACATCATCATTAGTACTGAATACCTAACCAATAGCATAAATCTCTCATAGCTACATAGCCACAATTGAAGGTGTATAAGTAGTAGAACCAATTGAGGTGAAACCTCATCGGTTTATACCAATTCACTGGGTATTCACCTACACAGAGTTTATTGACTAAGTTCCTTAATCATCCTCTGTAATGTGATCTATAAACCGACATCTGATATTTACAACAGTAAGCTAGTAAGATAACCATTGGATAACCACAACCAGCTCTGTGCATGTAGTAACTTGTTTGCTGTGCAACACAACCCCTCCTTCAGATTCTTGAATCCATCAATGCCCAAATAAGGCTCTGTTGGGATAATTTTGCAGCTAGAACAAATGAATAGTTGTCTCAACTTTAGGATAAAGTTGTATATTAAATATGGAATGTATGTTACCTAGAACAAATGAATAGTTCTAGGTAATGATCAGCTAATGTAGTGTAGAAATAAAATGATTGTGCTCACGTCTCAACTTTTCCTAAAGTTGAGACTTGTAATAAGTAAAATCCATGACAAAATGACCGTGATTATGTAATGCAATAGATAACATGAATAAAGAATGAAAGAGATGATAAGACAAAAGATACCTAAACAAATAATCAGCGACTGAAACTCGTATAGTTCAACACTCCCCCTCGAGTGAAACACCGTTGATGTCCTATATTGTGTGCGCGTCCGTCATGTGATGGTAAATGTGCTGATTGTGTTATTGATTACACAATAAGGCTTATTGTTGTTTCTAGGACTGAGTTTGAATGTCCTGCTTCCTCAACACCCCCAACCCGAGTCGCTGAATGAACTGAACAAATTTCAGTCTCGCCAATGCCTTCGTGAATATATCCGAAATGTTCTCATTGGTCGGTATGTAATCAATTTCCATCTTCTCATCTTGGACTGCCTCCCTGATGAAGTGATAACGTAGGTCGATGTGCTTTGTTCTCGAATGAAACTTGTTATCCTTCGCTAACGCTATCGCACCTTGGTTATCGCAATTTATCTTGGTAGGTCCTGATGCGTCCTCGCGTAGCTCACTGACAAAACTCCTCATCCAGAGCGCTTCTTTTGCAGCATGGGTCAATGTGATATATCCGGCCTCCGTGCTCGACAGCACTATGATGTGTTGCTTTTTGGAACTCCATGATATCGCCCCACGTCCAAAATGAAAGCTATACCCTGAAATCAAATGGTGGTGTTTCTGACTAGCCCAATCCGCATTGCAATACCCTTGGAATAGTGTACTTGATTTTCCACCAAAGGTAAGCCAGTAATGTTTTGTTGTTCCAAGATATGTTATTACTCGTTTTAACCCTTCCCAATGTGCAGGTCCCAGGTTTTGAATAAACTGCGACAAGACGCCTACGGCATAGGCTGCATCCGGTCGAGATACAACAACCGGCCACAATACGCTCCCTATGGCCTCGTTATAGGGTACTCCCTGCATTTGCGATATTTGATTATTTGTTGATGGGCATTGATTGATGGAATACTGAGCTCCTGGGTCCATAGGCGTATGGACAGGTTTTGCATTGGTAAGCCTGAATTTGTCGACTATGCTTTCAATATAAGCTTGTTGATTAATCAATATCGTTCTAGCTTCTCTATCTCGCTTGATCTCAAAACCCAAGAACCAACCAATAGGTCCGTTATCAGTGATATCCCAGTGTTTTCTGATATTCACTTTGAATTTTTCAGCATCAATCATCTGTTTTGAAGTCACTGCCATATTGTTGGTTGCCACAGCAACGATAGTGTGTTCTTCACCAGATTGTCGATAAAATACCGAATGGTCTGCCACGGATCTTTTGAAGCCTAAATCGTTCATGAATACTTTACTCATCTCCATGTACCAACCTCTTCCGGCTTGTTTCAACCCATATAGGCCTTTCAATAGCCTCAGTACCTTTCCTTCCTGACCAGGTTTTAGGACTCCACGTGGTGCTTTTATATAGACCGTCTCTTTGAGAGGCGTGTTAAGGTAAGCGCTTTTCACATCGACATGTTCTATCTCCCAGTTTTGTTCCACAGTGTTCGCAAGGATGGCATGTACAGTCGGCATTTTTGCAGCGGATGAGAATGTTTCCATGTAGTTCACTCCTTCAACTTGTCTGTGTCCACCGGCTACGATTCGCAGTTGGTAGCTTTGTACCTTTCCATCAGGTCCTCGTTTCACTCTCAGGACTTCGCCACATGGGATAGCACTATGGCCCTTTGGTAAGTCTTCTACCACCCAGGTTTTGAACTTTTCAAGCTGACCAATTTTGTAGTCAAGTGCAGCTTGCCATTCTTTTGCTTCAGGTCCAGACAACGCTTCATCAAGCGTGCGAGGATCAGACGGGTGAGAGCTTACGAGAGCGAAGTCCAGGGGCAAAAAGCTAAGTTCAATGTCCTCGTCGATAAGTTGATCTGACGATTTGGTTTCAGCAATTGTGTTGTTACAACAGGCTACAGCTGCTATGAGACCCTCATTCATTGCCTTGTAAGCACCTCTCGGTTTTTGTGCATGACAACCGCGGCCATACTGCTGAATGTTTGGGTCGTCTGCTGATTCAAGGGTTGGATCAGCTGCAAACTCGATCATGGGGACTTCTACCGTGTCTTCATAAGTGTTATCCGGATTATGTTCAAGTTGATTTTCACTGATAGTTTCAATGGGAAATTTCTCAGTTTCTTCAACATTTTCGACTGGATTTGGAGACTGGTGGATGATTTTTTGCTTCTCCCCCTCAGACAGCAAGTCTCCAGGTATGTTGACATTTGCATCAGAATGTGTATCGTTGTCGTCGAAAATGACATTTCTCTCAACAGTGATAGAACATTTACCGGGCCAGTATATTCGGTAACCTTTTGATTTGGAGTCGTAACCCACAAATTGTCTGCGTTGAGCTTGAGCATCTAGCTTTCCAGCTTGTAGATCCTTTACGTAGGCTGCTGCTCCAAACTCTCTGATTCCACCAAGGTATGGTTTCTTTTTATTGATCATTTCGTATGGAGTTTTTCCATCTAATGAACATGTAGGAGTTCTATTTTGAAGCCAAGTCATATGTTTCATGGCTTCTTCCCACAAGAAACGAGGTAGACCAGAGGCCAGAAGTAAAGCACAAGCTCATTCGGCTCGCATACACATTCCTCTTTCAGCAGTACCGTTTTGAGGTGGTGAATCATGAATGGTAAGTTCACGTTTTGTACCTCTATCGTCTTGATGTTGAATCATCTGTTTTGATAGGAACTCTCCCCCTCGATCAGAGCGTACTGCTTTTATATGGTTGCCAGTTTGGGTTTCGATGAACACTTTGTCCTGTTTATAGGACTTGAAGGTTTTGCTTTTCTTCTCTTGGAAGTAAAGCTTGGTTTCGCGAGTCGCATCATCGATATGTAGTGGTGACCATTTAGACTTTTAACTGATGCTGGCCCCCATAGGTCCCAGTGGACTCTTTCACTGTATTTTGTGGCTCAAGTCTCTGACTTTTGTGGATATGGTTGATGTATTGACTTTGCTTTGGCACAGGCTTCACAAAACTCAATCTTGGATTCATTATTCAGGTCGATTCCAGTGATATAACCTTTCGAGATGGCGTGTTTGATAGCGGAAAAAGATATGTGGCCTAGTTTGCGATGGGCCTCATTGACATTCATTTTTTCAATTGCTATGTTAGCACGCTGCTCATTTTTAGGTTGGTTTGAGATTGGGAAACAATAGAGGTCGTCGGCTCAGGGTATAGTCACAATGGTACATCCGTCTGCTAGCTTTATTGTGCACATGCCCTTATGAAATGTCACCAGGCACCCAGCTTTTTCAAGTCTGCTAATGGATATCAAGGTAAAAGCCATATCGGGTGAGTGAATGGCATTTTTGAATGTCGTCTTTGTCTTCCCTGAACCGTTTGGTAACTCTAGGTGCATGTCACCCATTCCAATGGCTTTGACCGTTTGGCCATCAGCTGTTGTGATATCACAATCGATAGAACGATAGTTTGTAAACTTGGACTGGTCTGGAGAGTAGTTGCTGCTCGCTCCGCTATTGACACAACCAGTGTTTTTGGACTTCAAAAGCAGCAGGGCATTCGCAACATTGACGTAGTCAGAAGTACAGGTAAAAGCGAATAGCTTATCGTCTTCATCGTCTACAGCAATTACAGCTGACTCGAGTTTTTTAGGTTTCCTTTGTCTCGGACCTTGGCCTTCCTTGCCACCTCCTTTGGACCAACAGTCTGCTGATGTATGGCCAGGTTTTCCGCAGTTTCCGCAGGCATCATCACAATCATGCTTGCCGTGCTTCTCAAATTTCCTTTGCTTCCCATGTCGATGCTTTCCTCCCCTTTTGATGTTAGCGGCAAGCGCAGACTCGGCATTTTTGCCACGTTCATCATTTATGACATGGTGGTGCACTTCCTCAACGATGAAGGAGATAAGGTCGTCGGATTTCATCCGCTGCGATTGGCCTCCTGAGAGGGCACTAGCACGTTCAGCAGCCGTGATAGTCTGAAGGGTTGGTCGGTATGATTCCGGTAGGGATGACATTACAATGATATTAAAATGTGTCTCGGATATGTCTGACCCCATCTTTAACAGGTTATCACGTCGCTGAACCATCAACTGAAAGTGTTGTTTCAGCTCTGTTAGGTGAGCTTTTGGCTCCTCGTTTTCAGTCAGCTTCATATTAGAGAGCTGATCTTCTGCATCCAAGATATACAAGGTGCTTTTGGTTGTCGCATCTGCTTTCACCATTTTCCACATGTCTTCAGCTGAGGTCATTGTGAGGATTTTGGAGGCGAGACGTGTAGAGACCGACGAGAGTATGATGTGCTGAGCTGAGTACTCACATTTTTCAAACTCTGTCATTTTTATCTCTTTTGTTTCAATCTGCTCTTCCGTAGCACATGTCTTTCGGTCTTCTAAAACTAGAACCGAGTCGACAAGTGCATATGGTTTGGGCGCTGTCGCGGTTCCTTCTATGTGTCTCCATAGTCCTTTCGCTCCCATGGCCTTATGGATTCTGGGTTCGTAATCTGCCCAATTACTTCCATTGTCACAGAGCTTTGGGATAGCAATATTAGCGAATTCGGAGCTGGAGTTCATTGTGAAGTTAGACAGTTTGTCTTCGGGGCCCATAACCTGTTGAGATAATTTTGCAGCTAGAACAAATGAATAGTTGTCTCAACTTTAGGATAAAGTTGTATATTAAATATGGAATGTATGTTACCTAGAACAAATGAATAGGTCTAGGTAATGATCAGCTAATGTAGTGTAGAAATAAAATGATTGTGCTCATGTCTCAACTTTAGGATAAAGTTGAGACTTGTAATAAGTAAAATCTGTGACAAAATGACCGTGATTATGTAATGCAATAGATAACGTGAATAAAGAATGAAAGGGATGATAAGATAAAAGATACCTAAACAAATAATCAATGACTGAAACTCGTATAGTTCAACAGGCTCTTCAGGTCCCATCCTGTTGCTGTTTTTGGACAAGGGTGCTTGTCATCCCTCCCAGGCCAACCTCTCCTCCATTGTCAGTGCCATTCCATGCAGCCAGCTTGACTGTACACCCTCCCTGAAGGCTCAGGTCCATGCCTTTCACAAGAGCTGGGGATGGCATCAGCAAACTCCGATTTTTTGTCATAGTGAGTTATAGCAAAATATAGTAAAGTATAGCATGGGTCCCTATCTCTGTAGCACTTACAGAGATAGGGACCCATGCTATACTTTACTATATTTTGCTACTAGAGGTAATTTTGTGTTGGATCATTTCACTGTTCATTGTGCAGAAGTCACTCCTGTGATAAGAAGTGCTGCAGCCAGGTGAGCATTGAATTCTTTGTCAGCAGCCATCAGCCTCGCACTCCTCAGTCTCCTCCATGAACAGAAAGCAGCCATTTCTTTGTACTGGAACAATGTAGTCACACCTATCTGAGAATAGTAACCAAATCTGGATTCAAGCTAAATAATTTATTTGTTTTGTGTCAGGTCGTTGTTGGGTCGTTGTGGTTTAGAAAACCGCTAAATATTGGTTGCCAGGTACACTTTTGAACTCGGAAAGTAAGGTTTAGATTTGAAAAAATCAAGTTAGCCTTACAATGCAATAAGGCCGTAGTCAAGGGGATTACAACGAAGTACAATTTTGTGGTAGTTTGTATGGGTGGTCCCAAAAAGGAAGGATTTGTACTAGTTCCAATTTTGTCGAAAGAATGCCTAGGGAACTAAAATATAGTCCTTAACATACATGAATGCCACCTTGACAGCTGGAGCTATGGGATATAAGGGGTTATGGGTTTTGAGAGGTATGGGTTAAGAGGGGTTCTACTGTAGTGTAAAGAAGAGATCAAGTAAAGGTAGGGCTGCACACCGTTACCGTAAACGGCTTATTTCAAGAACAATGGCATGAAAAATAACATCATAGATTGTGCTGTTGTGAGAATATCGCCATATCGCGGACATTATAACACTGTACCGCAGCGTTTCGGTTTCATTCTTCTCATTCCCCGTGCCTGCACATGTCTGAAGCTCAATTTCAGAAAGCCATTAAAGCCAACGCTGCCTACCACGCAAGTCTCCTTACCGCCATCAGCCAACTTGAATCTGTTCCATCAGCAAAGGAGGGCCAAACAAGCTACATCAAAAACACCGAAGGTCGATTAGCTACAATCCATGGAGAAGTAACGCAGCGGGTGGAAACGACTAAGGAGAAGAGGAAAAAATATGAGGATCTACGAGATCCAACTGTGCGGAGGTTTCTCTACAAATTCATCCATTCACAGGAGGAATACGAAGCTAAGGTTAACAAAAACGAAAGGTAAGTTTTTGTCTTTGTGGTTGTCTTTTGCCTTAATTGTGATTATGTTCTGAAGAGGACATGCTGAGGCTCTGGAAAAGGAGAAGGTAGCTCGAGCTAATGAGGCTGGTATTCAACAGCTTCTGGACGAGGGTCGCAACAAGGTAAGCGGATAACCTCCTAAATGACGAATCGAGTCTTAAGTGTGCTTTTACAGCTCATGGATCTGATTGAAAAGGAACAGCAGCTCCATTCAAAACAAACTGAGTTAACAGCTCTATATGACCGGGTGTTCGATGGGCCAACGGAATGTAGGTTAAATCCATTCTAGACCTATCCTATCCTTAACACTTATCACCATGATATAGCTCTCCCCAAAGACGATTGGTTGGAGGATAAGTTACACGCAGCAGAGAAACATCATGACCAAACCCAAGTAGAACTACAATATGAGCGTCTAGGTGTAGAGATTTTGGCCTCGGCGGTGGGGTGTATGGATGCTTGTCACAAGAACATGCAATCTGCATTGCATCTCTATCCTTATGGTCCGCTCATGTCTATCTATACTATCGATCTTGTTGCTGACTCGGCGGTCGAGCACAGATTGGTACATCCCGGATGATAAAAAGTCCCCGAATGATAAAAAGTCCCCGAATAATAAAAAGTCCCCGAACGATAAAAAGTCCCCGAATGATAAAAGGTCCCCGAATGATAAAAAGGATAACTCGGAATGGTATACTATAATCGCATCCTGATACACATAATTTGAGCTAATCTTTGTTAGTAAAATCAAATACTCTGATACTCCAAAGGCCAGGGCAAGGGCAAGGAATGCGTTAACAAATGCCCAAGTCATTGCAAATAATGTAGAGACGCTAGTAAACCACGCTACTCGAGTATCTCCTTTGGTTCAATCTGTTGGAAGTATCAATATACCACATGTGTCCGTTGCTTTTCCATCTTTACTTTTTTTTTGCTAATTTCAGCCTCCATTTCTTAGTCCCCTGAGTGAACTTTCCATCAGTGACGGAGATAAAGCTAGGGCATTCCATGGTAACTATCGTCTTCGTTCTCTGCAGTCTAATGCATCATATTCTAATAAACGTCTACAGCCGAGATTGACAAGTCAGCTCTCCAAGTCTCTCTGTTTGATCAACGAGTATGTTCGCGGCCTTCCAAAAAAACCATCACACTGCTGAATCTTCTTTAGCTCAAGGCCGAGCAGGTCGCCGCGGTAATTAGGGCAGAAATAACTGGTGCACGGCTCGTGCAAGCTTCAAGAGCTGTAGACCGTTGCCGTCGGGAACTGCACGAGTTTAGGAAAGCGACCTTTGAGAGTTACCTCGCTCAAAGTTACCCCTCCAAACCATGACGTTGACACGAATCCGGTGTGGGACGGCAGTAAGCATTCAAGGCTAGCTATTTCTAGAACGTTATCCAGTTAACGATTCAGCACATTCAGGAGATCCCTATGCGATGGCTGAATGAACACAGGCAATATCGATTGGATTGAGTGATTGATGAGATGATCATCGCCTCGCTATGTGTTTCTCTTGTTTATAGTAGTGTTTATAGTAGGCGCCAACTTGTTGAATGACTATGTAACTCAAAAGGGTGTGCTTTCTGATGACCTTTTCTGCCAACTATCGAATAGCCTTGAGCGCTGTTAACTCATGTCCCTGGGGTCCTGAGACCTTGCAAATGCCCCGGATCATCAGTTGCGAATCTCGCGATGATCTGGAACTTGAACCTGCCAGGTGCGCAAGGGTATGCCCTCATGATTTATCCTATTGATCAAGCCCTTTTTGTGTTTATCTCTAGAAAATCACCCATATGCTACTGTAGTACGGAAGTGACATTAGCTGGACGGAAATAATTTGGCGTCTTATGACCTTCTCATAAGGTCAAACTGGAGCCTGCTGCTTGGCTAGTTCCGGTCTCACAAACTATGTTGCTTAGTTTGGAACGGTAATTAAGGTTTTCCCTACCCGGGCTCGAGAAGTTGACTTCGAATACGGATCACGGACTGTGAGGTCATATCGGGCAGTGACCTCGTCGAGATCAACGCGTGCCGGCAGGTGTCCACTCGCTCAGTTTTGCTCACTTGCCACCGTCGAGATGGACACTTCCACCTGCATCTGGCAGTGATTTTTCCACGACGACTACGCAGCTTTTTCAAACGCTCTTGTCCCGAACCACTCCTGAAATTCCAGGTTGTGATAAAACAGACGTGATGGATGATGGTAGGCCTCCAGGCCCTCCCTCTTTGCTCTTATCAAAATACATCATCTCTACATGAAATCCGCAATGCCATTGCATTTGTATTCTTAATGGGTTCTTCCCCATTGCAACTGTCTATCGAAAGGGGACCCTTCTTTCTCCGCCGTCTAGCCGCAAATATCCTTGGGCCAAGTAGTTATCGTGACCGTGCATCAAAGAGCCTCCTTCTCGTCTTCTCCTTTTTGACTGCTTACCACACTCTCCCAACTGCTGGATGGACTGACAGCTTCTGGTTCTCGTATACGGACCCATGCTCAGGCTCATCCTCTTGCTCTTACTGATACGATGCCTCCCCCCCCAATATTGCGGAGAGCATAGTAGCAAAAATACTAAAACTGATCTATTCGGAAGTTACTACGCGTGCTCGATCAACTGCCATGCGAACGAACGACTGCAGTGGCGTTTATGTTCATGATATTGTGCGTTAAGCTGAATGCGTTACGCCTCCTCTTCTGCCTCGCGTAGAGCATACTGTATACAGTGTCTTGCCCTATCTACCTACAGGATGATGATCTACGATAGACAGATGGATGCGCGGTCTACAAACCGTCCCCTTGGAAAATCAGTTTCAAATCTGCCAAATAATAATTCATGAAGATGACAACATGCCCATCGCACACAGCACAAAAATGGTATGGAAGACATATATCCTCCTTCGTATAATCAATGCCCGTGGAACTGAAAGACCTTTTTCCGGCTAGAACAGCCTTGAACAATCGATAAGAATGCTTATTTCGGAGACATTACTCATCCATATTTTGGCACCCCACTTCTCCGGACCAGAACCAGGATCATGGACATGGGATTACTCACCTCCTTGTTCAGCAATCTCTCAAGTTCAAGGTTTACATAGATCGTATATTATCGATGATCACAAGATTTCTATCGTCGACCGATTAGGGTGAGTGCATTCAAGTGCAAAACATCAGTTTGACAGGGGCTGTCTAAGAAAAAAGAAAGAAAACTAATATTCCGAGTTGCCCGCTATGCCATGTCCAGATGTCTGGTTCTACTCGGCCAACCGGTCACCTTGAGGCGTTGCGTGGATGTAACGCCGTTCCATGTATACCTCTGTCAGACTCGCTGTGGGCGTGCCGCGTGTTAATACAATAGCAAAGCTGAAGCTTTTGTCCTCATGTCAAACCTTCACTAAACTTCTAGTTCTCTCGTATGCTTTTATCACAGCTTTAAACGCACACGGGGACTTCAAGTTGTGCTACGCTACACGCACCGTTAGATAAGGGCCTAAGCCGAATTAAAGATATGGCTAAGCAAGTTACTTTTATTCCATCGAGGTTTCTTAGACTCTTTCGAAGGTTCTTTGCAGTACGTACAAACGTTATCGTTCCTGTTCCATTTCAAGAAACGAAATGGTCGTGCCTGCCCTTGTTATTTTAATGTTAGCCTCGCTTTGTATTCGAATTCAAAAGGATTCAAATGTAGGTTCTGAAAGAGAAGGCAACTTCGTGGGGAGGAGTAACATTAATGATGATTTGACATAGAGTATCGTAAACAACATAAGCCCTATATACGTACCATAAGCATATGTGGTCCGAGAAGGGAGGGACGAGAGGGGAAGGATGGATAAATGGCGACGGTGGAAGGGGGGGGATGAAGGGGACTGGAGTCAGAAATACTAGTAAGGGTTAAGAGGAATGGAGTGGAATGGAGTCGGAAGTACTAGTGAAGGGTTGAGAAGAATGGAAGAATATTAATAAGAGATAGCTACAAGCGTGTTTTTCAATAACGTGCGGGGGATATGAGCGAAAAAAACTGTGCCCAAACACGGGTCCGCACCGAGAAAGAGGAGACGGAGAGAGATCTATGTGATAACGATAGCCAGTATGAAAAGGAATAGGAGAGGATGGGAAAGATAACTAATAACTGGAACGCAATTACGATTGGGGAGATAATAGTCGAAGACAGATATGGATGAGACAGGAAGGGAAACCACACAACTAGGAAAGCGAAACGATCGCAGAATGATATCGGACAGGTAAAAAGGAAATAGCCAGAGAAGGGAAAGGGAAGAGATTTGTAAATATTGTATCAAGAAAGGAAGAGAGCAAACGGCTCAATAAAAAGTGCCCAAAAAGAAAGGCAAGTTCGTGAAGGGCGCGATGATTAGTGGTAGGAAAGGATAACAAAGGAGTCGCTGTAAGGCTCCATGAGTCCCACGGGCAACTCTGGAAGCGACGTCAGAAGATCGAAGGGTAGCGTAGAAGAATAAATGAATCCAATCCAGCCCAGCGGGATATAGGGTAGAGGTATTGTGCGGTGAGGATCTGGGGACGTGAAGAAAGAAAAGGGAGATGAACAGGAACGATGAGACCAAGGAGAAAAAAATAAGTAGGTATCCAAGATGTAGAGGCCAATGTAAGTAGATGCTAATAAGATACATGCAAGGCAATAGATGAATGGTCGATAGATGGGAAGATGGGCAAATGGGCGAATCCTGATATATCAAAACAAGAAGACAAAGGAAAAAGAAGAAAGTGGACGAGAAAAGAAAACAACAAGTGTCCAACCCGTACGATGTGGCAGCAAGTGTTCCAAATGAATATTAGTAGTCCCTCAGTCGGGAGGTGATGCTATACGACGCCGTCCTTGAAGAAGGTCTCGAGCTCTTCAATTTGCTCGATTGGTTATAGTCGTAGTCCCCTTCAGGAGATGAAGGCGGCAGCCATCTTTCATGGGCTTCAGCTTTTTCTTCAGATGTGGAACGCATCATTTTAGGGGGTGAAGGCTGCGACAGCCGTCGAGGTTTCGGAGGAACCAGTGGTGCAGGTGTTTGGACCCGATGCGCCATATTGGTAGGCGCCGGTGTGGAAAATCTTGGCAGGGCAGGAACAGGTGGTGCTGGTGTATATGACCTGATGGAGGGTGAGCGAAGGGATGGGGTGTGGGAACGAGGAGGCATTGGAGCAGGCGTTTGCGACCGAGAGGGCATTGGAACTGGTGTATGGGACCGCGGCGGCACAGGCGCAGGGGTGTGAGACCGCGGAAGAACTGGGGCGGGGGCGGGGGTGTGTGATCTTGACAAAAGCTGTGATGGCGCTGGGGTGTGGGATCTTGTGGGCGATATGGGCGTAGCAGGCGTGGACGGTCGTGAGGACATAGAGGCGGACCTCGAATGCATAGAGTTAAATCGTGACAGAGGGGATTGTGCCGAAGAGCTAGTGCTGTATGGCGTCGGCGAAGGTGATGGTGACGTTGGCGCTGGCGTTGGTGACAAAGCTCGCTGCGGCTCCGGCGGAGTTACGCCGAGAGTCGTCGCCAACGCCTTTAATTGATTCACTTCGACTCGGAGTTGCTGGCATTCTGTTGATTTTTGTGTATATTGTGTTCGCTAAAAGAAGATAGGCCATGGCGTTAGATTGACAGGAGATGACGAGGCTGTTCAGAATAGACTCACTTGTCTGATGGACGAGTCATTTAGGAACCGAAAAAAGTCAACAAAAAAACCCTAGCGCCAAGGCCGGAGATAAACGCACCTTCGTAATTCAGTTTCGACTTGTAATTTTTGAGCTTCCACTTCATCGATTTTACTTTTTAAATTTGCTTCTGTTGTTTTTGCGGCTTTACTGGCCTCCGAATGGGCTAAGTGGTTCATGAGGATAGCTCGTAGCAATGCTGCGCTGAGGTAAAGTGATGAAGTCTGTCAAAGAGGGGTGAAATTTTTGTCAGGTTAGTCATAGTGCCGTAAGCGAGGAAATTTTTTTGGGTGGACGCACTTGGTCATCCTTCTCAGACCGGAGCCAGCTGTCGAGTTCTGTGTATAGGGAGGAGACCTCTTCTACTGAACATTTTTTTGCGGCAACTTTGGCCACCTTGTCTTCCAAGCGGCGGACCTCGAGACGAGTTCTGGAATTGCCTTCTGAACTTAAGAGGCGTTCTGTCTTCCTCTGGAGAACTTCGGTATTAAAAGTGTCATTGAAAGACTCCATGGCAGGAAAGCGGCGAGGTGTACTCCAGCCACTGGTAGTGAAATCCATTCGAATGAGCCGAGTAGAGTCGCTAGTGAAGGGTTCGCGACAGAAAGGACAGGCAGGAGAGACGCGGGAAGAGGTTTTTTCAACTATGGTCGTGCAGCAATTGCCACACAGAACATGTCCTATACAGAAAAGAGAAATTTAGTCGATGAGAAAAAATCCAAATAAAATGATAAAAAAAGGAGAAAAAAAATTACCACAAGGAATGGAGTGTGGAGGACGGTGTGGGCCATACTCCTCCGCGCATACGTCGCAGGAGCACCCGGGAGCAAGAGTGAGCATCAGGCCAGCCAGTTGAAAGCACCTCTAGGGTGGAGGAAAGGAAAAGAAATATGTAGGGCCAAGGGGAATTTTCTCGGTTGCATAAAAGAGAGCGTGGATAATTATACTACAATACATCTCCTTATAAGGAAATCACTGCTCAATAAGTACAAACAACATCAACAAGCACACTTCTCTCAGTCTCCCTTTCTCCATGCCCTTTTCATTAATCTGAAAGCCCTTTTGGTTAAAAGATCCATCTAGGTATGCAACACTTAATTATCAGTCCAAACTCCCAATTCACAATCCACAATTTCAAGAGATTAGGGTTAGGGCTTTTTTTGATCGCGACCAAACAAGTACCCGAGTCAGGGTTTCTTGGGTCCATCAACGAACCTCGTGCCGCGCCCGAGCATTCCCACGATTCTATCTTGAAACGCGCTGTGCTTCACACCTATGACTTGCCTATGACTCAGTGACCCCGCGCAACTATTGTTGGAAGTAAGCTCTTGTAATCGGCCACAGAGGACACGAGTACATCGTCGGCACCACTCTCAAAGTTATCTTAATAATCCAGCATCTCCATCATCGCCTTCATCACCCCCTTGATAATCAGATGCTCAGATGCCATGATTAATCACCAGCAACTAATTGATAATCTATCTCTCAGTTATGACCGAACATTTGACGCTTGACATCTACAAAAGTAGAGCGGCGGCGGGATCCAAACAAACCCTTTTTGGAACACTCACTATCTCCATAAATGTTTGTTTCCCATACCACATTAAAAACTTCCTTCTTATAGCCACACCTCAACTTCGACCCCCCCATAGATCCAACAGCGATCATGATAAATCTGGATTGATCAAGCTTAATCACGATTCATCACTGAACCACCTGCCCTGCCCTCACCGGACGATTGGTTTTGATCAAAATAAGCACCGCACGCCGTTCTCCCAGATCACCCTGTCCTCGACCGAGACGAGAGATATATCATCGAATTCAGGGAGAGTCTATGCATCCTGTAATTATCACCAAAAAGTATGTACCTCACTCTACTTTCCCAATGTTATACGTAAGTGGGGAAGTCGCTCAATGATTTGCATCTTTAATATCTAATCATCTCCGCTTCTCTTTCGAATATCTCTTGCCGAAGTAGAATTGTTAGATTTTCCAAACCAAATTGCAGATGCTTCAAGCTCATTAAACGACATGCAACGAGGAGGAGAGGAGGTCTGCCGGTGTAAGTATCTGGAGGAAATCGATTAGCCACCGATAACGATATTCTATACAAACACAGCAAAGATAAGTGGCAAGCAAGCCGATATAACTACCACTCCTCGGATGCAACGCCACAATTAGAGGCTCTTATCGTCTTCTAGCACGTATTATCGCAGCAGGGTTACAATTACCCGAAAAAAGGTCCATTCACGAAACATAAAACAGGAAAAAGAAAACAACTCACTATCGTCCCCCGGTACCCACAGCCGAAACGGCGATCTTTACACCGCCCGCCCAACTCAGCCTCGAGGCTGCCACGCGATACGCCAGGTCGCAATACACGTTCCCCATCTCTTTTATCTTTTTTGCCCTTCTTCTCTCCCTACTCCCATTGCAGATAACCCTTTAACAACTTTCCGGTGCCTCTTTCTCTCCGAAATCAGTATTACTTATCAAGCAACCCCACCTCGAGGCTCGCGATGATGGCTTGACTTACTTGGGTTGCACATACGGCTGCTGTGACCCCAATTCGGCATACTTGGCAACCTTACATCCGCTTTTCCGCTTTTCTGTCCAACGAGAGTAGGAAAAAACATGCATTGAGCATGAGGCGGCATTTTAGTAAGTATCACGCCTCAACGATGACCAACACAGCTCTGATCGATAACGATACCGGAATAGGAACTGAGGCGGTTGTGGTTTCTGTCCCTAGGGGCGTCCTCGCCGGCTACTAGAGTATGATGAGAGTGGAGTCGGGGTTGCGTGCCGCTATATGTTATACTAGGCTCCATGCTCCACTGTGTTCAGCCTCCCATCACTACTGCGCTCTCGTCATGTTTCCCCTCCCTTTCTTCTCTGTAGGTGTTTTGAACTATATCCGCCAGCCCTGACTGGTGCAATACGCAATTTATTTGGATTTAGGCTTTCGTCCGCTCATCGGTTCCGAACTCTAAAAGCAATACATTCCAAGTACAGGGCCGAGCCACGTCGGACAGAAAATGGCTAATCTTGGACTCGAAAGACTGCAGCGTGTGTGCCGCATGTTTCACACTCAGAGATGCACGCGCTTCTCTCCTCCAATCCTGTTTGCTGCGGTTGAGTATCAGGCTATACCACCCGGGTTATTGGGAATACCTGTTGAACGCGATCAATCCTCGGAACAGCTCAAGTCGTCCAGACCACCCCCTTCCATTCCGCCGACTTCGTCTTCGTCATCATGATCGGGACACGGAACCGGAGCGACATTATCTCGAGGAATCGCTTAAAGTTCACATCCAATCCACGACAAATTCCGATATCGGGAGGTGAAATGTGAACAGGGGGGTGTGCTTCGAAGCTTCGAAAAGTCGAGTACAACGGGAGAAGAACAGTTGGAATCCAGAAACTCGGAGGATAAATGGAAGATAACATCCCGTAAATGTGAAGGAAATAAAAGCGCCGCTGCACCTGAACCTCGTTTTTTTTGCTGACCTTTTTTTGTGTTTTTCCTTTTTGTTTGCTCACCTCGCGTTTGAACCATCAACTTAAGGTATGGATATGTTCAGACTCGGAATTAAAGTTGACGTTACTTTCTTCATGGCTTGTAAATTTATCACAGGCCATCAGGCCTCTTCCTCGCCACGCACTTGGATTGACAATTGAACTAGAAACTAGATCTGAATACACTGGGAACTGGAATAGACCTGGTAGTTTTCCTTTTTGTGGACTTGCTGGCTAATTTGCTTGCCTCGTTGCACCCCGTGTAATTGTATAACTAGCGACGTCAACGGCTGTTTAAATAAGCCTCAACCCTAAGCCAATTGAAAAATCAGCTCGAGGATGGCTTACGCCGAATCGGCATCGGTAGACCTTGGCGCTATCGATATGGACCTGCCATAAACCGACTATTCCCTTTTACGTCTGAAGAGTATGACGACAATTTGCCACTGGGGTTAATTTATCGCTTGCCCATCATATTTGAAAAAGGACCTGACCTTGGCTAGAGTTACTCGGCGCGCCCCCCCGGTGTTTCCTCAGATGATGATATGTTCATTTCACCAACACGGCTGGACCTTGTGTTTATCAATCGTTTCATTACTTGCACTGCCTCATCTGGTCCTTGGGCTGTTGGTCTTTTTGCGGAACACTGGAAATTCCTCGTCACCCCTGATTTTCTTTCCGAACGGCTGGCTCCCAAATCACACAAAACTTGGCTATATATGTTTATCGCTTATAGTCTGGTCTCAATTGGCAGTTCACGCTTCGTTCGTCCTCTTCTGACGTCTGGAATGGTGACTATGTATCGAAGAATGGCTGAATCGGTTCCATCTATCTCGTGCCACTAAGGTTTAATATTTAATCCTCAAAGCTGACCGCTGAATCTGAACATCTCAGAAAAAGACGTCACTAGTTTGGTATTCTCCCATGCATACCCAATGCCCTGACTGGTTTTGGCCATTGGTCACTTGCTCTGAACTCATATACGTTCGGCAAGGTATCTCTTGACATCATTATAACAAATATGATTGGCCACTACCCTGATTTTTCATTTGATCACATCTAGTATTTGCCATGCTTTCATATGTTTTTAATCTGATTCTAGCCTTACGAGTCTCAACCCTTTTGTTCAAAGTTCTGTATGCACATCCGACCGGATCATCAATCAGTAACCACGTACCTAGCATGCTGTCCCCGCCCGGAACTAATTGCGCCCAGAAACATCTTGTGGTTCATTGGATCCCATATGCAATCCAAGGGAGTGATCGTGCCCACTGCCCAAGGTGATAATCACAATATGACTTTCGTGGCGATGAAGGTCCGTGATGCGGAGCCCTGACTAAGCTAATGCCGTTGAGGTCGCACCCCTTCCAAAGTTTGGGAAGTTGTCGTCAATAAGATCTCCAGACCACAATATACCGTTGAAGTCCCAAGTACCAGCACTGGTCAAAAACTTTGAAAATAATGGTAGGAATATTTTGCGAAAAGGTGATTCCGTTTCTGAGAGGACGTTCAATTAGACAACGTACAGCACCCAAAAGGTCGGTATTGGCGCATAATCTGATGATGCTTGAGAATATCCCTCCTGGTAAGCTCGTCTACGTCGAAATCGAGATACAACGTGATTAAGCTCGAACTTGATCAACAGGTCACGGCCACTAAAAAGTGGGAGTACTCCAACTTCGGAGTTCCTAACGTCAGGCTCTCGCAAGAAGTTCAAAGTTTAATTCAAATCCTAAAATGCCCATTGGTGGATTCTCCAAGTCGGCATTATACCTTAGGGCTCTACCGCTGATTTTCCATGGCGAATCAAGGTATGAGCGAAAGCGAAAGAACGGGGACTTTGACAAGCAGATCAGCACACAGTAATCACACTCATTTTTCCTTCCTCGAGAACACCATTGTCTCGTCGTCGACTCAGTACCCCAGCTCTTCACCGCATTGAGCGCCGATAAGAACTTCGGTTCTTTGCTACCTGCTACCCGTTCCCTTGAGTTTTGATAATTACTGAACCCTCTTCTAGCCTAAGCATCCATGGATGTTATCAACTACTGAGCGTAGCTTTGTTTTCTGGAATATGGCATGTATAATATTAGGTTACTACCAGTAAATAATAAAATAATTATTATAAGTATTCTCCCTGTTGGTTTTGGACGTGTACCTGTCCACAGGTTATATACCCTTGGGTTTTTGAAAAACCCACACCTGTACCTGTTGAAACCCACACCTGTGGATGTTACAAGTCCCCTTTAGGGGCTCGTTCTTATAAGCGGATGCGGCTTTCAAAAATTCAAAGGTAACGCAAGACTTGCCGGTAACTTCCGTGATTGCACGTGTTGATGGTGATGGCCTTGTTTGCCGCGTGAAAACAATTTACTCACCGTTTTCTCTCTCAGTCCCTGGCGTGTTAGAATCTAATACCCTAGATGGCGCTAGATGATGATGTGACAATACTCAGTCACTTGTTATAACGACTAATATTTTAGTCTATCGTACCTAGATGATGATGTGACAATACTAGGTACAGTAAATGTAAGTAAATGAAGTAAGTAAGAGAGGAAATAAGATAGCGTACCTCAGTCACTTGTTATAACGACTGAGGTACATCTATGGGGTGGTACAGTATTTATATGTTGGTGGTACAATGGAGTGGCATCTGTGGCATAGTCTCCTACTCGTCGCCCATACCGCTTTGTTCATAGCGGCCTTTCCCAATATGGTTATGCCTCAGCTCTCAACACTGTTCACGGTGGCCTTTCCCAATATGGTTATGCCTCAACTCTCAACATTTGGTCTTTTTTGAGTTGAACGTTCCCGTGTTCGCTTTTCAAGTATTAGTTTTGTTGGTCTTTTATTTGTGACTCGGGTCTTTGTCGTTCATCGACGGGTGGTTCTTGGTTTTGGTGGTTAGGGTTTCAGGTGGTCTGTTTTTGTATTATTCGGTGTTATGATTCGCGTCGTTATGTTGTCATGTGTGTCCTGTTTTGATATGATTTCGTGAATGGCTTGTGTGTTCGCCTTGCATGTATTTGGAGGAGTTAAGGAAAGAAAAAGGAAGTTTGTAACATTACCCCCATTTTACCTTGAAGACTCCGAATTTGACTCAGATTCTAAGAATAACCCTTCTCATTGTTCATCTGGACAGTGTTGCCATCCGTGACCTATCTCGTGGCAATTGTTGCATCGTCGGTATTCAGTGAGTGGTCGTTCTTCTGAAAAGATGATCTGTTCTCCTCCGACCGCAAAATAACATAGTCGAGAGGGATGACCGTCAGTATTGCAAATAGAACAGTGACATTGTACAACAACTTCATCGTCGTCGTCGATGATGATAGGGTTTTGTTGTGTTCCAGAAGTGTTTGAGTTGGGAAGAGGGAGGGGAGAAAACGATTGTCGTAGAGGGTAAGGAGAATGTCTTCTTGAGCCAGTGGGGTTTCGTCGTTTGAGTCTAATGAATGGTTCAATTTGTTGAATTAGGCCACAACCAGCCATGTTATCGTACAATGTGTCTGCTTGAGTTTGTAGATATTCAAGTTCTCGCTTAGCTTGTATGATGCTCTGGTCGACATGGTGGAAATACAGGAATTTGGTGTATAAGACAGGGTTTGTTTGAAGGAAAGGAGTGAGGTTGTTGATGTCATGTTGGTTTTGTACATAGGAAGAGAATTTGTTGTGCGTGAAATCAAAAATCGGGGATCAAGGATGAGTACAGTGAGAGGAAGAAGACGAGGAAGGAGTTTGAGGCATGGTTTCAAAGGGAGAAATTGTAAATTCGAGAATATTTGAGCTCAAAGTCAAATTCAGGAAGTACAAAATTATTGTCTTTTTGTTTTTCGAGGGCGAGTCTTATATCCTCGAATTCGTTGGCGATTTTGGCAATGACGTCAATGAATTTCAAGAACTCCCAGTCGATGCATTCATGTTGGTAAGAAGTGTAACACATGTTTTAGAAGTTGAGGTGATGGCTTTGTTTGTAAAGTGACAACATGTCATCTGCATTTTTGATGTGTGATTCTGGTTCCCACGTTGCTTCGGAGATTGGGTAATCTTTCCATCAGATCTTGAATTGGTATCCACGTCCTCGTTTTCTATGTCCTATGATGGCTTCGACTTTGTATTCTTCTTCTCCATCAATAATTTCAGCAGGTGGTTTAAGGAAATTTGGTCTGTGTACTTCATTTTCAATGTATGGCATGAGGAGGTATGCATGAAAAACATTATGAATCTTCCATGTTTCAGGGAGTTTCAATCAATAAGTGAGGGGTCCAAGGACTTTTTCAATAGGGAATGGTCCTTCTCGTTGTGGTGTGATCTTCTTGTTGTAATTTGTTTTTAAATTTCTGGAGTCTAACCAAACTAGTTGTCCTTCTCGGAATGGTTTAAAGTTCAATTTGATCCTGTTCTCCATTCGGTGTCATGCTAGTTCATGTGCTGCTAGAGCTTCTTCTCGGTCTTTGAGTAATTTCCATGTTCGTTCTTCAACGGCAGGGAATTGTGTGTTTTCAAATGAAAGGGGTATGGGGATAGGAGATGATCCCATGATCAACTTGAAAGGAGTTCGTGTTCTTCCAGAATGTCTTCGGTTGTTGTGGGTAAATTTGAGTGTAGGTAGGGCGGTTAACCAACTTGTCGGATTGTCAAAGCAATAAATAAAAAGGTATGCTTCAATTTCTTGGTTGAAACGTTCAGTTGTTCCATCAGATTGAGGGTGGAAAGCCGTTGTTTTCATGTGTTCGATTCCGAGTAGTTTGAAAAGGTTTTTGAAGGCTTTGGCGGTAAATTGAGGGTCTCTGTCGGAGATCATCTTGTTGGGGAGTCCAAATCATTTGTAAAGGTTGTCGAGCAAAAATTGAGTGATGTCTTCTGAAGTGCAAGTTTTTGCGCAAGGGATAAGAATCACCCCCTTTGTAAGCCCGTGGTCGACCACGACCAATACAGCATCCTTGCCGTCAATAGGTGGTAAGTCAGTGATCAAGTCCATGGAACAGTTCGCAAAAGGTCTAGAGTCCTTCGGTCCTTCTATCGGTAGAAAAGATGGTCTCAATGGGTTTCTGTTGATTTTAAACTGTTGGCAATCGGAACATCCTTTCACATAGTTCTTCACGAAGGTTCAAAGACCTGGCCACCAGTAATGTTGAGAAATAGAATTGTAAGTCTCCAATTCTCCTGGATGTCCTGCAGTCGGTGCATCATGGAATTGTTTGACTAATTTCTGACAAAGTTCTCAGTTTTGGGGAATATAGTTTTTCCTTTATAAAACAGGATTGGTTTTCCCATAAATTCCTCAGTCGACCAGTGTTCAAGATCATTCCTTAGATTAGAAGGTCCCTTTTTGAGTAAGGAGCGTAATGCATCAGCGGCGTCGGTGTCTATATCGGTAGAGTTGGCTATTTGTTCTTGTAAATCAAGGTCGACCAGATTGACAAATAAAGAATCAGGGAGCATTGTGATGTCTTCATTGTCATTGTTGTCCTTGGGACAGAAATCAGCTCGTTGGGAAAGAGTGTCAGGATCATCTTGGTTCCAGGTAGATGGATCAGGTTGACATTGAATTCAGAGAGGAACAATGACCATCGAGCTTGTCGTCTGTTCAGTTTCTGTGCGGTTCAATAATAAGTTAAATTCTTGTGATCAGAATAGACTGTGGTCATGTGTTCAGATCCAAGAATGTAATGTCTCCAGTCAGTTAAAGCTCATATGATTGCTAGGAGTTCACGATCATAGATTTCGTAGTTTTGTTCGGTTGGTGAAAAGCTTTTTGATAAGAAAGCTACAGGGTGTTGGTCTCTGTTCATGTCTGTCTGTGTAAGGACTGCACCTGATGCATATTTCAAAGCATTGGATTCGATTTGGAAGGGTCGGGTCGGATCGGGCATTTGTAAGACTGGCTCCTCAGTAAAGCATTGTTTCAGGAGTTCAAAAGTTTCTTGGCATTTATCGGTCCATTCAAAAGGCATATCTTTTTTCAAAAGATTATTCAGCGGTTGACATAAGTCAGAGAAATGTTGGATGAATCGTCGGTAAAAGTTTCCAAATCCTAAGAAGGATCGTACTTCTTTCACAGATGTAGGGGTCGGCCAGTCTCGGATACCTTTGAGTTTGGTTGGGTCCATAGAGATCTTGCCTTCTTCAATGATCATTCCTAGATATTCGACTTTCTTCTTATTGAATTTGCATTTCTTTGGTTTCAAATAGAGATCATTTTCCTGTAGACAACTGTAAGACCTTTTTTGTTCTTTGCAAAGATCAGGATGTCGTCCATGTATACAATGATATAGCCGCCTTCGATAAGATCTTCAAAGATAGAATCCATCATCGCTTGAAATGTTGCCAGTGAATTGCACATTCCAAAGAACATTACTGTTGGTTCACATAATCCTCGATTTGTCTTGAATGCAGCTTTCCATTCATCTCCTTTCGCAATCTGGACATTGTTGTAGCCTCTGAGGACATCAAACTTGGTGAAACAAGTTGCGCCTTTGAGTTTGTCCATGATCTCTGTGATAAGTGGAAGTGGATAAGTGTTTTTAATCGTGTGATTGTTCAGGTATCAATAGTCTTGGCAAGGTCGAAGCTTTCCGTCTTTCTTATGGTGCCGGTCGCCTAAAGGCCGCTACTTTTGTACAACCTAAATAGGGCCATCAAAAAAAGGAGAAATTCTTATTCCTTTAACAAATCGCTTTCATTCATTGAGGGCTACAAATTGGTTAAAGGGATAAGCAATCGGACCAAAACTGACAGAGTTATTTGATTTTGAGTTGAATGAAATGGTGCATGTCTCAAAAGGGGAATTAAGGGTCCATAATCTAATCTAATCTATGCCCAAAGTCTCTGGAACATGAGCATCTTTTGCATCCATACCTGTTGAGGATGCCTGCATCGACATAATCTTCCCATACTCGTACGGTCTTCAGGGTGTTGAACATACTTAATCACAATACCTGAACAGGTTATCCTTGCAGATTCAGATGTTTTCATTGCATGTTACAGACTTACAGTTTTGGCTCATGATAGTACTAAATTAAGGAATTCTTGAATGACAATTTCAACAAAAGACACTACTTAGACTTAACACCTATATAAGTCTTTAGTGTAAGGGTTTACCGGAGTGGAAAGAAGAAACATAGATACCACGGTCGGTGGATCTCCGGCGATGAAAACATGTTCCGCGGTTTATCCGACCTCTTAAAAAAAGTTTTCATCGGGATTGGATTCCCACTAAAAACATTACTAGAAACATGTGGCATGACATGGTTAAGTTAGTTAAGCCGCCAGTGTCCAGTGTCCCGGGAAACACAACGGCTTTTCAGTGTCCGCAGTGGGGTTTTTATGGGTTTTTAGAGGTTTTAACCACCAAAATCTGGCTAAAAACGAATATTTAACACGAATGAGGAAGGATTATACCATTAAACTGCTTTGGTTTTAAAGCAGTCCGACCAGTGTCCAGTGTGGGGGACGGCTTAACTAACTTAACCATGTTTTTTTTTTTTTTTTTTTTTTTTTTCAATTCGTTACATTTACCGAACCCGCGATGACGACAGGGAAGTTGCACAGAGGTCTCAGGGAAACTGGGGTATCGAGAAACATAGGACCCATCCATTAGTCTGGTTAATGAAGGCAGCAGTGCCTCAAATCCGTGACATTCCGACCTTCTCAGCCCTTACCTTAGCAATAAACTGTACCGTCACGACCCCGGGTATTGGACAACATTCATAAAGCGTCTACTTGATCTCACTTTATATTATTCAGAGTTGAAGCCTATCTTCAACGATATATTAATTCATGGATCTCACTTTATATTATGATCCATGACAATCATTTCTTAAAGCATATATTATTAACAATGAGTGTCAGAGTTGAAGCCTATCTTCAACTCTGATGATTTATTTTCATACGATGCATATTCCCTTACGTTAATGTATTACGTAAGTCCTTCACTATACTTTTCTATTCTATATACTATACTATTCCTCCGCTCACTATTGAGCCTTATTAGGTTGTAGGTCATGGCTTCGGCTTATGCACCGTGAATGGGTAAGAAGCTTCCTATAGAACACCTATGTGTTTAACGAAAGGCTTAAAAGATTAAATAAAAGAAAATCAAATGGATGGTGAGAGAAAACACTATTAGTTCCGCGCTAAGTTTGCCGACAAACGGATGCTGTGTAAAACATAGCTTCCGGTCTAGAAGTTTAGTGTAATTTGTAAACCAACTTTGGTTACTAGTTCGGTCTGGGGCAGCCGTGTTGTCATTCGTGTTAACCCGCTGTTTGCAACGACCGTACAGGCTAAGTTGTTCATGAACTGGTACTATCTGACGTTAAAAGAGGGCGGTAACAGCCAGCATGCGCTACCCGAATTAAAGGGCCTTGACGAACTATTAGGAAGTGTCGAATTTGACAGTTATTGTAAGTGACGGTTCCCTTATCGATCTAAACAGCCAACTAGCATATGAAGGTCTGCAACCATAAACATGTAACCAGGCTGTTTTGCATTATTGAGCTTTGTCTACTGATTGCATCGATGTCCGTTATTCAACTTTAGTTGATTGCTTACTTCCATCCAACTGATTGGATTCATACGCTTACTATTCTAACTTCCTTACTAGTGCTGTGTCTACAACGCTGGTGTCTACCTAACTCCCATGACGGCTTATAGACGTGTTGACTATCGTATTTTTCTTAACAGTAAACAGTGTTTGTCTCAGCAATGGATGAAAAGTATACCGTTAACAATATAGTGATTGCTCCCATCGTCGTCTATGACTTTGTATTTCTGGGGTCCCTCGCATCTTTTTCTATAAAATGAAGAACGGCCCCGTAAAAAAACCTGTGGACCATAACATTTATATACTTATGCGGTCCAATCTCAGGACCCTGCTCCTCACGAAATCGGCTCCGGTACTTTTCAGCATCCTATCTATAGAATGGAATCTTCTTCGGAAGCTATGTACGACGTTACTTCTTGTAGAGCCATGAGTCCGATCACAACTTGTACTATAACTGGTACTATAGCGCAGAGAAAATCATCGCGTCTAGTAGACCCATAGACTGGAACGTGCGGACTGTATTTTGGACTGCAAGCGCCTACTAATCTACGTGTCCCTTTCTTAGATCCTCCGAGTGATTTTTATATATGCTAAAAACAGACTGTTCGAAGGGGACAGCTTTACATTTAGACGGTCCATTTCGGGTAGTAAGACCAGGACCTACATACATAGTTCGTAGTTCTAGAAGTCCAAGCTCTTCAATCGTGCAACGACAGCTAGAAACATCCATGATTTCTAGGGCAAACGCTGTCGGTCACTTTGCCCCTGTCCTCTTCTCACACGGTCCTGACTGCGCATGACTGCGCGGAGTACCCGTCTTAGAAGATGGCAAAACGAAAGCTAATGAAGAACAGATTGAAACAAAAGAGATTAGATTGGTCGAATTCGAAAAACGAGAGTACATGGCCCAACATATCATCCTATCCACCACCTCGATGCGTCTTGGAGCTAAAATAAAGAACCTAACGACTGCAAAAGAGATGTGGGAATTAGTCAAAGCAGATGCCACGACGAAAAGCACGTTGTACTTACTGGATGCCGAAGACCAAATTGCCAGCATGAAGCTTAGCGACAATGATGATCCAAAAACCCATCTCGCTGAGCTGAAACAGCACTTCCAAATCATGCTACAACGCCGTGACAATCTCATATCTATGGGTTCAACATTATCCGACTCGCGATTTAACACAATCGTCATGACTTCCTTACCTGAATCATATTGTCTGACCCTCCAAACCATTACTGCAGCCGAACGAACAAATTCCGCTCTTGGTACATCATCAAATCGAATGAAAGCAGACGACCTGATTGCCTTCTTTATTGAAGAAGCTCAACACCGAGTAATTAAAGACGAATGATCGAAATATGCTGAATCAGCTCTCGCAGTCAACTCGAAAAGGTCCGGAAAGGGTCGTCGTAAGCCAGGAAACAAATCGGAAAAGTCGCAGAATGGAGATTCCGATGAGTACTGCAATAACTGTGGGAAACCCGGTCATAGCCAACCAAATTGCTGGTCTAAAGGAGGTGGCAAGGAAGGACAGGGACCGCGACAGAGAAAACCTAAAAGGAATCAGTCAGCAGTGGTAGCAACTCAAGATAAAGACGAGCTATTCGCATTCACTTGTACCTCTGACTTCATGGCCCTTGCAAATGATCTAAAAGTCCCAAAATCGAGACTGGGCGGATGTGTTGACAGCGGCGTGAGCACCGTTTACTGCCCAGATTGTTCCAAATTCCAAAATTACCGTCCTATCGACGAGGATATAACCACGGCCGATGGTCGAACCTTAAAGGCACTCGGAACTGGGGATCTACATATAGAGCTACCAAATGGGTCAAAACGAACCGATTTCATATTCAATGATGCTATATACGCACCGGATATGGCCTTCACCCTAATTTCGGTCTCGAAACTTGACAAAGCTGACTATACAGTTACTTTTGCCAAAAGGATGTGCATAGTTAAAAATCCTACTGGAAAAACTGTAGCCACCATTCCACACTCCGAAGGACTATACAGGATTGGGAAACTCGAAGGGGCGAAAGAACCAAATCGAGCTAATTCCGCTTCTGTGAAAATGTCCATCAGCGAAGCACATCGAAAATTAGGTCATATTTCCCACTCAGCTATCAAACATGCGATCTCGAAGGGGCATATTCTAGGAATAGATCTTGACCAGGAATCTAAACCAGAATTCTGCGAAGCCTGTGCGAAAGCGAAGTCAATAAATCAACCTTTCCCAAAAGAGTCACATACCAGGGCTACAAAATTCGGTGAAAGAGTCCACTGGGACCTCTGGGGGCCAGCTACAGTTAGAAGTCTTAACGGAAATCATTACGTAGCTGCCAGGATTGATGATGCAACTCGCGAAACGGCTCTCTATTTTCAACAAAAGAAAAGTCAGACTTTCGAATCATATAGAGAAGATGAAGCCCTAATTGAGACCCAATCCGGAAACCGAATAAAGGTTATGTGTTGCGATTGAGGGGGAGAATTTATGTCGAACGAATTCACTAGTCATCATAAAAGGAAAGGAACTATACACGAGTTCACTGTCCATGACTCACCTCCTCAAAATGGTGTATCCGAACGTGGCATGCGAACGAGAGCCGAAAGAGCTAGAGCTCTTCTACTGGCCTCAAGTTTGCCAAGATTCCTATGGGAAGAGGCGATGAAGCACACTACGTGGCTCCAAAACCGAACACCAGCTCGTGCGCTCGATGGTAAAACACCATACGAAATGATACATAAAAAGAAACCTTACCTAAATGGGTTGCAAGAATTCGGAGCAGCCGCCTATGTCAAAGATTTAAAGGCCGGAAAGCTAGACGCTCGTGCAAATCTTGGTAGATTTGTCGGATATGACTCCGAATCCAAAGGTTATCGTATCTATTGGCCAACTAAGCGCTCAATTTCGGTCGAACGGAATGTTGTGTTCAATGAAAAAGACTTACTCATTGAACAAGATATTACCATTCCTCCCGGAAACTACCTGGCTGAGGGGGAGAGGGATAAAGTCATCCAGTCAAAAGATACCAATGATACTCAAAACGAAGCTGAACTAGACCATCAGCAAATGGATCATGATGACTCAAATGACAAAAACGAACCCTCAAATTCGGTCCCATTCCCACAAATGCCCGAAATCTCACATGAACCACCTTCCGATGACGTCGATGAACCCAGTGAACATTCTGACTATGGGAGAGGCCAGCGACTGCGAAAACCTCGAGGAGCCTATAAAGCTATGAACGAAGGAACGTTAGCAGCAATGGCAGCTTATGTCAACCTAGATGACGAAGAAAACATCAGAGACTATATCACAGAAGATAATGAAGACTTACTTGGTGATATACCTCCCAATTTCGCAATAATCGGAAATATGGGAAACGAACCACCATCTATGGATGAAGCGCTTCGTGGTCCTGATGCCAAAGAGTGGCAAGCAGCCCTTAACTACGAAATCGGTCAACTCGAGAAGCTCGGAACATGGGTAATCGAAGACTTACCTAAAGGTCACACTGCTATACCTTGTAGAGAAGTCCTTCGTCATAAATGCGGACCTGATGGCAAGATTCAAAGCTATCGCGTCCGAATAGTAGCTGGAGGCCATAAACAAGTCGAAGGTGTTAATTATACCGAAACGTTTTCGGCTGCCGTGAAAATGCCAACTGTTTGAGTAGTCCTGACAAATGCAGCAATTCAGGACTGGGAAATCGAACATATCGATGTCAAAAGCGCTTACCTTAACGCCCCCTTAAAGGAAACTATATATATGAGACCCCCGCGAGGAGTCCTAAAATTGGGGCAAGAAGGAAAAGTGTGCCGTTTGTTGAAGGGCCTATATGGTCTAAAACAGGCGGGAAGAGGTTGGTACCAAGAGATGAGCAAGATCTTCGTAAACGAGATGGGATTCAAGAGATCTGCTATAGATCACTCAGTATTCTATCGAAGATCAGGCGAGGAACATACCATTGTAGCCGTAGCTACCGACGACATGGCAGTAACCTCCAAACGAAAACTCGATGCCGAAAATTTCAAATCCGAGGTCCGTAAACGATGGGAGATAACCGACCATGGTGAAATACGGTGGTTCCTGGGATATGAAATAAAATGCGACCGAAAAGAGAGGACTATATCCATAAATCAGAAAGCATATATTGAAGCAATGGTAGAGAAATTCCGACTCACTAATACCAAACCGATTTCGATTCCTATGGAACCTGGAGCTCAATACTCAAAAGATCAGTCCCCATCGACACCAAATCAAGTCCAGCAAATGCGAGGGATACCCTATGCTGAAGCAATAGGCTGTGTCTTGTGGCCGGTTGTAGTTTCGAGACCGGATGCTGCGTTTGTGGTTGGTGTTCTATCACAATTCATTCAAAACCCCGGAAAAGCCCATTGGGAAGCGCTAAAACGAGTCATAAGTTATCTCGGACACACGAAAGAACTGTGGCTCACAATGGGTGGAAGAAGCGAAGCTGTAGAAGGCTACAGTGACGCAGATTGGGCCAGCCAGAAAGACCGGCACTCAATATCCGGCTATTCATTCCATATCGGGTGCGGTGCAGTATCCTGGAGCTCAAAGAAACAAAACATAATCGCATTATCGAGCACTGAAGCGGAATATATAGCTCAAACTCACGCAGCAAAAGAAGCATTATGGCTTCGTGCTTTTCTTGAAGAAATCGGTTACCCGAAAAATCGACCACTAAAGATCAACTGCGATAATCAAGGAGCAATTGCATTAGCGAAAGACAATAAATTTCATGCAAGAACAAAGCATATCGACTTACGATACCACTTCATCCGTGAGGCCGTCGAAGACGAAAGGATAAAGGTTGAATATATCCCATCGAGCGAAAACGTAGTGGATATATTCACGAAGGCCTTGTCTAAGCAAAAGTTCGGGTCATTCGTCGAATCGCTAGGGCTGAGGAAGCTGGTGGAAACCAAGGACGTTTGAAACTCAGTCGATAACAACGATCGCTTATTGTTGTTTAATCGATCTGCTGATAAACGAAACAGCACGTTCCTCATCACCTGATCACCGCGTCGTGCCCGCGTGGACTCGTTTAACTCGAGGGGGAGTGTTGGATTATTCCGAGTTATCACTCGCCTCCTTATCATATCATATATCTCATCTTTTCATATCACTTCCTGAATGCATTATGTAATCGCATTCCCTTATACGTAGCATACTTTTATTTAGTAGTCTCAACTTCTATCCAAAGTTGAGACTGTGAGTAACAATTATTATATACGAAATTCTTTACTAACAGTACCTAGTATTATATTTCATTCTAGGTACTTAATTATATAGCAACTTCTATCCGAAGTTGAGACTTATTATATTTCATTCTAGTTCATCTGCGAAATACTTCCAACACCCATGACATTCCCTACCTATGAGAGGGGATGCCATCATTGGGTAATTGTCATCATAGTTTATTGAAATAGAAAAAAAAGACCCTTCCATGAGAAACAGAGTTGATATGCATGGGTAGGAATGAGACAGGATTTGTTGCTGTGACCCACAGCTGTTGGAATAATTCGCAGCTAGAACAGTTGAACTGTAAGTCTCAACCTTTTTGATAAAAGTTGAATTAATTGTTATACCTAGAACAGTTGAACTGTAACTAGGTGATTATTAGAAGTAGTATTAAATGAATAAACGAATGAACTCACGTCTCAACCTTTTTGATAAAAGTTGAGACTTGTAGTAAACAAAACTCTGTGACTAAAGAATGTGATTATGTAATATGAGAAATAAATCGAACAAAAGATAAAAGGAATGATAAGATAAATAACAATCAATGGAATGATACTCACACAATTTCAACAACAGCTGTGCAAGAATCAATAAGTTATAATACTCACTTTTTCACCTTTGCTTGTATTGTGGGTGTGAAAATCTCCTTGCACAGCATTGTAAGTGCCTCCCATAGATGACACCTTCATTACAGTTCATTGTTGTTCATTTATTTGTTCATCATCATTTGTTCATTGTTCTTTCATCATTTGTTCATTGTCAGTGTCATCATTTGTTCATTCATTGTCATCATTGTCATTTATTCAGTGGTGTTGTCCATTCATCCTGTGAGGAAAGTATGAGATAGAGGACAAGGACATGGTGTATAATGAACACCAGGGGATTGAGGCATGGGGAGGTCTAAAGATTGGAAAAGGGTCTGAGTCTTTGCTCTGCTGTCACTGGAGCCAATAAAATGTGGTCAAGTCAGCATAAACTAAGTACATAACAGTCAATTTCCTGTACCTGCTTGCAATTGAACATGTCCATTACATTCAAGCTTGCAACAATGAGGTGTGATGCATATTTGTTGTTATTCATTCATTGTCTTGTTGTTCATTTGTCTTTATTGTTCATTTGTTGCTATTGTTCCTTCATGTTTGATCATTGTCATTTGCATTTGGCCATCATTCATATGTCATAGTAGTTTACATTGAAATTAAATTTAAATTTAAAAACATACCTCCTAACTTCAAGGGGGGTTGTGGCTTGCTCATTGCTGCTGTCATTGAAAATGAAGAAGGAAAAAAAGTCTCTAGGAATCATCATCATCATTGTAGTGCATTAAAATAAGGAACTTACTAAATAAAAGTGAGTTGTTGTTGGCATTGTCATTGAAAGCAGTTTTTTCAAACTCTGACTCCCAAAGCATTGGGTCTGGCACCTAACAACATTTATAAATTATAATTATCAGGAAATCCAGAAAATAGAATAGAAATAGCCTGCAAACAATAAACAATATGACCATTGAATGAAGTAGCAGAAGAACAAACAAGGTGAAGGCTACCAATGAAGATGGAAATAGAAGGTGCTGACTATGGGAGTTGCCAGCTATTTAACCATAACATCACTCAAATTTTGGCTAGGTCCAGAAGATAAAAGAACAAGCCCCTATAAATAGGACTTATAACTGTTTGTTGGAGGACACTCTGTATTTCGAATTTCGGCCTGTCCACATGTCTACATGTCCACTGTTATCACATGTCTGTGACGCCATGTGTGTACTTGCTGGCAAGTTTCTCTAACCCTGGAAAATGTCCCAATCACAGCAAGAACTTTCTCTGGTGGCTTGCCCTACTTGTGGCTGCTTGATACAATATACCTGTGTTAAGTCTGATGCCAATGGAAACCAAGGGCGTTGGCTTGCAAAGGTGAATATATCTTGGCTTCAAAATTTTATTATGTTCTAATTTCTGTGCAGTGTATTCAGACAAACCCACAAACTGGCCAAATTTGCAATTTCTGGCATTGGCTGCCAGGTTCTCGAACCCCATCTTTATCCCCTCATTGTCCCTTGCCAAATCTTTCTCAGCCTGATGAGCCTCCACTACTAATTTTGGTTCCCAGTACCAGCATCACACTGGGTACTCTGCCAATATTGTTAGCTGTCCTACCCAAGACCACTTGCATCACAATCGGATGCACCATGACCCAGATCCAGAAAACCTGCATGCATTGAATGTGTAAATCCCATTGCCTGGAGGCAGGAGGTTGCGCAGACCCAAACCATAAGCAATCAGTACAGCCCACTGCAACATTCCCAATGGTGCCAACTAGTGTTTGGAAGTCCGGTCCAGTCCGGTTTTTTGGTATTTTTGGACAGGACCAGGACCACAACCGGTCCACTTAGCTTCTAGAAGGTCAAAAGACTGGACTGGACCGATTAGGACTGGTCCACATCGGTTTTTTGCAGTCCTGGACCAGTCCTGGTCCAAGACTGTCCAGGACTGGACTTTTGACAAATACCGGTCATATTTTCATATATAACATCAGACAAATATGTAGATGTGATCTATACCTTTAGAATAAGCTCAAAATACGGTCTTTATCTCGTTTGAAAGGGAAAAATAAGGGCTACAAAACTACCGGTTCAGACTGGTCCTAGGACCAAAGACCGGTCTTTTTCCAGTCTTTGCTTCTCAAAAACCAAAAAACCGGACTGCTGGTCTGGTCTTTTGCAGTCTGGTCCGGTCTTTTTGCAGTCTTTTTCCAGTCCTGCAACTGGACTTCCAAACACTAGTGCCAACACCTTCATTCCCAACGACTCTCACTAATGCTGGGTTCCTCAATACATCGGTTCCAGGCCACAACATTGGTCATAGTCCTCTCTGAAGTCAATTCACAACAACCTTACCCCTCTCTACATTGTCACAAGTTCCATTATCTGTCCAGGCAGTACCAGCCTTCTCATCACACATAATACCCTCTTTTACAGCACAACTTGCTTGTGAAGAAGAGATGAGGGAGAAAGCTCGACAAAGGGAAGCCACTTGGCTTGAGAGCAAGCAGAAAGCCCAGCAAATGGTCCTCATTTATGCCTGGGTAAGCCTTCTAATTCCTTACATGCGGACAACTCACCTTATGCACGACTCTCTTATTTACTATAAATACCGTATTAACACCACATGTATTCCTTAGCTAATTCTTCAGAATCATACTTGGTTACTTATACTCTTGAATCTTCCTCAAACTCATAAGACAATTCCTCGAGACAATTCTCTTGGTATTCTTTGAGCTCACTGTGAATGAACAAACTCTTCTTTACAACTGTTTACGATCAGAGTTATCTGAATCGTTCAAAGTCATAACAACTGGACTACTGTGAAAGTTAACCATGTAGTCAAGCTCAAGGATAATCCATGCATATTCATCAAGCCCATCCATGTCCAAAGCTGCAAATATTTTACCAAGTTCCTCATCTCCACATCATCATCAGCCATATCCCCAAACATCCAAACCAATCTTGCTGGAGAATGTGCATATGTCAAACAACGCATGATTAAGTATGAACTTTTTGAAGCCACAACACCTTCTATCCACAAGAATACCCACAAACTATCTCCTGATGGTATTTCTCCCCCTCCTAAGTGACATCACTCCCTCATTGAGGAAACTCCAACTCAGCCTTGGAGCTGGTCAATATTCCTTTAGGTACAGCTGCAATGCAGGTTGTTAAGAGAAATATTTCAGCTGCAAGACCGGAGCGTGAATCAATGGAGATGTATGAGAGTGACTCTGGTATTGAGTTTACTGACCCATTTCCATTCAGAAACCCACCTCCTTTCTCTGGGTCAACTTCAACTATGTTGTCATCCACCTCATCTGTGTCAGCCATATCCACCTCATTTGCATCAACCACATCCACCTCATCTGCATTGAGCACACCTGACTGGATCCTACCTTTCCTTGCCATAGTGGGGTCAAAAAAGCTCTGCTGGCCACAAGATTTCTTCACTATTGACATCATAGATTGTCTTGAAGAAATTGAAGAGACTGCAGGTGAAGCAAATGCCTGTTCAGTCTTTGAGTGTCACTTTGGAAACTGGGTCCCTTATAAGCCATCAACATTCTATGAACATCTGCAATGCTAGAAGAATGCTTCAATTGAGGTAAAGACAGCTGTCTTGTCTGCTGGTTGGACTTTGGGTCAACTTTATGTTCACAACTCTTGCACCCTGTGCCCATATCAAGGCAGTCTGCAGCTGTAAAACTAAGCCAGTGCATACTGTACTTGATCAGCCAGTCATTGAGATCTTGTTTGATTGATATGGTAGTTTTTATGACACTTTTCTTGTAATATTTTTCTAGTTGTATTTGTATTTGTATTTACTTGTTGTACTATGTATTTGTAATTGTAAATGGGCAGTGTCCCTCTTTCTGTAGCTTATTATGAGTCATCCTATTTTGAAGTAGAATCATTTTGTCTAGAAAAAAATTATACCTTTCAACCAGCATTTCATGAAGAATTGCATGAAAGCCTCCCAACCACACATTTGTCTGCTCGGCAATTGATGAATTGAAGTACCAGGCTTTGCTATTTTCACCATGGAGTTCTGTGTAAATGATAGGATTGCAATAGCAAAACTTGTCTTTGACTGAATGCTTGCAGTTAAAGTGGAAGATGTCAACTGTGAGCCCAATATCTTTGAAAAATGGGTCATTCTTGATGTGTTTAGCAAGTGAATAATTATTATCAAAAAAAAATGTGATTTGGCTTTTGACTGTTGATGCTGAATGTTCGCTTTATAAACTCCTTTATGGAATTGAGTATGCTAACATTGGATGAAAGAGAGAGTAATGCTACTCACTGCACAAGTTTCAATTTCCTCTGCTCTAAAGAAAGTTTCATGCACAAGGATCATACCACATGGTGCAACTAAGATTTGTTCATTGTGGGTTCATTTTTGTCCAAATTGTGCAGATATTTTTTTCTTCTTATCCATTGTACTTCCAATTGGCATTGGTGAAGCACCACACAGGTCTGAAATGTGGTTGATGACACCATGAATTAAGTCAAGGTGATAGTCATTGTCATTTATCTCAAACTCTTCCTCCTCTTCATTGTCAATGAGATCACCAATATCAATATCCCTCTATCCCATCATTTGGGTGTGAAACATGCTGTTGTTTGAGCTTTTCCTGGAGCTGAATGTGAGATTGACCTTGTAGAATGTAAAGTTGTTCAACTTGTCAATGGGATGGATCTGTGCATGTCTCCTTTCCTTTGAGAACTGGCAAAGTGCAATTATTGATGGCACATATGTTGCTGAGGCTATGATGAGTTGGGCAATACCGGTCACATGAGGTTGCTAATGGAGTTTTGCAATTATGAACAGTGCAACATGGGTGTCCCAGTGTCATTCCATCCATGACAGCGACCTAAACAGATTTGATAGCTTTAAAAATAGGGTGAAATAATAAATATAACAGGTATGAGCACTTGGATATTGTATGTACCTTTACCATTCTCATCTCATAAATGCAGGTGCATTTCTTGCATCAATGTACAACTTCATTTTGTCCATAAATTTTAAAGCACATGTTTCGGGCTTTGATGGCTTCCATGAACCAACCTGCTTGGTCCCCTGTATGGGGCACTATCAGGGTTGTATTGCATTCAAGGTGGTCTTCAAGCAGGGATAGGATTGTGAATGCATCTCATATGTGATCACCTTTTAATGCAGCTTTGAATGGCCAGTCTGTGGGAAGGCAATTGGGCCCTGAGAGGGAAATTTTGTATGTATGAGCACAGTTTGTAAATGATTTCCTGTGTGACATGAAGTGAAAATTAACAAAAAATAGTAAGCATGCTCTGCAAGAGATTGAAACATACCGTGCAACATTCATATCTGTACACCAAACATTTACAACCTTCCTCTCAATAAACTGATGCTCCCCAACCTGGATCACATCTGGTAGATCACCATCATAATAATACCACATGCCATCCTTCATAAAATAGTTGTGGTAATACACTCTCTGACATTCTGAATTTTGTGTATTCAGTGTTTATCTCAAATTTGGCAATAAAATTTATATATACCAACACATTGGAATCTTATCACCCAAACTGGATGAACACCTTTATCCAAAGTATATAGCACACCTTGAGTTTGATCCATCTTCTGAAGCTTCAAGCCCTTTGCTGCTGGCTTACACTGGCCATTGATACAATAATTAACTGGAGGATATAAAGAACCTATTGATATTATATTAATATGTTGAAAAAAAAACTCAGCTTGGAAGGAGCTCACTAAAGCCCAGGTCTTTTCCGTAATGCCTGAATCTTTCATCAACAACCTTTGTGGTCTCAGCATAATGCCACACAACATCCCTCAGATATAACCATAGCTTATTGGTTGATGCTAGGTCTATGTCACAGATATTAGAGAGAAGAATTGCTACTGATTGGGGCAAGAACAAGGTGGGTCACTGGCTGGCCAATTTTATGCTGGGCAAGAAGGATGTCATTCTTGAATCATGGTGTATAGAGAAGGAATGAAGAAATTTTGATAAGGATGCCATGGTTTAGGGCTTCAGGAAAGAGGTTGGAAAGTCTTAAGAAATCTTGTACAGTCATTATATTGAGATATGAATATTATTACACAGAGAGGTGAAGTTGTTGTGTTGTGTGTTGATTAGTACTAGTAGGTGTTCCTAGGCACATGGTGTAACAGACATGTGATAACGGTGGACAGGCAGAAATTCAAAATACAGAACTTTCTGGTTTGTTGAGTTGTTGAGAGATGTGCATCACATATGGTCATATGATTGGTCATGTGATCACACCTCACAGCCTGAACAAAATACAAAATTCAAATGCCAGCAAGGCATTGCCACCTTTTATAAGAATAATTGACTTACATATATGAATGAATTGACTTATGTATTATTTGACTTTTAACTAATGTTTAATATTAGCAATTCTGAGGAGTTCTGAGTGACTAGGTTCATACCAGGAATTGGAAGAATTCCAGGTGGATTCTGTGCTAGGGATTCCTGGTATACATTTCCTTGTATACCTGGAATCCACCTAAAATCCTCCTGGATTGGGAAGAGCCAGGAATGTGGATTCCAGAGGAAATTGGCTGGTAGGAAATTCCTCCCAGAAACCTCCAGGAAGATGTGAGGGAGTGCAAAGACCTCCAATGTTTAGGCAACTCTTAAACATTGAGATTTGATAAAGCACAACACAATGACAAAGAGGATGAAAACTAGAGCTTAAGTCACACTGATAAGTGTAATCAAGGGGAATTCCTTATTGTCCTTTTGTTAATTTACAACACTTTATATACAAGTAAAAGAGTTGATGCCACATGATCAAAGTGTAGATTTGGGCCAAGTAAAATGTCACAAAAGTATGCTAAAATAAATGAAGAATAGCACAAATATGGACATAATGTACTAGGAACATAATAAAATAAAATGTCAATATGAATGTAGAAATTATCCCCAAAGGAAAACAATAAAACAATAAACAGAGTAAAATGTTTAGTCAGCACAATTATGTAAATGTGGCATGAATGGAGTAAAGTGTTTTGGCACAACAATAATAAAGTGGAACCAGGAAAATAGTACAAGCAAAATATAGAAATATTAAAAGAAACACACAATAGCACTGACTCTTTGATGAAACAAAAGCATTATAAAGTTACCAGGTGACCAGAAAGCACTGAGATGTTTATTGCAGAAATGCCAACAATATAAAAGGTGCTTATAGAGCTGAGTAAAGGAGTGTAATTGGTGCAAAGATGACACATAGTCAGGGCAACAAATGGCATGAATAGAGCAATAGAGTGACAGAGACCATGAATGGAATGAGAATAGTATTTGAAAAACATAGGGACATAGCAGTCTCACCAATGTGGATGACTAAACTTGCAGGTTTGATTCAACAGAGATATAAGCCAAATAGTAATTAACAGGCGTAATCCTTGGGTATCTCAATGCTTACCCACACCCGTACCCCTGGGACCCCTACCCATTAAACCCATGGGTTTACCCATCAAAACAAGCCCAAAAACACCCAAAACAACCCAGAAATAAGCAAGATATGTGCTAAATGATATGTTATATCATTTTGGCTATATCTCCACCAATTCTCATCTGTTTTGGATGTTCTAGGGCTCATTTTGTAGGTGGCAGGTACAGAAATCTGTACCTGGCCCCCCTACCCGCAGGAATTCAAAAACCTGTGATGATCACTAAAGCCAAAAAAAATTATACACATATAGAACTTGTTTTTCTTATATCTCAGCCAACCCTTGAATTGTTTTGGTTCAAACTTGGACAGCAACCCACCCAGGTCATGGTGAGTGTACTGGTGAGTGTAGGTGCAGGTGGCAGCATGGACCCCCCAAGTTACCTGTGCACCAGCCTAAGTGTATCAGATTAGGGGTATTTTTTCCACCCCCTATTCATCTGTTCACTTTGAAAATGCTGGGTGATATCATTGATACCATGCATATTGCTTCTTGGATATGTAATAAAGACCTAGGTCTGTGGCAAGCAACAGATTACATACAAAAGGGTAGTAAATGATTTGATGAATTTGAGATGTGCAGTTTCCTTGGAGAAGGAAAATAGATTCCTATCCTAACTACACATACAAAATTTTAAAGAATAAAATTCTACATTAAAGTGATTTCAACATGAGAGCTCCAGATAACTATGTATCACTGTTATGCTTAGCCACTGGGCCATGGGCCACACAACATTCAGAAAACTGCAATGACCTTACATTCCTGAGGATTGATGTCTGGAATTTAAAACAGGAGTTCATTTGGGCCCTTTCCCATTTGCAAATGAACTGACTTATAGGTCAAAATTTCTCTAATTCTGTCTGGAACTTGCAATGGCCTTACATTGGTATTTTCTAGGGTCCTAATGATGACCTGCTATGCAACAGCACAGCATCACTTTTGAGATTCTGCCTTAAACTTTAAATATAAAAAGAAGGTGCTAAGAATAACTCCCACCTCTGGCATACTTCAACTTGGTGCACTCAACATTGATCATTTTGATGTCAATCATTGCAAAGACATATCTGGATGTGCTGTGTACTCTTTCCCTGTACCTTCTTCCCTCATGCTTATGATTTCTTGATGATGGCAGATGCTGGACACTGCCATGGGCAAGAATCATTAAAAATGCCTTCCTTTTCAAAGTTCAAGCTCAACATTCCAGTGCAAACCCCTGGAGACTGTATTCTAAATGATACCTCCTCAACACTTGTCTGGGATGGGATGTATGCCAGATGTTAACAAAGCAACAGGAGGAGATACCACTAAGTGGTTTTGGTTCTTTTATCATGTTCTTTGGGCAGATAGAATTACTATTAGAAAAATATTGGGGTGTTCACCATTCTTTATGGTTACAGGAGCACAACCAACAATTCCCTGGGATATTTTAGAAGCTACATGGTTAATAAAATTACCAGGAAGAATTCTATCTACTGCAGAATTGATTGGATATAGAGCCAAAGCACTAGCAAAGCATAGACAACATGTCATTGACATGCGTGCTAGAATAGATCAAGGAAAAAGAGAGTGGTTGATGAAATATGAAAAAGATAATAGAGTTGCTATTAAAGATTTCACCTTTGAACCTGGAAATCTAGTGTTGATAAGGAATAGTGAAATAGAATCATCATTGGACAGAAAAATGAAACCCAGATATTTGGGACCAATGATAGTTATTTCAAAATCAAAAGGAGGATCATATGTGATAGCAGAATTAGATGGCTCTGTCTATCATCAGAAAGTAGCTGGATTTAGAGTGATACCATATTTTGCAAGAGCAAAAGTACCACTACCAGATAACTTAGAGAATTTGATTAAAATATCAAAAACTACTCTAAGGAGAATAGTGTTATGAACGTCTGGTACGCGCATGGCCCACATTCCTTTTTCTCCCCTTTCTTTACTGTACATTACATCCCCCTTCGTCGCTCTCTTCTTACACCACCCCCTTTCCCTACTTACCCTTTGCCCTGAACCTTCTATGTACTATGTTTAGCTATTGCTTCCGTTCCCTCTATCTCTGACTCGTACCGACTCATACTTCCAGCACGGACCATTCCCTTATCTCTGACTCGACCCCTTTGTATATAAGAGCCATACCCATAGCCATGATCCCTAGTTTAGACCTTTGTACTTCTACGGTCTTAATCTACATAGCTTGCTCAGAACTTGTCGCCCTCAGTCTTAAACTTGTTGAACACGATTGCAACTGTACAACGGTCCTTAGTTACTTGGTCTATTGGCCCAGCACCGAACACGAGTGCAAGCTTATAGTCGCCGTAACAAATAGAAGACACAGATGAATATAAAGATGAAGTCCTGAAAAGAGACTTTAACTTTGAAAATATTACACTTTCCGAAGAGGCGGAAGACACATCTTATCAGACCGAGACATCATTTGATGGATAAAAACAGAACTTTGAAAATTTTAAAAGGAATATTTTACTAGCACAATACTACTTTTACTAATTAAGCAACAGAGCTGAAGTCCTTTATAGCGAAATACGTGAAACTCAAAAAGATGAATCTGAAAAGAGATGAAATATGATGATAGAAGTTTAGTCGGTGTGAGCGTCAATGGAAGCGGGATTTTTCACAAGCGATTTGTTGAAAAGATCCATAAGATTGTTGAGAGATGATAGATCAACGCGAAGTTTGAAGCAGCCACTAACGATTTGACGACAAAGTGAGTTTTGAAACACGATTTCGGAATGATTACCTTCTTCAATGATTTCAACCATAACCAAATTGGAAACCATATCGTGAGTGTGAGTAATGGTAGCCTTATCAAGTGAAGAGATAGGAACGACGGGCTTATCTGAAAAGAAAAACCCGGAATGAAACAAAGACAAAATAGGAGATAGATGGATTAAGATGTACCGAGTATCATAAAGTCATCCTCGGAGTTCTTACAATTAACCATTGAATGGTTGTCATTATGAACCTGTTTAGCGAGAGTATCGAGAGCCTTCATGTAAACGCACGACGAATAATCCATATTTGGAATGTGTGAGTAAGGGAGACGTACGGTATAAATCGTTGTTTGTGTTGTATATAAACACCAACCAGAGAGCAATGGACTAGTCTTTAAGTCAAAAGCCTCCCTGTTGTTCGTTTAGGGAAGGTATAACCTTAGACTTGTAACACACTGAGGTAGGGGGCAAGAGTAGAGGTGAGGAGGATGAGGATGAATGTGAACGAGTCTTTAGAAAGACTGTAGCAGTAGACAATAGGTTGACAGTAAGTGACTGAAAAAGCGAACTTGGAGGGATTAAGGAGGAAGATGAGGATGGATAAGAGAGAGTCTTCAGCAAGACTATAGCAATTGACAGTAGGGATAGATTGACAGTTAAGGGCAGAAAAAGCGAACTTGAGGAAGGAATTCACTGGAATTCCACTGAGATGATGATTGTTGGGGGGTAAGAATGAATTGAACTGAACTACCTATCCTGGTACAAAAGAGCAGTATTTATACCCTAAGGATGAGGCTATGTAGAACAAATAAAAAGAAAGAAAGTACGCGCTGTCAAAGGAAGAAAGATAAAGAGAGGACAGCTGCGAGAAGAAAAGAACAATGGAAAAGAAGAAGGAACAATAAAAAAATCTGTAAAGTGTCAAAGTGCGAGAGAAAAGAAAAGAAGGCAGTGTACATAGTCCAATAGCAAAAATATATCGACTCCATAGGCGTGTGGTCATGTCAAAAATGTGAAAGGTCCTGAGTCAACACTTGAAAGGCGCAGCCTTGTTCCCGAGAAAATACTACTTGCCCATGATCCCATGTCGCGCAGCCTTGATAACACTTGACACTCTGCGAGAATAATCCTCTGCTGCTGATTCATCTGCAATTCCTGCTTAGTCGTGATCCTCCTGGACTTCCTAAATTGTCATAAAGAGGGTGGGAAGGCTTCAGGTACCGCGTGAATGATGGTTTTGGCAGTGAATGATAAGATAAGAGGTAGATGAGTGAGGATAGGGGACTGAGTGTGATCCAGGAGCGAGGTATGGCAAGATAGATAGCTGAGGCGAAGACTTGTGGGTCCATAGCCACAACAACAATGACAAAGCCTTTGACATAATGGGAGATGTAGCTGATGCGTCCATAAACGGGCCGTTCTTGCAATGATGGGCCATAGATGTGATCAAACGTGAGCCGATGACCGATGCGAATAGTAGATTGATCGCTTTGTTGTATCACTAGCCAAGGGACAAACGGATGGTAGATGTTAAGGAGCATGTCGATAGTGTAAATGATAGACAACATAGTGGAAGACATTGAGGATATGATGAGCGATGAGGGTGGTAGATGTTGAATGAGTGATTTTGATGGTGTCCATGAATGGAATTCAGGGGTGCTTCCAAAATAGGTGAGTGAATTCAAAGTCTGCTTATTTTTGTGATGGCAACTTTTAAGCTTTGTTCTCATGCTACCAATCAGTATTGGTTGCACGACACCGTGTTTCTGTGTTTGTTGCAGAACTCTGTGGTGGTACATCAATACCTATGTTACAAATATCAGAAATGAGACACAGAAAAAATTGGTCGTTATACCATTCCAGACTATCACTTTCAGAGCCAGTAGGAGATACGGATCATGCTTTATCTTTGCAGTGACGTGTTGGTCGTTTTGACATGAGATATGATAATGATACTAGATAGATGTGGGAGAGGTGGGAGAGATGAATATGATATGTGTTGTCGTATGATACAAAAATGTGAGTAGGACCTTTAAATAATCAGAATTACTATGTAGTCAATAGCGTACACTGTCTGTCGCTAAATCCGCCAAATAACAGGGTACGAACTGAATTAACTGCGCATTCAATGATAATGATTATTCTAGGTTAGATCTTCTGTGTTAGCAGCTTAACAGGATACTAACCTCTTCAAGTGTTCAATAACACTACACAGGAGGTGTCCCAAAGTAAAAAATGGAGCTACACTGATTATTATCAGTCATTTGCTTATTGTACAATAAAATCTATCAGCCCTGATACAGTAGATCCGAGGTATGGATGCCGATAGAATACCGTATTACTATTAGTTAGGAGACAAAATCTCAGTAATTGCAAAGCCAAAGGACTGGATTCTGTTTAACTATTAGTTTATGAGATTGTTAGGAGTACAAGGTGAATATTTGTAACAAATATAAAAGGTTATAAAACTCATTTCAGTGTTTTAAATGCTAAATGAGTGAAGGAGAACAGCGTGATGGAATCATTGTGTAAATGAAAAAGGTAGAAAATAAGCTAAACTACAAATGGTTGAAATAAAAGAAATAGCTCTTGACGAGAATGTAACAAATTAAGTAAAATGTGAAATGCTTCGGAACAACAAAAGTATTCTTGTGGTGCAATTGAAAAAAAAGGGACAGTGGAGATGTGGAAAAGAGGTGTTGTGTGTAATGGCGTAAATTTGTTTCAGGTAAAGTTAGTCTTGTTTTTAGAATATATCAATAGTACAGACTCTGCACTATCTCCATTTACCGCCACCTACTGCAAAACTATTGTATCACAGGTTATTGTCAAAACCTATTGATTGCTCATGTGAACCAATTTAAGGTTTTCAACAAGAAACATCATGATACTCAGGGAAAGTTATGTAATTTGAAGTTGGGAGTGCCTAGGGACGACAGATTAGAAAACTAATAGAAAATGAATAATCTTCATTCAGCGACATTTACATAGAGAATGAAAAAATCCTTAACAACAAACAAACAATGTTCTTCTCATTGTGCATCTGTTTAACTGCGAGATGGACAAAAATTATGATAGTCTTGGTGCAAGTGAGCATTTTTTATATAGTTAAATAAAATTCTCTAATCCAGTATGTCTAGGGACAGCGCTCTCTGATATCTTTGGAGATTATTTTAAAGAAAATGATGATAATGGCATTGGTAATGACCATCTATCACAATTCAAGGTCAGGTTGCACAATGTAATACCCTGATAATTGTGGTATTGACCAATCACAGTCTGTGTTAGGGGACACCCGATTTCAACCCAAACCTCAACCGCAGAATCATATATTCTGCCTTTCCGACGACCTCCGACCTTCCATCCAACTCCGCCTCTGACCTTCCGTCCAACTTCAATTCCGTCACCGGTTTACTCCAGAACCCCGTAACTCCATTCCAACTCCAATCCTCCGGTTCGCTCCACCTTTCATTTCTATTTTTCACATCATGCCACTTCTTATTTAATTAATTAATTATTATTGTATCATTCCTTTATTTATTTTATATCTCCGTTATGTCCATATTAGTACATAAATACCCCTCAGCCTAGCAGGGATCCCCATCCTTTCCTCTTTGGATCCCCTGCTAGGTGAGTTACTTGTAGATATCCCTTTGAAATGTTATTAACTTTGGATCCCCTGCTAGCTTGACTAAGTCAGCATTGCAGTTGCCCTAACAGTCTGACCGATATCAGATTCGTTGCTGTGGGGTTCCTATGGTTTACAGGTTAGTTAAGATTGTGGAAGGATCATCAGAACTCGAAGAGGCAACCTTTACAGTTCACGGTGTCATACTTGATAAAGAACTTCCACCAATCCGGATTGATAGGTAAGATGTATTGTTATTATGCTGGCAATTCAATAATCACAGTTTCTAGCCATTTTCTGCGAGATGACAGAAGCAAGGACAGATATGCAAAATTTATACAACAATACATCGCGGTGACAGGTATTGGTCCTGAAGAGTTCAACCAAATACTTCAGGGATTCGGAAGAGTGCACAACTTTTTGAAGATGTACTACCCATTGACAAACTCGAACGATTGGAACCGTTTTCTATTAATGGCAACTTGGCACTAGCTTGTCACACAAGATATTTTCAAGCCCGTCATTGATGTACCTGCGGTGAGATCAGACCGCAAGTAGTAACATAGTTCGGAGGGGTTAATGTAGATTTCCTTGATAGAATTAAAGAGAAGTTCACGGTATTGAAATATGCAAGGCGAGTAGACTGCGAAGATAGCAAAGTTCGCGAACGATAACGCAGTACGTGAAGTAGCTTAAAGGATGAGACTATTGACTTAGAACATTGCTGCAAAGTTTATGGGATCAAAACTCTGGCCATCTCTTGTTCACCTTCCCTCCTACTTGCTACAGGTACTTGATACAAGAGTAACAAGCTAGCCAGGTGCAGATATGCGAAACAGTAATGTAAAAATTGAGCTAATGCGAAGTCACATGGGCCCAGTAGTTTGGTAACAAAGAAATAGGAGATAGAATCATAATAGAAGTGATGAGTAAGGAGGTCAGTTGAATGACCTCCTGTTTCAAAGGAGATGATAAAATAATAATATATATAGAAAGTTAAAAGAAAGTAAGTTGAAAACAACACAGACCATGATCAAACCAGTGAAAGGGATGTGTATGCGAGCCGTGAATGACCGCAAGATTAAAGAGAAGCTGTGTGAAGGTGTGGTTGCGAAGGACAGAAATGACTAAGTCCAGTATTGATAGAGAGAGTTGAAGATATGTCGAAGTATGAAATGCGAGGAGGGATGAGGGTGCTTTGGATAGTTATGAAGGTTGTAGAAGCGATGTGCGGAGGCCATATGAGGACTATATCATGTTGTGCGAGGTGCGAAGGATGTGCGAGAACCGCGAATGCGAGTGCGAATGAAGTTGGTACCCGCGAGGCATCCACATATACTGCGAAGTTGTTAAATCACAAAAATAACCAGTTTACGAACCTAGAGGTTATATGGGTCCTATTATCATTACTGTAGATCAGCAGTTCCACAACCTTTTGGGCCAGGTGTAGATCCTAATGGCGATCTGGAACGGATTGGGAGAGATTTATTTATACACACAGAAGACAATGTTGTCCAATATCTGGCAAGGAAGAACAATACAGGGCAGTCATTAAAGTATGTTGATGCTTGAATGATTATTTGCTTGCTTACTGGAATGGCAGATATATCAATATAAACCCCAGCCAATTCCAAAAAGGAGACATTGTTGAAATCACTATTTCTTTCTTTTGCATTAAAACTTGTTTCGAAAAACTCAAGATGATGACGTCTTTGAAGACATTAACTTTGCTTAACGATACCTTTCGAGAGGTACAAATATTTGTCATACTGATGCGTTTTCATATTCATGGGTGCATGATAGAAAGCACGGGATAATGAAGTTAAAGAGTTGCTTATCCCAAAGTTTGAAAAAGTAAATGTCAAACATTGTCGAGTGGAAACAGAAAAGGATGATCTGTCCTCTGGCAAATTTGCGCGTATGGATCTGACCTAAATGTTTCTTGTTGATTGATATAAAATCTGATCTGTACAGTATTGTAATGAATAATGTTTATACGTTAGTAACTGAACACCATCATATTATTATTTTGGCTTTATTATTGAGCGTCTAAAACATTCTATTTTCTTGTTGTTTCTTTGATAATTCAGTTCCAATTATATTAAAAATCAGCTGCCGGCCAAATATTTATCAACATATCCTTGCTGGAAATTGTTTGTTGACATCTATTTGTAAGTAATACAATGTGTTTGTTATTTGCAATACTTTACTCTCCCCCCTTATTCCATATGGATTCCATGTGGAATGGAAATATTCCATGGATTCCACTCCATTCCATGTGGAGTCCATATGGAATATGTTTGGCCTCATCATGGAATCCACATGGAATGGATATATTCCATGGAATCCATGTAAGAATGGAACTATATTTAGATTCCTCTGACTGTCTGACCTTATTAACTAATCTAAGACTCAAGAATTCAAGTAATAAATACCCAACTTTATATAAGGGGTACCTAAGGTACCTTATATAGGTAAGGTATACCTAAGGTGTACCTAAGGTACCTAAGGTACCTATATATAGATAAGGTATACCTAAGGTGTACCTAAGGTAACTAAGGTACGACTCAAATAAGTAAGGTATACCTAACGTTAACTAAGGTACCTAAGGTACCTTATATAGGTAAGGTATACCTAAGGTGTACCTAAGGTACCTAAGGTACCTTATATAGGTAAGGTATACCTAAGGTGTACCTAAGGTACCTAAGGTACCTTATATAGGTAAGGTATACCTAAGGTTTTTTTTTTTTTTTTTTTTTTTTTTTACCTTACCACCTTACAGGGACCTTAGGTACCTTAGGTGTACCTAAGGTGACCTTAGGTAATAAGGTGACCTTAGATAGTACCTTAGGTGTACCTTATATGTGACCTAAGGTATACCTAAGGTATACCTTATATCTTTAAGGTCACCTTAGGTATACCTTATGTCTAAGACTCGTCTTAACTCAACGTTCGTACTTAGTAGACTGAAATGATCTTTTTATCATGTGAATACGATTTAATATATTATATGGTTCGAAACTACCGTTACCGTACGACGATAGTTCTAGTACATAAAACAAATCACGCGCCCCACACTAGTGCACTGGTGTAGTGTACACCAGTAGTGACAAACAACTCCAGTAGTAAACAAAGAGTGTGGTGGTGGTGGTGGTGGGTAAAGCTGTCGGTGGTATTGTTGTTGCTGGTGTTGGTCGTTGCCATTGGGGGGAAGTGCCCCCCCCCCTATAAAAAATAAAATAAAGATAAAATAAAGTGATTATTGTACAATATTATCCACATGTTTACTTGTGTCTGCTTGTACTTGTACTGGTTGGTGTTTGTACTTGTTGGTGTTTGGGTTTGTTACTTTGGGTTTGTTGTTGCATTGTTGTTGCCATTGGGGGAGTAATCTCCCCCAAAAAAATAGAATAAAAATAAGATTAAGCGATGACTGTACAATATATCCAATACATGTTTGATGTTTGTGGATGCTCCTGCTGCTGTATACTTACTGCTGCATGGTGTACTTGCTGTGCATGCTTGCTACACATGCTTGTCCGTTTGTCGCACATTTTTGTCCATTTGTTGCACATGTTTGTCCATTTGTTGCACCACCCCGTTTGCCTGTGCATGCTGCTCTGTTTGCTGCGAATGCTTCTGCGCGTGCTGGTGGTTGTTGCGCATGTTGTTGTGCGTGTTACTGGTTGTTGTACATGCTTCTGCGCGTGCTGGTGGTTGTTGTACATACTGGTGGTTTCTGTACATGTTGCTGCACGTGTTGCTGGTTGTTGCGCATCCTGTTGCGTGTGTTACTGATTGTTGTGCATGCTGTTACGCGTGTTGCAGGTTGTTGTTGATAGGGGAGGTAAATTCTGATACTGCTGCTGGTGACCCATAAAACTAAGATTAAAATTATATAATACCACCGTTGTGGGGAGATCACCCGATTAAAAAAATTAAAAATCCTGTCGTCGTCGTATCTCACTTCAACAAAATAAAATAAAATTATAAAATTATTCAATAATCATGATTACATTATAACTTGTTATATATATATATAATGGTTACCTTTTGGGATTATTTTTACTTCATTATATAATGGAATGGTTATTTTTTTATTTTTACTTCATTTTATCATGGAAGATTTAACTATAGGCACCATTCCATATGAATTCCATGTGGAATGGAGAGCCCAAAATGAGTGGGATCTCAGCCAAAACATATTCCATATGGAATGATGGAATCCATGTGGAATCCATGTGGAATTGGGTGGATTCCAGGTGGATTCCAGGTGGATTCCATGTGGAATTAGGGGGGAGAGTAAAGACCTCGTTATTTGCCTGGTACAAATATTGATCAACATGTTCTTGCTGGAAATTGTTTGTTGATATCTGTTTGTAAATAAAAGCATTGTTACAATGTGTTTGTTATTTGCTTGGTACAAATATTGATCAACATGTCTTTGATGGAAATTGTTTATCGACACCTATTTGTAAATAAAAGTGTTGTTACATTACAATGTGTTTGTTAATTGTCTGGTAGCTTAAATCTGTTATATATTACCTTCTGTAAATATCTTTCTATAGCTATGAAAAATATTCTTGTAGTTAACAATATCTTTTCATTTCATTTTTTTATAGCAAGATATTTCAGAAATGGTTACCTGTCATGATCCATAATGTTATCTGAATGTTGTAACTGATCATTGTCTTTGCAAAAAACCTTTTTTTCCCTTTCTCTTAAAATATTATCTTAGGATTTATGATATTAGTGAGTGTTGTTACATATAGTTCTAATTGGGTATAATTGTCAGGATATTAACTTCTTACAATTTTCATTCTCTCATTGTATCGCTGTGTAAGTTCTAGATATATGAGGTATCTCTGTCGGGTCAAAGGCCTACAAGGTTTAATGAGTAATAGTATAATTTCAACATTAAGATTATTCTTCAGCATAAAATGTTATAATTGCCCGATATTGACCTTCATGTGTTTTTAATTGATTCATGTTGTCTATATCCATTTGAGATTGTTCCTTCTGACAAATGGATTGAGTTGTTTGTCCATCATGATACCAAATATTTAAATTTTTGTCAATAAGTTTGGCAGTAAAATGGTTGTCATTCGTGTATATAATTCCTTTCAAAGTATAATGTTTTGATAACTTTGAAACTTCAAATTTCAGTACATTATTAATATCAATCCAAGGTGCTAGAGCAAAGATTAAAATTGAAGGGAGTTTGTTAATATATTGTGTGTTGTAAAGTCGAAATTCTTTTTTTTTGATCTCAAGCAATTTGGGCAAATTTTGTTTGTTTTATGATTTTTTTTGTTAATTTTAAAGTTTAAATATTGTTGTATAGATGCTGCATGCTGCAGCATCTCATAGTCTGAGGAACACCAACCTACAGTAGTATAGTCTTGGAAATATGAGTATTCTTTATTTATTGTAAAATTACATTTCAAACATTGCAATTCTGATGTTCCATATGATTCTTGTAAGGTAATTTCTCTGATTAACTCATCTAAATCTGTATAATTGTTTCCAAAACGGTATTGTAAAGGTTTTTTATGATTTAATATTGTTCTTAAACTATTACAAACTATTTCAAATGTACATTGATTGGAAGATAATAAAAGAAAATTTGAATGAAGAAGCTGTAGATATTGTGTTCCATTTTCAAAGTATCTTTTATGTTTCAATTGATCTTCATACCATATATGGTAGAGTAGTGTAAGCAAGGAATCATATGCACAACTATAGTCAATGCTATCCCAAATGAGGCCTATAGGTGATTGTGTATACAAGTTATTAGAAGCTTGGGAAGATAATTTTAATTTTTTGGCTGTATCTAAAATTATATCTTTCTCAATAGTAAGTGAACTAGGTTTTTTTCACTTTGATTTATCTTTGTTCTTGTTAATTGTTAAATTTAAAAGGTTGTGATATGTATTAAGGTTCCATATACCATCCTGTTCTTTGTTTTTAATGATTTCAGTATCAGTTCCCTTTAAAGCATGGTGCAAGTTATTATTAGTGTCATTTATTACATTATTAAAATATTTTTGATATTTATATAGCATTGGGTTATGTAGCAGTCCAAGATATGATTTATCTATATAACCTTCATAAATCTTCATTGTAATATCATTCAGAATGTCTAATTCTCTGAATTCTTGACGTAAATGCCCAGACAAACCCTTGGTAATTTTGACTGAGTTAAATACTTGGACAATGAGAGTGCCTGCTGTGCTTGAGCTTCTTGATAGACAGGTATAAATTGATTGAAAGTTTTTACAGTGACTAAGATTCACAACATTATATAGACAAGTTTTTCCTTGTGATGCATAGTCTGTCATAGAAAAATTAGGCAAAACATTCACTTGTTGTCTAATTGTATTTATTTCATAATTGTTTGGCAGACTGAATTTTATTGTTTTGGATATTTTTACCGTAGGAATAACATTTGGAGGCAAATCTGGCAGTTGTATCGATTTTGGTGGATTTTTTAGTTCTAAGTATAATGTTTCTAAATGATTTTGGCCTTGTGGGCCTTGTATAGAATCCCAGCCTATGACATAGGCTTCTTGGCCTTTAGTAATACAAAGTTCAGTTGCATCATTATTTCTTATCATAATAGGCATACCTAAGCACAATGATAGTTTGCCTGGAAAATGCTCACTAGAATGTGGGCTACAATTCCACAAAGATTTTTGAATGTCAATTGGGATATCAATACTTGCACCAATTTTTTTGGTTGTTTGTGTTCCTCTCTTTTTTGGTCCTATAGCAGTATTTGCTTGCTTGTCAATTGAATAAAAATGTATTAATTTTTGTCCAGTATCTTTGGAAAATTGGATTGAACCTAGGCCATTTATATGGTCCTTTTGTGTATTTAAAGATGTTATGACAGACACATTTCTAAATTCTGGATCTGTTAATGTTCTGTCTGTTGTGTTTTTATTTACAACAAGAGTCTGTAGGAAAATTATATCATCTTTTGTACAGGATGCATATCTCATATTGTTCAAAGCAGTTCTGAACTTTTGATCATTTTCTGATATTTCTGTCTGTCACATATTTTGAGTTAGAATCACAACAGTGGTAATTTGATGCCATAATATTTTGCCTATTGTTGATTCTTGATCTCTTTTTGACATAGTACATTTTTGGGTATTTGAGACAATATTACTGTATAAAGGTGAACCATTTGTTGGTGGAAGTTGGACAAAGTCACCAGCCAAAATTATATTTTTGCCTCCAAAAGGTTTTTCATGCTCATTTGTAACTTTTGATAATTGAGAACTTATTGCATATAGTTCATGACAGGCAATCATAGATATTTCATCAATAAATATATAATCAACACCTTCCAATCGTTCTTGTACTTCTTTAATAAGGCTGTTTGAATTTCTGGAGGGTTCATCTTCTCTATTAATATTAGATGATCGAATACCAAGTACTGAATGACATGTTGAACTGTTCAAAAGAGCAGCAGCTGTTCCTGTAGGGGCTAAAACAATAAATCAATAATTTTCTTGTCTTTGATTAAACATTGATATTAATGCTTTAATGACCTGTGTTTTACCTGTACCTCCCATACCTCCCAAATACATCTTGAGTTGTTGAGGATAGGCTTCAGATGCATGATTTGCTATGATGTGAAAAGCTCTTTCTTGTTCTTTATTAAGAGAAAAATTGAGAAGAGTACTGGAGATAATTTGACGATCATTGGAATTTTGTGCTTGAAAATTATGGAGAAAGTATTCTGGATGTAGCAATTCAATAGCTAATGGTTGGAAAATTATTTTTCTCAGTGTATTTAATGTTGATACTGTAGATGCATATTTAATCTTTTTGACAATCAATAACTTTTCCTGGCATTCCTTTACAATATTTTTCCATTGAGCTCCAGTTTTGTGGACAGTGGGATGAAATTTGTAAACATTTGGTTGTGGATTTATATTTTTTTGCTGATCTAGCCAACCAGCTTGCTTCATCATCATTTCGATCTCTATCATTTGTTGAACTTTTTTAATTGCAATAGGACCTAAAATATTCTGGTCACCATAATCTTCTTCTATATTTGATTGTATTCCAAAATCACAATCATTGTCATAGTGGTCTTGAATTGTGGATAATGATTGTTTTTTGTTTATATTTGACTGTTGTTTTAATATTGCATGATAGTCATCTCTTTCATCTAGACATTCATAACATAAGTTGAAATTGTTGATAATTTTTTTATGGTCAATATTGAAGTTATAAAGTGCAAATGCTTCAGCCCATGTTTGATTTATATTTTTCAAATCTTGACCATTTCTCCATGGTTTGAAAAGAGTTAACATTGTACAACAATAAAATTCAAAGTCTCCTTGGTCACATCGAGGTAGTGACCCACCAATGAAATTCAAAATAAATGTATTTGATCGTGAAGGAATACATTTCACCTTGTGGGTTTTACTCTGGCCATGATCAGGTAGAAATTTCATGTATGTTGTATCATGAGATTTATGTTTCATATTAACTTTTACTGATAATTTTGTCCAGTCATATAATGATATAATGTTATAAGCTTCAGGACGGTATTTATAATCATCGATCTTGGAAGATGCTATATAATCTTTGCCATTTTGTAAGATCAGTAGTTTTTCATCATTTGGATCATCTTCAATATTTGTTATATTTTCATAATTTTCATTTTCATTTTCATCTTCATCATCGTCATCATCATCATCAGAGTTCTCATATCCATCTGCATGTTCAATTTCTTCATGAACATTTTCTTCATTAAAGGCTCCTCCTCTAAAAAATAAAGCTGGATCATCATCAACATCCATTTCATTGTCATTTATGAGCAATGGTTCAACTTTATATTCAGATGAATTTATAGCATTAATATTTATTAAACCATCAATATCCATACTAACATGATTTCCAGATAATGCTTCAATTTTCCTTTTGTACAAGCTTTCCATCTTTGTATCTATTTCTTTTTTTATCTGAATATTATTTTCTTCCACAACAATTGCTGTATTATTGACAAATTGAGATCCTCTAACATCATTTACAAATGATTTCCACCAAAATAGAATAAATTTATGTGAGGTATAATGATCAGGATTTTGTAGTAAGTACATAGAAGCCATAGGACTTCCAATTTCCATTTTTGCAGACAAAGCATTGACAACTTTCAAGATTAGTTTGTGTGTATTGCCTGTTTGCATAGGATCATCTTCAGCTAATGTGGCATTTCTATCAAAAATATTATAAGCAGTTGCAAATATTTGATGTGTCTTTAATGTAGGTTTACTGATATAATCAGTAACATATGAAATAATTGCCTTAATTGAGGTACCAGAAAGCATGCTTGTAACATCTGTATTACATCTACAAATATAGGTTATACAAGGAGATATTGTATTTAGCATACTTTCGGTTTTCTTCATATTGATATAACCATCTTCAACATTAACAGTTGTTTCAGGTACAATAGGGTGTGGAAAGTGTGCCTTACAAATTCCATCTTTGTTTAGGCATCCTTTTGCTTTGAATTTAGACTTCCCCAGTTCAGCAGAGCTGCATTTGTGTATGTTTGTTCTCAATAAAATGTCATCAACAATGTTTTGAAATTTTACCCACCAATGTCTTAATGGTTGGCAACCAGTACAATTTATATGTTCATTTGAATCACAAGGATGAGGTGGTTCTTCAGGAATAGTTTGAGTTGGATCTTGATATGATTTATGTACTGATTGAGGGCATTCATTGTCAAAAATAGTGTGAATACCTGTAGATTCGTTTATAGTATCTTTAGGTATTTTGGATTTTACATATTCCATTGTTCCTGTTAGAAATTCACCCTTTTGACAACCCTCAAGGTATTGTATGAGGCTTTGTTGGAACTTACTATCTTTGTCCATGAGTTTGTTTCGAATTTCCTGTGGTGAAAGAGCATTTTTAATCCATAATACTGTATGCAAATGTAATGTTAATCGGCCTTGTTGTTCAACTGTCCCATAGTAACCAGCTGTATTGCCATAGAGTCCAGAATGTTCAGTTCCAATACCAAATACATGTTTGATAAACATACGAACCATCAGATCAAAAAAATGTGCTGCTGCTACAGGATTTTGTGCTACAAGTAGATTCCGTTCATTTGCTGTCCTTAAATCAGGTTTAAATTCAATATTTTTCTCAGCATAATACAAACATATTGGGTGTCGATTATCAGCAGGTGATAGTGTTATAAACCATGATGGTGCCTCTAGTTCTGATATCATAGACCATATCTCATTTCGCATGTATTTTTTACATGTTATTGAACCTTTTACAAAGCCACCAACATGATCTAAGTCTTTTAATAGTTCAAAACAGGCTTTTTCATCAGTAGTTTTAGGAATAAAATGTTCACCATCTGAAAGTTTGTCACTAATTCTTTTGAGTACATCTCGATTTAGAGAACTTAAGCGTTTAGATATATCAGGCCATTTTTTTCTTTTAGCTAAAAGGAAACTACCAGTGACACCTGCTTTCAGTTGTTCATGATTAAATGCAATCATTGGAAAATAAAAATCTGTTTGAAAATGTTTGTCATAATACATAAGGAGATTGTGTTTGTGAGTAGTTTCAGATATTATTCCAAAATGACATTTCTGTCCAATTCCTCCAAAACCATAAGGGAAAAGCCAAGGAAACATTTGTGGATATGCTTGTGGATTGTCATACATTGATTGGGGTTTATCATCATGACTAATACCCAAGGTTGAACCCCCTTCAGCTAAATGTTGTAATGCTCTTGCTTTCAGATTATCTATAGACATCTGTTCAAATTCTGGTCCAGTAAGGCCATGTACTGTAAATGGGCATGGACCATCAGTTGTTCCTTCTTCAAATTCATTATCATGAACACTCATAGCCATAGCTATTTTATTTCCAGAATTTGGGTCCGTTTTCACATATTCAATGTTCACTGGCACGCCTGATAGAGGATAACTGTTCAGATTATCAATGGAAATGTGAAGATCTTCATAGTCAATATGATTTAATTTTAACCATTCTAAAGCATCTTTGACATTATTTCTGCATACTAGCATTGGTGTACGTTTAATATCTTCATCACTGGGTTTAATGGGACCTTGAAATACAAATGCTAGAATTTCACTGATATCTTGGTGGCTAGGAGGTAGTGCAAGGTAAACTTTACAGTGGGATTTGAAAACATTATTACATTTGCAGTTAATTTCGCTCAGCCTGATGAGACGCGTACTAGACATCTATTATGTTGAATCCTGGATATTAACATCTTTTCTGCAAATGTTAGATTTAGTAATACTGGTGGTATAGTACCTATCCAAAACAAATTAGCCAAATATTGTGGTGGTAGTTTGTCTTTTTTCAAAAAGGATTGACAACATTGACAAATATGTTGGCAATTTTCTGCTAATATTGGTCCTTTTAATGGGATTATTGGTTCAGATAAGTTGGTTCGTTCCTGTCTTCCAATATTGCCAGGTGTTAAGTTTGAGAACTCTGTTCCGGAGTTTCGGATGGAGTAACAGAATGGAGTCACAGAAAGGATTCATTTAATAGGAGCATATCTTTGAGAGACGACAATTGACCACAAACAGCACAGCCTGTTTCAGTAAGATTATCCAATGCTGTATCATTACAAAAGCCTCTTATAATTGTTTCAATTAATCTGTTAGAAGGAGGATCTGGTGGGAATTTGATTGGTAAATCAGGAATTAAGGTGTTAGATTTCTTTCTTTTTTTTTTTTTTTTTGAACTGAGAGTGATTCTTGGTTTAATTTCAGTGAGAACAGAGACATATTGGTCACATTCATTGCAATGATGATTATGAAAGTATGTCAACATTGTTTTTTTTGTGCATTTATGTGGTATATAAATATTATGTAAGACACCTAACTCTCGTAACTCTTTAATATTCAAACAGGGTGATAATTGTTCAAGGGGGATACATGAAAAAAACAGAGGATCATTTTGATTCAATTGAACATCTAAAATAGTATCAGAGCATCTGTAACCCCTGAATAGAAAATGTTTCTCTTTGAAATATTGTTGATTATATGTTAATGAAATGTCAGTGAGACTTTGAAGATGTCGGTAAACCATGTCACCATTGAAAGACATATAATGTCTCCCACCAGCAGAAAATAATTTTTTAAAGCTAATATGAGCATCAAGGAATTTATTTGTTTGTAATGACGAAGTAGTTTCACTACAAGGTTTGGGTATTTTTTGAATTTCTTGTGTTTGTAAATGCAGTAGCTATATGACAGGGATGAAACATAATTTAAATATTGTTCAAGCCAATAGTTCAAGTAATCATGTTTTCGCATATACTTACGATACATTGAAATTTCCAGCTTTTTACATGTAAAGATGGTTGAAAATAAGGAAAATGTGGAATATACAGGATGTTTGTCTTTTCGTTCAACATATAGTAATGTTTTGTTTTTGTATTTGAATTTATTAGCATCCCAGTTTGGGGTACATTTTATCATATTATCATGCGATGTGATGTTATTGAGTTTACAAAACTCAATTTCATAACATTTAGTATGCAACATGGGGTGTTGCACGTCATGTCTTGTATGAAATCCCGAGTAACATTCCAATGAATGAAAATTCTCAAGAATTCCATAATCAAATTCCTTGAATGAGATAAATTCTAAAAACAAAAACAAAGGAAATTTTTAAAGGTATGATATTGAGTCATGGGTATCATGTATCATACCGATGTATTGTAATAGAACCGTTAACAGAATGCAGAGTGTTTGAATCAGATTCATTGATGATGAGGGTGAGAAGGAAACATTCGGACAGACCTTAAGATAAGATAGTAAATGTAGACAAATACATATCATCAATCAGTTTCTGGCAATTCACTGCTGATATCTATTTGCATCTAATGGGTTTCATAATAATTGTTTCAGAATAACCAGATCTCTGAATTGTTGTTTTCACAGCAGGTATTCAAAATCTCTGTATGTATTTCTAATTATAATCTTACAGGTAGTTTAAAATTTTTTGTTAAGTTCATAGCTAACAACAGAAACAGAGACAGGTTTTTTTTTTTTTCATTGCCTATCAAAACAATCGTCTTTAGTAGGCACCCTGAATAATCACCTTTTTTTAGGTTGCATCAAGTTACATGTTCCCACAGATGGAGTAGGGTTGTTTTTATCTATGACATAGTGATTCTATTGAGTTGCCAACTTAAAAATGGGTGATATAAAGAAATGAAAAGACGGCTAGGAATAGTATTGGAATGAAGGGTGCTAGTAGAAATGATTGTTTACGACCAAACATAGGTGCAGAAGGAAATTCATCAATTTGTCTCAGTTTCTGTCATTAGCTATAACTATAATTGATCCAATAAGGTTTTCTAAATCTAAACAAGTTATGGGCAACAAGATTTTTTTTTTTTTAGAGAGGAAAGCTCAAAGAGAGTTGTATGTACATTTGTTTACAAGAAATGAATTTTCAAATACAATTATATCAAACTGTATCAGAATCAGTCCCATGTTTTCTTTTCTGTCTTTTGGGGAAGGGATGGCCAGAATCTGACGTGGATTTGTCATCTTCTACATGGTCTGATTCTATATAACAAAATCAATGTTACATGAAAATTAAACAAGAATATAAGAATGGTGACCATACCAAGAACATTCGAATCGAATTGACATGTAAGTGGTGGTGGGCAATGCCTGTCACCCGTGACATCTGCCTTGGCATGTGTCACCCGTGACATCTGCCTTGGCATGTGTCACCCGTGACATCTGCCTTGGCATGTGTCACACATGTGTCACACTTCAGAAAGTGAGACACTGACTTCCTCCTCTGTACAACACTCCCAGAGGGGAGTTTGAGTCATCTATATCCATATAAATAGGATGTGAATCAGATATAATAAATAAAATGTTATGAATGTGTGTAATTGTTCCTGGATGCATGTTTCCCCAGCCAAATTGATGGCTGAAGCTTCTAAGGAATAGAACTCTTCAACAACTCATTTATGAGATTTGTTTTGGTGAGAGAATATGCTATATTTTCGATTCTTAACAGTTCTCAGGGATTATAATTTTTAATTTCATGCTCCAAGTATGAGATATGGGCTCTTACCACCCAATATCTCCTACTTGGAGCATGAAATTAAAAATTCTAATCCCTGAGAACTGTTCAGAATCGAAAATATAGCATATTCTCTCACCAAAACAAATCTCACAAATGAGTTGTTGAAGAGTTCTATTCCTTAGAAGCTTCAGCCATCAATTTGACTGGCATTGGCTTGTTATCACTCATTTTATTAGGCTCAACATGTAAAATCAGAAGATTTAACTCCTGAGAAATGTTTAGGGTATATTTTAGAGCAGTTATCATCACCAAGACGAGTTACAGAAACTAGTTTATGAAGTGTTCTATAGGTTGGAAGTCTCAAACTTCATAATTTGTGTGAGAATTAGCTGAAGATCACTCATTTGTGAAGGGTTGAAGGCAGAATAACAAAATGTAACTCCTGAGAAATAATATTATACATAGTAGAGTAATATTTGTCACCAGGATAGGTTGCAGAACCCAGTTTCTGAGGGGTTCTATAGGCTGGAAGTCTCAAAAATTGCAATTTAGCAGGGATTTGGGTGGAGTTTGCTCAATTGTAGGATTTTAAGTGTGAAATAAAATAATAAAACTCCTGAGGAATGTTTTTAATACACTATAGAGGTTTTTTGGTCACATAAATAGCTGCAGCGACTATTTTCTGAAGAGTTCTATAGGTTTGAATTCACACAATTCGCATTTTTGGGTGGGAATTGGCAGTAGCTCACTCATTTGTAAGGGTCTGAACATGAAATAAAAATATTTAACTCCTGAGAAATGTTTATAATACATGGTAGAGCATTTTGTGTCAATAGGATGAGTTACAGAAACAAGTTTTAGAAGTGTTCTATAGGCTAGAAGTTGCCAAAACCGCATTTTTTCAAGGATTTAGCTGGAAACAGTTCATTTATAAGGATCTGGGTGCAAAATAAGATAAAATAACTACTGATAAATGTTAAATGTACATATTAAAGCATTTTGCAACACCAAAACTAGTTATGGAAACCAGTTTCTGAAGTGTTCTAGTGGCTGGAAGTCGAAAAAATCACATTTTGCTAGGGATGTGGGTAGAAATTGCCCATTTATAGGGTCTCGAGTTTGCAATAAAATAAAATAACTGCTGAGAAATGTTTGTAATACATTGTAGAGAAATTTTCATCATCAAAATATGTTGCAGAAATGAATAATTGAAGTGTTACATTGCTTAGAAGTTTCAGTGCACAGATAGAGAGCACAGCCACCCCCAAAACAGTTGAACCTGAACTCAACCTGAACTCATGCATGCATGCACCTCATGGCTTAGTATCTCTCTCCTCTTAACTACCACCTCCCTCTGAGCTGAACAAGCTTGAAGTTATATTCTGATTAACCCAACAGTAGCTTACCTCCAAAGCAAGTGTTTAAGAGTTTAAAGATGTTCTATTTATGACTTATGAGATTCTGACAGGTGACATCATGCCTCCTAAGAAGACTACTGTCTCCAGGAAAGCTAATGCTCAGAAGGGTGCAAAAGTCTCAGAGGTTACCCCTCAGTTGGAAACAGATGTCTCTGATCTGCATTCTGAGCTTGAGTCTGCCAACATAGTTATCTTGAGTTTGAGGGCTTCTCTTGCAGAAAATACTTCTTTATGTGAATCACTCTCAACTCAGCTTGAGGCTTGTCAAAGTAATTCTGTTTGGCTCTCTGATGATCTGGATAGACTCAGAGAGAAATACCAAAAGTTATACCGTGAAGTGCGAACAGAGCGGCAGGGTCGAGCACGAGGCTTGATGCGAAACTCTGTCTTGAAAGAAAAAATTACTGTGCTGAAAGCCATTAATATGGATATATCTCTTGAGGTTAAAGAGCATTCTCACATTTCTGCAGAGGCTACCAAGGCTCTTGCAAAATTGCAAGATAGACATGCTTTTATAACAGAGAAAATCATGGGGTCTATGAGAAACCTTGAGGAGCATATGCAAGAAAAGGTTGGGGTTGTAAAGCAAAAATTGAAGGAGTCATCTAAGGTCATTGCAACTCTTAGAAAAGCTCAAAAGTCATCCTCATCTAGACAGGAATGGGCAGTACGTGTTGCACTGAACAGGGTTATCAAGGAGAAAAGTGTTCAGAAACTGCTTCACAAAGGTGTCTATACAGATGAAACTTGTAGCCTAGTACGACAGCTTACACATGCTGGGTGCTCACAGTCCAAAGTGGGTTACATAATCACCACTGTTTTCCAATCAGCAGGGGTTGAAACTGTGGGAAAAGTCAGTTGTAGGTCTGTCAATCGCATGATCAAAGAAGGCTATCTTGCTGCACAGCTGCAACTTGGTCATGAAATGGCAAATGCAGAAAGCATGACCTTTAGTGCTGATGGAACTAGTCACCGTGGCATAAACTATAACTCTCGCCATGTCAATCTCAAAGCTGAGGACTATGGGTCTGAGAGTGGAGAAGCATGCAGAACAACTCGTTTCTTGGGAGTACAATCTTCAGCAGATGGAACTAGTGAAGAGAGCATCAAAGATATGAAAAAGATCCTAGGGAATATTGTTGATCTGTACAATCGGAGTCCCCTTGGAAAACGAGCTGGAAATCTCTGTCGAGAGTTGGAGATTCTGATAAAGGTTACTGGGGTGCATAGTGACCACTGTGCAAAAGAGAAAAAGATGCAGCACTTCTGGAAAGTGAGAAAAGAGATGCAGTCAATCAAATTCTAGGTGAACAAGTCATGCTAGACAAAACAAATGAACAACTCTATCATATAATTGATGCTGCTGAAAAGCAATTGATGAATGATATTGGAGGGGTTCTCAAGTGGGTTGCACTGTCAGTGGAGGAACAAATAGAGGCAAAAGCAATGATGATGGAGGCAATAGTCATTCATTTAGGGGAACAAGCATTTACTTTGCTATCTAGTGATGAACAAAGAATTCTGAGGCTATTTATCTGGGCTGGTTGTGGATGCCACAAGGATCTAAACACTGTTCGAGGAGGAAATGGTACTATGAAGAAATGGTGGGAAGAGAATGACATTGATCCACCTATCCTCTTAGCTAATAGAGACAATGCAGCTGTTCTTAAGGAGGTGGGGCCTGGAGATGATGTAGTCACTTCTGCTCAAGAGCGTGCATTTGAAATGACTGACAGAGGGGGTATTAAAGCCACACAGCTAGCTGGAGCAATTTGTAATCATAAAAATGACAAAGTTGGCCATCATAATGTATTCCGATGGTGGTGGGAAAAGAATGTTGGTTCTCAATTTACATTTCCTGATACATCAAATACCAGGTTCCAGTCACATTGCAATGCAGCTGCTGCTTTATTGCTTCATCTTCCACAGTTTATTGAATTCTGAGCTGAACAAGCTTGAAGTTATATTCTGATTAACCCAACAGTAGCTTACCTCCAAAGCAAGTGTTTAAGAGTTTAAAGATGTTCTATTTATGACTTATGAGATTCTGACAGGTGACATCATGCCTCCTAAGAAGACTACTGTCTCCAGGAAAGCTAATGCTCAGAAGGGTGCAAAAGTCTCAGAGGTTACCCCTCAGTTGGAAACAGATGTCTCTGATCTGCATTCTGAGCTTGAGTCTGCCAACATAGTTATCTTGAGTTTGAGGGCTTCTCTTGCAGAAAATACTTCTTTATGTGAATCACTCTCAACTCAGCTTGAGGCTTGTCAAAGTAATTCTGTTTGGCTCTCTGATGATCTGGATAGACTCAGAGAGAAATACCAAAAGTTATACCGTGAAGTGCGAACAGAGCGGCAGGGTCAAGCACGAGGCTTGATGCGAAACTCTGTCTTGAAAGAAAAAATTACTGTGCTGAAAGCCATTAATATGGATATATCTCTTGAGGTTAAAGAGCATTCTCACATTTCTGCAGAGGCTACCAAGGCTCTTGCAAAATTGCAAGATAGACATGCTTTTATAACAGAGAGAATCTATGGAATGCCCTCCATTGTACAGCAACTAAGACTGAAATGGCAGTTTTAGCTTTATATGCTCAGGCAATTACACATCCTTATATGAAGGTTGTATGTGCAACTGGAGAAAAACAAGAAAATATGCTCAATCTTGGTCCATTTCATCAAAGGGTTCAAAATCATATGCAACGCATCATTGGTGATCCTAAATTTCTTCTTGGACCAAATGCATCTTATGAAATGGGCTCCTTGGATTGAATGGACTGGAATTCTCCAGAAATTGTCAATGCCATTCAAAAAATGTCACCAGAACTTCCCTACCTGGAGCCTCTATTGGTTTCATTTTTTAAAGGAGCATCTGAAACTTGGAAACGGTTTACTTCTGAATTTGCACCTGGTGGTTTAATTGATGAGGCAACTGTGGAAGAGAGAGAACTTGCATGGATGCCAGCTACAAATGATGTCAATGAAGGTGCTCTTGGATCATTCCGTGTTCTACTCCACCGCCAACCTCAACTGACTCAGCAAGGTTATAATGCTTTATCTATGTTCTTCCGGAATGATACAGAAGCATTTATGAAGGCAAAATTCACAGAAAAGGAAGACCATTCATTCTTGCGCAGTGAGGCACGTGAAATCAAAGGAGATGAAAGGGAAAAGAAGCTGGAGTATGTGGATCACAATGAAGCCCGTGCTAAACAACAAGCAGCCACCAGGGCCAAAACTAAAGAGAGAAGGAAGAAGGATGAAGAATGGGCAGCTGAAGTCAAAATCAACCTCAAAAGAATCACTTTTGCAGATTTGACAAGGCCTAGCTCTGAAGAAGCAATTGAAAATATTCAAGCTTGCTGGAGCACCAAATCTGAAGAAAATAAATACAAGTACCAAGGTGGATGACATTAGAAAAGCCCTGATGGATTCAATTCAATTATACAGGCAAGGGGAGTGGGCTCCTACAATGGAGATAGAAGATGATACTGGGGAAGACTTTGCTTGGGAGTCAGAAGATGATGAATCAGGCAATTGAGCTAATTTTACCATATAATTACCATTTTTTATGATAAATACAATTCACTACATGTTCATATGATGCTATAATACATTTATAATACAAAAAAGATCACCCAAAACAGAGCAGAACTCAGTGAGTAAGCTATGTTTCAAGTGTTTCACACTTTGTCACGCATTTGGAAGTGTGACATGACATAACGCTGCCAAATCCATAACAGGCATTGCCCACCACCAATGTAAGGCCAAGGAAAAACTGTTGATCAGCAAGAGTTTTACCTGCCTCGAGAAAGTCTGTGATTTGATCAAATTGTTTTGTAGGAACATGTCGTTCTTGGATGGTAAAGTTGTTGATATCGAAATTTAAGTCAAATAGTTCAGAGGGAGAGGATTTTGTTTCACTGGTGTCACTGCAATAGCCAGCAGCTTTTTCAGCGGCTACTTCTTGTTCATATGCATCTTTCATTGATTTGTAATGAAATAGAGCTAATTGAATTTGATGCTCAACTTGTTTATGGCTAGCAACGTCTTGATGCCCACAATCTATCGCAGTTTGTATGTATCAGATGATTTGTTGTCCAATATGAACAGTGAAAGGAACGAGAATGACCATATATCCATCAACATCATCGGAGTCGAGGTTGACATTAGAGAAGGTATAGTTATCGAAAAACCAATGAATCAGATCCAAGGCCAGACCTCGAATGTAACAAAGATGATGACGTGTTAAGCTTTAAAACAAAGGGAGTCACGTCGGAGTTACTCTGGAACGGAACCGGAACAGTAACCCGGAAAGGACGTTGGCCTCAGCGTGTGTGCTGTGCCGCCCAGCTCCTAAGGTGTCCTGATTTCGGAACGGAAGAAGAAAGTAACAAGTCGGAAGCCCTCAGTGACTTAGAGGGAAAACAAGAGGAGGAAACTAAGTTGATATTCGAACTGAGGGAAAACATACAAGTTTCAAGTACTTAAATAAAATAAAGGAATAGCAACCGGAATATAAAAGATAAATATAAGTGCTGCGTTCTGCTCCCGGGAAGGTCCTGCATTCTTGGGTGAATAATCCATGGCAGGTATGCTGACTGATGGTGGGAAGGATGATGACAAAGAATAGTGGTAGTGGCAAAGAAGTGATAACGGGTTTGGAGTATAGACGGAGGAACCGGAATGACACGGAGAAGTCTCGGAGTTGAACATAGGAAGAGTAGTTCGGGGAATAAGGGAAGGCACTGTTCGGAGTATGGACTACCGGAAACAGCTCCGACAGAGCCGGACCGGAGTAACGTATAACGGAATGTAACAAAAAGCGAGGATAGGTGTTGAAGAACCGGCACTAGGTCTTAAAAGCGAGAGGATAGGTGTTGAAAAGCAAACAATAGATGTTGAAAATGGACGGAGCATGTTAAAAACGAACTGACGTCTGCTTCAAACGTGCAACAGGAGTCAAGACAGATGATTTGGCATCTGTCTTGAAAAGCGAGGATAGGTGTTGAAGGACAGCTACTAGATCTTAAAAGCAAAAGCAAATAATAGATGTTGAGAAACGGATAATGCGTGTCAAAAACAAGCGCAAAATGGTACAAAATGGTGATGTCTGCTTCAAGCATGCAATGGGAGTAAAGATCGATGATTCGGCATCTGTTTTTTTTTTTTTTTGGTTAGCAGGCATCATACTAAAATATAAAGAAAAAATTACGAGTACTGTGAAACGAAAGCATATTACAGTTGAAATCAATTTAGCGAAGCACCCAAAGCCCCTCGCAAGAGGGCCGGGCACAACACCTGTCTTGCATGAGCAGGTGTTGCTTGCCAGCAAATTGAGATCTGGCCATCGAAAGAAGGTGGTGGTTTGAATATGGTTGAAATCAATTTAGCGAAGCACCCAAAGCCCCTCACAAGAGGGCCGGGCACAACACCTGTCTTGCATGAGCAGGTGTTGCTTGCCAGCAAATTGAAATCCGGCTGTCGAAACTTGAAAGAAGGTGGTGGTTTGAATACGGTTGAAATCAATTTAGCAAAGCACCCAAAGCCCCTCACAAGAGGGCCGGGCACAACACCTGCCTCGCATGAGCAGGTGTTGCTTGCCAGCAAATTGAGATCCGGCCGTCGAAAGAAGATGGACCAATGGTGGTTTGAAATCAGAAATGTTACCACGCATTAAAATGGTTAGCATTATCTATCGAAACTAACTAAGAATGGCAGCCGTTGTGATGACAACATTCCCACCCCGTGAAAATTACCATAAAAACGCCCTTGAAACCGTCAAAAGTTAGGTCCCCTATAAGAACGAGACTTATTACATAAGACTCGTAATTTAGCCATTTCCCTGAAGTAAATCCAACATAAGAAATCTCCGAAATCATTGGAGATCTCTTCTCAGAGATTTCCCATCATGAAGAAATACCTTTTGCCAGTGGATGGAAACATACCTTATTTTGGGAAGGGAGGGGGGTCAGGTTAAAAAATTTGCCTCCCTCGGGCAATTTTTGCAACCCTGGTTCCCTTATGAGTATTCTATGTAGCCTAAACGGTATGTATTGTTTTGAAAGAAAAGATTAATCAGGGTAGCTGATTAATCGTGTGAACGATGGTAACTATTGGGGCAAAGACCCGAAGGGTCTTTTGGCCAAAACAAGTGTCCTGATCTAAGAAAAAGGAGGGGTCTAAGACGAGCTGTGGCTCCCGTGTATAAGGAGCCCCAACGACGCGACAAGCGCAGTCTTAGTCACCCATAATTTTAGGAGGTGGGCAAAACAACAGATGGCGGCTATGCAAAGCTTACCAGAATTAACCTCAACGAGGTGGGGGCATAGTGTACCGGGTGAAGGCCTCCATGATGGGCGTACCCTGGATGTATGGCGCGATGATCACTGCATGTTGCCGTAGATAGAGGAGGAAAGACTTGCTGGACCAACGACCGATTGACTTGACGACGTCGAAAGGCGTCCCTCGTAAGAGGTACTCTAGTGTCGCGCCGATGCGAATACCGTGGCCTTTGAGTGATGGGATGCCTAAGTCGGATGCAACTGAGTTGATGCATTTTAGAAACTCAGAGCGAGTGAGGGGACGGATGCCTTGTGGGTGCCTCCAAGCAAAGAGTGCATCGGTAGGCGATGGGGCATTGACATGGAAGTGGTTTGCGAGGGCAGCCTGAGGGTCAGAGGGACCGGTCTGTGAGGCCCAGTAAACATCTTCTCCTGTGGGAGTGGTCTTTGTGCGAGGAAGGTGGAAAACGGAGACTTGGAACCCATGGCGGTCCTTGTCAAGACGGACGTCGGAGGGCTTGACGTGAAAAGCTGTATCAAAGGCCTTGAGAGATGCAACTGTAAACTCACCGAGACGAGCAGCTGAGTAAAAGGTGGTCGTGAGGCAGGCATATACCACCACATCTAAAGGTCTAGACAGGTCGAGTTTTCCTGCGATCAATACGATGACCGGCACTGTCAAGGGAAGACGCTTGGGTCTTTTGGAGGTGGGTGGGGCAAGTATGGTGGCTCCATCGAGGGCCGCCTTCATTTCGGCGGGGTTCATCCTCCATGGTGCGCCATGTAGAACATGCCAGGCCCGGATTGCGTAAAAGTAGTTGGCGAGGGTCTTACCAGAGTACGCGCCTGCGCAGCTGGAGATGAAGGTGAGCATGAGCAGGGGATTGGCTGGGCAACGTTGGTCCTCCGGGACATTCCTTTGGTCACAAAAGACATGAAAGACTAGCAAACCAGCTCCATACGTCTCTCGGGTCGTGGGCTGCCAGGAGGTATTGATGACAGTGATGACGCGCTCAAGGTCTGCATCGGTTATCTCTAAGCCGGGACCGTCAGTAGCCTGGCTGAACCTTGAGAAGGTGGGAGTCCATAACCTTAAGCGATCACGGGCTGGACAGTGAGGACGGAGCTCTGAAGTTAAAGGTGTCAGGTCATGTTGATACCTGTGAGGGGTGCGAATCGATGAGGGCAGAGAGATGTCGAGGGAGGCTGAAAAACGGGAGGAAACGTGAGAGGATAGGGCCTCATTAGCTGTAGTAGCTGTTATGATCATAGGCAAGGGGCTGGTTGTCGGAATGACTGTCTGTGAGAGAGTCAGCAATGCGCTTCGCGAGGGCTGGGGGGTATCGTCCCTCTCTGAACAAGCGGAGCTCGGTAGGAGTGTATGGGCACGTGGTATCAACAACGAACCTGTCGAGATCAGATGAGAGCTGGATCTGGGGTAGGAGGAGGTCGAGGGAAGGGTAGATGCCTCTAGAAGGACCGTCTGCTGGGTTGGATTGACTGGGAACATATGTAGAATGGATGGACATGGTGCCGTGGAGCTCTTCAAGGAAGGAGTGAATCCGTCTAAAGACAGTGTTGATTGGCCTGCTCCTACTCCTGTTGTTTCTCCATCCCTCGACGACTCCAATGTTGTCGCCGTACGTCTTAAAGTGTCCGCTAGGACCGATAAACCGTGCAATGGTCCTGACCAAGAGCTCAAAGCCAAGGGCTTCCGCCCAACCGATGTCTCGGGTGCCGTCCAGGGTCTGCCAGCCGGGAACGAGCCGCCATGCACGCCACCTTCCATTGATGACGATGCCGATACCAACTCCTGAGCTAGCGTCTGAAAAAGCTTTGGGATCAAGGAGATCGTGAGGGGCAGGGATGGGTCTAGAGACAGTGGTACGGGTAAGCCTGGAAGACCACCAGTGTAAGTCGTCAATGACTCCCCTGGCAGGTGAGTATGAGACAAAGGGGTGGCTGTTACATAACCGGAGCATAGCCCTCGAGGCCTGTGAGGTAAGCGCGGCCGGCCGTGACGACAAGACAAGCATGTAAGAGCTTACCGTACAACTTTTGTACGTCGTGTAGGATGTGGGTCAGCCTTTGAAACCATTCTTCAATGTTAGCAATGTACTTTGCTCTCTTTTCTGGACTAAGTGAGACAGTGAGAGAGGCCAAGTCCCATTGAAGGCCGATATAGGCTGCAGAAGATGAGAACGGGACGTCCTTTGAACGCTCCCAGGGAATTCCAAGTGCATCTGAAAGGATATCGATGTCATCGAAATTATAAGAGAACTGCTGGTCCTCGATGGACCGGGGTGATTGAGAGGAAAGGTCCTGGCAAGGGAACTGGCAATCCTCGACGTGTTCATCGAGCATGCCGTCTGGGAAGGTGTCTCCGCCGTACCATAAGCGGCCTCTGTCTTGTCGTTGCCCTTGTATCGAGAGTCTAACGTGACGAGCCTTGCGTTGACGGTTGTATTCTTCGAGGTATATGAGAAGAACGCGAAAGAACACATGGTCGTCAACCCATTTCGCCAATGGTCCGATACCACAGTGTCTAAATAGGTCTGTACCGGCATCAGCGACAACCCCATAGACTCCGGAGGAAGGAGAGACCCCGAAGCAGGTATATAGGTCGAGGCAGAATGTGTCATCTCCGATCCAAGCAACTGCTCCTGGCCATTGGGACCAATGGAGAGGAATGGTGCGGTATGCCTCTGCAACATCGCGAGTGGCAATTTGTGAGCCTGGAGGGAGCTGGTGGATGAGGAGTGCGATGATGGAGAAGGTTCCCCATGTAGTTGGAAAGTCGTCTGAGTCGACGAATGAATTAATTGAAGGATTGGGAAATAACAGAGACGTATTATGGGGGAAAGAATAGTTTTGTAAGATGCAAAAGTGGTTAGGCCTTCCTGGCTTTGGAATGATGGAAAAGGGGGAGGATTGGAAGGGACCAATGAGTAGTTCGACGTCGTCCCGGGTGAGGGGGCCGAAGTAACATCGTTTGGCAATTTCGAGATTAATGATCTTATTGAATTGTTTGGCAAGTTCGATGATTGTGGCTTTATTAGGTGGAGTCTGGGTCTGTGTGATCTTGGGTATGTGAAGCTGGAATCCTGTGCGCAAACTCTGGGTGAGATGAGGGTACTTTTGGAGCATGCCGGCCTCAAGCAAGAGGGACTCCCAAATGTCTGGCTTATAGGGAGTGAGAACTTGGTACCTTCTGCGCTCGAGGACACTCTTGAGCGCCATGAGATGGGGCGGCACAGCCAGAACAGAGGTGACGATTGTCGTGATGGGAGCTGGAACAGCTGGCTGCGTGCTGCCAGTCTGCGCAGATTGGTCGTCCGTCTCGTAACGAAAGCGTCTTGTTGATTCGGATTGAGAGAGTGGGGAAAGAGTCGTCCCATAACGATGGCGAGCTGCACTCAACAATCTTGTGTGGGTGGTGGCCAAGGCAGACAGCACAGGCGGAATAGACCCTTCCGGGTGTGCTTGTCTGAAAATCCAACCTCTTAGCCTGACGAGGTCTGTCAGGCAGAGGCTGTCTCAAGGCTGGAGAGTGGCGGGCTGGGGACACAGAGCGGCGGCGAGACTCGCGAGGAACGTCATGATTCCCTGATCTTCGTTGTGGAAGAGAGACGGGAGCCATTCCTCGTTGGTCTGACCGGTCTGGTGTAGCCGTCAGGAAGGCCAAGAGAAGGCGTGGAATGAGCAAGATGTGGGCGTGTGTGATGCAACAAAGGGGCATGCATGGAGCAAGGGGGTGGAAGTGTGTAGGCGTGCGTGTCGCAACAGGAGAGATGAGAGATGCGGGTGAATAAAAGAAAAGAGGAAAGGAGCTTTTAGTCTCGTCCTATGAGAGAAATAACGGGGGGGAACGTACAATCTCTCTCATTATCCCTAAGCCTACGGTCTTCCCAGTAGACCTTTTCACGAGTCTTGCGAATTATCTCCTCATTGATTCGTGAGAGGTTGTATGCGCCCCGGGGGGAGGAGATGGCAAGATGCCAGAGCCTCCTTTGTTCGGCTTGGTAAACAATAAGTACTTTTTGGTCAAGGGGATCCCTCGACGACCGGAGCTCATGAATTTGTAAGTTACCCCAGAACTTGGCGAGCATGGTCACGCGGTCTTGGGGCCAATCAGCTTCCTCCATGGCGACGATCATTTGGGGGGCGGCCTGACAGAAGTCTTCCCATGGAATGTCTTTGTCGTCGATAAGTCCCGATGCCGTCTTGGTAGAAGCTGCAGGAACCCAGGAGGTTGAACCGTTGGTCTGACGAATCATAACCATTGCTTCGTCATCTGTTGTATTTAAGCCTCGAAAGGCTTCATCTAAACCTGAATTAGTGTAGTACCAAAGTTCAACATAAAGGCCTTTCTCCATCTTTCTAGTCGCGTAGTTGGAAGCAATGACTGGGGCTATGGTTGGAACGTCTCTATCGGGAATTGGTATATACTTCATCTTGTTCTTCTTCATTTCCTCTTTTCGAAGGTTCTCCTCTTTGTCAATTGTTGTCTGGACCCTTAACGCATCTTCTTCTGATTGGAGCCGTCGGTTATCTGCGAGAGCGGCCGCGTCGTTGTCACTTTGTTGTTGCCATCTAACTTTATCAGCATCGTTGCCGGCATGCCAGATGTCTTTTAGGAACTGGACGGCCTGTTCTTCGGTGGTATTAAGGTTGACAAAAGGGTCACGAGCTGCTGCATAAATGGGGGAAGCGAAGTCAGGGCACTCTGATAACTCTGGGTCAAACTGAAGTCTCGGCATTGCCTTGAGAAATTTTTTTGGTTTAAGTCTAAATAAAGTTGGTGCTCTGTAAGGACGGAAGAAAGAAAGAGGTGCTCGAATGCCGAGCAGGAATAATTCGATTCGAAGTTGTAGAGGTGGCAATGAAGAAAGAGAATTACCACGCTCCAACCTAAATCGACACATAGACGAAATTCTACGTCGGCGATCATTCCTCACGCTTACTTAGAATAAAAAACATTGACAATTTCACATGCCATTCCGAGTCGCATGATCTCATTCACACAAATACAAGGATCGAACCTTCAAGCTTCAAACTTCAAGCGCCCTACATCTTCTTATTCTATCACTTCAGTACAAACTAGTCAACCCAGTATGGCGGTGTCAGACTTCGCGGAAGCTCCTCAGGAATGGGTCCAGCCTTTGAATGATAACTTGTATTACCTCGATGCAGATGAAAAGGATTTCTTCCAGAAGGAAACCAAGATCAATGACGACGAAGAGTTGAAACAACATATCATTGGCGTGCAGAGAAAGGCATATTCGGTGGGATTTGTCTTTATTAACAAAGTGACACCGCCTGATTTCTGTTGGCTACTAGGGAGTCTTTCAATACCCCTATATTCGTGTATTTCAATTTGCGAGGTAGGTTGTGTCAAACTAAAGAGGGACATTAACTTGAGACTCTCTTCCAGGATGACATTAGCTCGCCTTCCAGCATATCAGGCTTTGCTTGAGCTTGGAAGAAAGAGGAAAGGCGCAATATTTATCGACCTTGGATGTTGCTGTATGCTTGATATCGATGTTCCTTGTTCAACGTCATTCAACTGACAGGATACCTCTTCTGTATGTAGTTGGGAACGACCTCAGAAAGGCTGTTCAGGATGGCTATCCTGTGGAGAATGTTCTTGCTTCAGACCTTCGGGGAGGTAATCAGTTGCTGCAACATATCACCTGGAGACTGGAGTTACTCATTAGGCCACCCATCTAGATCTATGGCATCTTGGACATGAGCTATTCAAGTCGACGCCAGAATCTTTCCCAGTCCCCTTTGTACAGGGCGATATTCTCGACCTCAATTTCTTGGAGCCTGATGGACCCTTTTCACTGGAGTCACCAGCTACTACGCCTATTCCTTCACTGAAGACTCTCGCCTCTCTGAACCCACTCCGCGGGCACGTATCTGCGGTATACACAGCCGCATTTTTCCATCTATTTTCTGAGGAGGATCAGCTGCGCATCGCCAAGATGCTTGCGGGTCTACTCTCGCCAGAACCTGGATCAATGTTGCTGGGTGTCCATGCCGCAAACGACGTAAAAGGGTTTTTGGGTCCGGACTCCATTGTTACCAAGCGGTTCTGTCACTCACCAGAATCGTGGAAGGGGATGTGGGAGGATATTTTTGGAAAGGGAAAGGTTGAGGTCAAGACTAGGTTGAGAATGGAGATTGGAGGGCCCGAATTCTTTGGGACTTTCCCAGGTAATACGCTACCGTTCCAAGTACTGGAATGGTCTGTTACTCGCTTGTAAATTGAGTATATCTCTTAGGTATAAAGACACAGTTGTTTTTAGGCGGCGAAATCGAATAGCATTCAGTGTTTCGGTGGTGAACGGGTCAAGGCTCAGTTCGACTATTAGGTTTTTATTTCATTACCCTGCCAGAGCAGATGAGTAAGTCGTCAATACAAATAAAAAAAGACTACGAATCTTGTTAGTCTGGCTACAGGAGACTAAAGTCGCAGCCAAATAGGGAGGCTTACGGAGAGTTGGTCCGAGATCGAAGGGAACGACGAGGGTAAAGCTCTTGTGTGAGGTTCGAATACAGATGTATTGAGGTTTCATGGCCTAAAATGAGGTTGCTTAGGTGCCATTTTGTTGGATTTCTAGAGTACGAAACTCAGTTGTTTGCTGCGCAAACGACTGAGTGAGCTCGTATCGACTACAAGGTTTATATACGAAATAAGCAGGCACATTCCGTTTGTGCCTGCTAATAGTTAGACTGTGAATATACAATAAAACGCAACAGAAAAGGATAGGAAAATACAAGCATAATGCTCGTGAAATAGAAAATATATTGGCGGCGGTGTGGAATGCACCGCAGGCCATTGCGAATGAGATATCGGTAATCATAAAGGTGATATTATACGTACTGGCGGTTGACTGGCGGAAACGATGGCGTTTCCGTATTGGGCGCACAGTATGGGTTTCGTAGCGTATTTGCGAGTTATATTTCAATACATTTACACTTCACTGCTGAAAGTCATATACCTTGCATATATACCTCGTACTACTACTAGTCACGTAACACCTTTCAATGAACATTTCCTACATTGCAACTACATTGTGCAACGTATGGGAAGGCAAAATTACCAATGCTGAATGCCTCAGTGCCTGTCCTCAATGAAAATGATTTCAAATCCTTGAACAAATAAAGCTGACGGGGGTGTTACTAGACACTTGTGCGACATACATTTGGATTGCGGCGATCACTTTTTGGCTTTTCCAGCACAGGCCCATCAGGCTTTTGTGGTCGATGATATCAATAACATTCAAAGATCTAGAAGGATAGCATATAGAAAGCGTGATCCATATATCATCCCCTTGATGATTGATGAGGTACGGACCGTACGGTGCACATTCAACATTGGAATGAAGTCACGGTAAGACCGGCTTCCCTTCAAAGTAGAGACCAGGATACGTTCTGCATCAAGATCCATGGCATTTTTTACTGCGTAGTAAGTCTTCAGAGCTCCGACTTCGTCATCGTCCCGCTACCCTTCATCAAGTTTGGCATAATCCAACATGTTTTGGAGTTCGGGGAGTTTAGTGTGGACCATTTCTATACGCTCTGGTTCAGTTGCATATTTTCAGTTAGTGGCCATGCTGTTTATCCCAAGTGCCCAAACTTCTTTCACATATGACTAGAATAAGTACAATGCTCAAAACATCGGCAGTCCAACAAGAGACGTTTCTGTTCGACTCTGCTCAATGGTCTCAGCCGTCTTCATTAACAGTACCCTTGATCAGCGCTTCGGCCGCAGGCGATCGAGGCTTGATGATACACTGAAAAGGAACGGGACGACTGTGAAATAAAAGTGATTTCAGCCATAGACTGCATTTATATGACCGTTCTTACGACAGTTTCCACTAGTGAACTCGGGTTTGAGCTCGATGATATTGCCATGGTCGTCAACTGGCGGTTTGATATCATAGACTGCGAGAAGGCAGGATACAGTTGAGTATATCGAGTTGTCACTCAAGTGTCTTCCAGGGCACATACTGGGGAAGATATTCTATGAGATGTACGTCGCAGAATATGTTGGATTACTGACCGGCGTCCAAAACCAAATGCCACAGAGCTTGGGTCCATCACATCGGGATTGAGTTTCCCATCCTTCAGAAACCGTTCAGGCCTGTATTCCATGGGGTCGCCGAAAACTTCGGGGTTGTTCAACATGGACCTAAACAAACAAAGTCAGAAGAGATTGAAGTAAGAATAACCGCCTGTACTGGCCATGCATTAGGGATCACAACGGTCCCTTTGGGAATGTAGTAACCGTCATATTCATCTTCTTTGAACAGACGAAACTATTCAAGCCTTATTACGAGTCTCCTTTAGGGGCTCGTTCTTATAAGCGGATGCGGCTTTCAAAAATTCAAAGGTAACGCAAGACTTGCCGGTAACTTCCGTGATTGCACGTGTTGATGGTGATGGCCTTGTTTGCCGCGTGAAAACAATTTACTCACCGTTTTCTCTCTCAGTCCCTGGCGTCTTTAAGAAACTCAACGCTCACGAAGACGCGATAAAAATACCACTATTATTGGACTCGTATATGCCACGCGGAGCGATGGCCCTCACCCACAAGTTAGTGTTTAGAACGATACGGGAGAAGATAAAGTCTTAAAGCCGTATGCAAAGGTCCCTCCATATTTATCTTTGATCAGAGATCTGCAGTTGTCACATTGCATGCATGAGGTTCTAGGAGTCTGATGGATTGTTCCGCCGGCCAATGAAAGACCTTTATAAAACTCCTGCAATAGTCCTGATAACTTATCCTCTCAGCTTAGCCATACACAGCTCCCGTCGTGGGCTCTACTACTTTCAATGGCTTCCCCTTCTTTTCTTTCTAACGCTGACACGACCCTGCTTAGCATAGATCCCGTCGCTGTCGACTCAACTACTAAGTCTTCGCTGCATTAATGGCGCCACTGTTTACATTGTCGGCCGACGACTAAATGTCCTTGAAATGGCCGCAAGGGAAAACAATGTACGAGTTCTTCACTTAGTACATGTCGCTCTTATTCGGCCCTTTGCTTTGCTTCTTTTCCTATTAAAGTTCAAATTCTTATATGCTGAAATATTGGTTGAACAGAAATTTGGTAAAAAATAATTCCTGTAGAAGGCGATGTGTCTAACCAACGAGAAAGTCTGTTGACAATAGTTGACGCTGTCAAAGCTCGTCATGGATATATTGATCTCCTTGTCAATAATGCTGGCATTGCCAGGAACCTTCTCCCACATCCCTTGCCTTCATCGCTCGATGAGTCACAAGTTGTTCGCCCCCCTTCCCCACCAGCTTCTCCATTGCGCGAGCCATCGACGCCGTCTATCAAAGCATTTCAAACTGCGCTCTGGGATACTGGTTCGCCCGAAGATTTTGCTGAATCCTTTGCTACCAATGTTACCGCTGTCTACTATACAACAGTTGCTTTCCTTGATCTTCTTCACCAAGGAAATATTCGGAGACGCCGTTTAGAGTTCCCTATGAACCCAAACAGTCTCTCACGTCCGCCTCATCATACTTCACAAGTTCTATCTATATCATCATCCGGTTCTTTCCGGTTGGACCCTCGGATTCTGTCAGTGTCATATACACTTGCAAAAAGTGCGTGCACGCATCTAGGGAAACTCCTTGCGAATCTACTCACTCCTTGGGGGATCCGGAGTAATGTGCTGGCACCTGGAGTATGGCCAACTGGTACTGTGCTCTTTATCTTCTAGTCGGCGGCTGTATTTTCTATCCAGGAACATATCAATAATGGATCCTTCTCCACTATTTGGATCCCAACATCCAAAATGACCACAGACATTTCACCAAACCCCTCCTTTCTCAACATCAAGACAATCTAGGATTGGAGTATCCTTAACTTCTCCTTATACATTCATTTGCTATCTTTTTCAACTTGATTTTTTCACTTCCTTTCTTCCTTTTCTCTTTCCATCCTTTCTCTTTCTTTCTTCTCTTTTTCTTTATATTCATCCATTATATCACATATTACTTTCTCTGAGACACCTGTCCTGATGGGGGTGTGTTGGAGGACCAGTATTATACATCTTGTTAATTGTCACATGACAAGGCTATATAGTTCGTTGTCACACGAACTTTTTCCCTCAGCTGTCATATTCTTTCTGGCACTGAGACACGTTATATAAATCTAGGTCAACACAGATGAAAGTAAAAAGGAGTTCTTCCAAATAGCCTGCAAACTCTATTGAAGTGATTGAATTGCTTGTCATCTATAAATAGGTTGGTACAGATAATCAACAAATGTCAAAGGCACGCCGGTCTACCACCTCCTACCACGATTCCCGAGTTCCGGACCTTCCTTTTAAATTTATATTTAAAGTTCAAGGCGGAAACTCAACAACCGCACAGCATCACCCGCCGGCAAACGCCGCAGGTGAATCCCAATACTCGAGCGCCCGTGCCTAAAATAGCTAGTACAGTTAAATCAATTGATTACTCACTGCAATGCCGAGGTCTTTTGATGCACAGATAAATACTTTTTTTGGTCCTCAGCCCCAACTTAGCCACCAAGCCGTTGTTGGCCCATGACCCAAGGTGGAGCCTGAAAGGCTCGTATTTTTTCTAAAACCATATATTTAGGGCCACCTGGGCCATTTTCTGGCCTTGTAAGAGTAAAATATTTTTAAAAGGCTCCCGAGGTCATCCTGACATGCCTTTGGTGATAATAAAAATATTTAGCCATCTTTTTGAAGTAAATCCAACATAAGAAATCTCCGAAATCATTGGAGATCTGTTCTCAGAGATTTCCCATCATGAAGAAATACCTTTTGCGCAGCATACCTTATTTTGGGAAGGGGGGGGGGTTCAGGGCTCTATGCTTTCCTCCCCCCAAGCAATTTTTGCAATCCCGGTTCCCCTTGTGAGGGTAGCATTGATAATTTCACATGGCGTCGCATGATCTCAGGACATTCACACAATACAAGGATCAAACCTTCAAGCTTCAAACTTCAAGCGCCCTACATCTTCATATTCTACCACTTCAGTACAAACTAGTCAACCCAGTATGCCATGGTCAGACTTCGCGGAAGCTCCTCAGGAATGGGTCCAGCCTTTGAATGATAACTTGTATTACCTCGATGCAGATGAAAAGGATTTCTTCCAGAAGGAAACCAAGATCAATGACGACGAAGAGTTGAAACAACATATCATTGGCGTGCAGAGAAAGGCATACTGGGTGGGATTTGTCTTTATTAACAAAGTGACACCGCCTGATTTCTGTTGGCTACTAGGGAGTCTTTCAATACCCCTATATTCGTGTATTTCAATTTGCGAGGTAGGTTGTGTCAAACTAAAGAGGGACATTAACTTGAGACTCTCTTCCAGGATGACATTAGCTCGCCTTCCGGCATATCAGGAACTACTTGAGCTTGGAAGAAAGAGGAAAGGCGCAATATTTATCGACCTTGGATGTTGCTGTATGCTTGATATCGATGTTCCTTGTTCAACGTCATTCAACTGACAGGATACCTCTTCTGTATGTAGTTGGGAACGACCTCAGAAAGGCTATTCAGGACGGCTATCCTGTGGAGAACGTTCTTTCTTCAGACCTTCGGGGAGGTAATCAGTTGCTGCAACATATCACCTGGAGACTGGAGTTACTCATTAGGCCACCCATCTAGATCTATGGCATCTTGGACATGAGCTATTCAAGTCGACGCCAGAATCTTTCCCAGTCCCCTTTGTACAGGGCGATATTCTCGACCTCAATTTCTTGGAGCCTGATGGACCCTTTTCACTGGAGTCACCAGCTACTACGCCTATTCCTTCACTGAAGACTCTCACCTCTCTGAACCCACTCCGCGGGCACGTATCTGCGGTATACACAGCCGCATTTTTCCATCTATTTTCTGAGGAGGATCAGCTGCGCATCGCCAAGATGCTTGCGGGTCTACTCTCGCCAGAACCTGGATCAATGTTACTGGGTGTCCATGCCGGAAAGGACATTAAAGGGTTTTGGGCTCCAGACTCCATTGTTCAAGTTAACAAGCTGTTCTGTCACTCACCAGAATCGTGGAAGGGGATGTGGGAGGATATTTTTGGAAAGGGAAAGGTTGAGGTCAAGACTAGGTTGAGAGTGGAGATTGGAGGAACCGAATTCTTTGGGTGTTTCCCAGGTAATACGCTACCGCTCCAAGTACTGGAATGGTCTGTTACTCGCCTGTAAATTAGGTATATCTCTTAGGTATAAAGAGACAGTTGTTTTTAGGCAGCGAAATCGAATAGCATTCAGTGTTTAGGTGGTGAACGGGTCAAGGCTCAGTTTGATAATCAGGTTTTTTACGAGTCCCCTTTAGCCTAGGGCTCGTTCTTATAAGCGGATGCAGCTTTCAAAGGTAACGCAAGACTTGCCGGTAACTTCCGTGATTGCACGTGTTGATGGTGATGGCCTTGTTTGCCGCGCGAAAACAATTTACTCACTGTTTTGTCTGTCAATCCCTGGCGTCTTTAAGAAACTCAACACTCACGAAGACGCTATAAGAATACCAGTACAACTTCATTTGAATGGACTCGTATATGCCACGCGGAGCGATGGCCCTCGCCCACAAGTATTTCATTACCCTGCCAGAGGAACGATGGAGAAGTTTTCCACAACCTTGCCTGAGAAATACATCTGTGAGCTCAGCAAATATCTTCCGGGCTGCACACCCCTCAGGACCATCCATAGACGCCATAGACGTGAGCTAAGTTCGGTAGAAATGAAGTCGCCGCCAAATAGGTAGGCTTGCGGAGAGAGGTCCAAGGTAGATACTAGATAAGATCAAAGGGAACGACGAGGGTGCTTAAAGTTCTTGTGTTAAGTTCGAATACAGATATATTGAGTGAAGTGTAAATGGCACGTAAGTTATCTCATTTTAGGCCATGAAACCTGCTGAAAGTTATATACTTTGCATGTATACCTCGGATCCACGTACTAGTCATGTAACACCCTTCAACGTATGGGAAGGCAAAATTACCAATGCTGAACGCCTGTCCTCAATGAAAATGACTTCAAACCTTTGAATGACGAAGGGCGTTACTAGACACTTGTGCGACATACATTGATTGCGGTAAATAAGTGGGATCACTTTTTGGCTTTTCCAGCACAGCCCCATCAGGCTTTTGTGGTCGATGATATCAATAACATTCAAAGATCTAGAAGGATAGCATATAGAAAGCGTGATCCATATATCATCCCCTTGATGATTGATGAGGTACGGTGCACATTCATTGGAATGAAGTAAGACCGGCTTTCCAGTAGGTAAGGTTTTAGAGCTCCGACTTCGTCATCCCAGTTTCACTTGGCTACCCTCATAATCCAACATGTTTTGGATTTCGGGGAGTTTAGTGTGGGCCATTTCTATCCGCTCTGGTTCAGTTGCATATTTTCAGTTAGTGGCCATGCTGTTTATCCCAAGTGCCCAAACTTCTTTCACATATGACTAGAATAAGTACAATGCTCAAAACATCGGCAGTCTAACAAAAGACGTTTCTGTTCGACTCCGCTCAATGGTCTCAACCGTCTTCATTAACAGTACCCTTGATCAGCGCTTCCGCCGCAGGCGATCGAGGCTTGATGATACACTGAAAAGGAACGGGACGACTGTGAAATAAAAGTGATTTCAGCCATAGACTGCATTTATATGATGTCCTTACGACAGTGTTCCACTAGTGAACTCGGGTTTGAGCTCGATGATATTGCCATGGTCGTCAACTGGCGGTTTGATATCATAGACTGCGAGAAGGCAGGATACAGTTGAGTATATCGAGTTGTCACTCAAGTGTCTTCCAGGGCACATACTGGGGAAGATATTCTATGAGATGTACGTCGCAGAATATGTTGGATCTACTGACCGACGTCCAAAACCAAATGCCACAGAGCTTGGGTCCATCACATCGGGATTGAGTTTCCCATCCTTCAGAAACCGTTCAGGCCTGTATTCCATGGGGTCGTTGAAAACTTCGGGGTTGTTCAACATGGACCTAAACAAACAAAGTCAGAAGAGAAAGTAAGAATAATCGTTTGTACTGGCCATGCATTAGGGATCACAACGGTCCCTTTGGGAATATAGTAACCGTCATATTCATCGTCGTTGGTAGCCATGTGGGGAAATGCTTCGAAATGCTTCAGGATGGTAGCAACTTTGGTGATAAAAAGGTCTACCAAGGGGCGTTACTAAATGCCAACGGATCGATTCTTTGACAATAGCGTTGATATATGGCAGAGAAGGTCTATCTTCAAACTCTGGGAGGCGATTTGGGCCTACCACGGCGTCGATTTCTGCTTGGGCTTTCTTCTGGACTTCCGGATATAGTGCCATCGCCAGGAATAGCCCTTGCATGGCTGAAACTGACTGAGGTACATGCGTGATTAACCTGAATGACATTATGAATTATAGTCTTATTTTACTTACGCTATCAGCGCTGCCTGATAGAAAGGTGATAAAAGAGCAAGTCAGCTGTCCATTTTCAGTGGATTTACACCATTATTGACCTAGGTAGGCCACAACAGCCACACCTTGCGCAAGCCTTTCCTCCATGGGCCGTTGGGGATCATCCTCATCAGGAAGCTGCTCAATGAGGCTTGCTGCCACTGACGGTGCAGCCTTGCCAATTTTCTGCAGTATCATCCTATAAACGAGCTCATGAACTCGAAAAAATGATCTCCTACCAATTGTTCTTGCACATAGCGGAAAGGCTTCTTGGTCATAGATTCTCCAAGTTCTTTCCAATTTGCAGCCTTCTTTTGGAAACCTGCAGCTGGAAACCAGCTTGGTACATACTTCAAGGTAGGAAACAAGTCTACCAAGAAAGCCCCCGGGACCCCGGCTTCAGTAACTGCTTGTATGGCGTCTTCAACGATTGAGACATAGAGATCCTCAGACTCTTGAACGTCAATTCCGTATGTAATTTTCATGATAATAGCGGAAAATGTGCTTGCGTCCAAATCGGTTTATTAGTGCGCTGGAAAGGTCAGAGACAGGCATGATGGCTTACTGTCGAATGTGGTGGAGGAAGTTGTCGGGTGTGCCAAGTAGTCGACGCAAAAGGGCATGGACCTCTCGTCTTTGAACAGGTAGGTATTTCGACACCGCACTAGCGTGGAAATGCTCATGAAATGATTTCCTGTGTTCTCGCCACCACACTCCGTACGGCATAAAGGCCATGTTAAAATCCCACTTAATTCTGTAATGAACAGACTTTTGAACAAATTCATTGAGGTGAAAAGAATCTTACACGTACAGTTCCATCAACATAGGCATTCGCATTCTGTCCGAATAATTTGAAGACCTTTTCTCGAGCAGGTCGTTAGCCCTCTTCTGAGACCCCAAAACCAAAAAGTCCTGGCCAAGAACATTGAAGTATACCATATCACCTAGTAGAATGTCCAACTATTAATAGTGTGCAAGACGAAGGCCATTGATTATGAAAGGCTCACCGTAAGTCTGACACCATTCTTCATAAACGAGCCAAGCCTTGTCGAACGGCATATCGAAGAGGCTACCAATCAGCGGGTAGCCTTTGGGGCCTGGTGGTAGGGGAGGACCGTTCATATTACTGCTCTTACCCTTTCTCAGCTGTCTGAAAAACATCCGGCCGAAAAATAATGCAGCCAACGGTTGGTAGGGATAAATCTCCAGCACAACTCCAGCAGACCCATCAGTGACGGATTTACAGACATTGAGAGGAAAGGCCTGGGCGACGCTTACTAGTATTTAACCAGCAATTTTCATCCTTGACTTTCCCAGAGAACATCAGAGACTAGAAGCAGCTATGCTTTCACGATGCCGTATGACAACTTTAACGTTATGCGAACCAGGAACTTAGCCAGGTATTGATGCCATGGTAGGCGTCGCCGGCAGAGATATTTGGGATAACAACAATTCAATTCCGTGGATTATCAGTGCTCAGCGCCAAATTGAATGGTAGCAGTAGCCAAAGAATGGTAGTGATTTATTGAAGTTGAGTCGATTGTACATGCGAGCAGACAACGGCATGGCCTGTGCAAAGAAGCGCATCCTTGACAGGTGCCGCTAAACGTCGTAAAGTGGCAGTAGAACACTCACCCTCTACATTACAGTTCCCACCTAGTCCACACGGAATCCGTGACATCCGAATGAAGTCTTGGTAAGTGAGATTCTCTTCCTATTACATAAAGTCCTGTTCTTGATTGAGTCTGAACAAAGTCGGAGCATATTATATTTTCATAAATACCTGAACTTTTTACCTAGTTCTTAGATACAGATTAGGTACACCAAAAGGTAACATTGCCATGTACATGTCTACACAGGCTGCCCAATTCTAGTCACATGAATCGAAAAAAAAGGTTCGATTCAGGTCACTCCGCAGCTGCAACTTGCAAAGCTAGTCAATTCAATAATCCCGTTTATTTAATGCCACATACATAACTTGAACAAGCATTGTCATTCATGTGGGTTTCGTGCTCTTGGTCCTCACACATATATCTCGTCCTGGTCACCCAGTCTCCCAATTCGATTCCTTTCCTCACTACATCCCATGCCTCTTCAGTGTAAAATATGTTTTCACCTCTGCCCGAAGGCTTAGAGTGCATTGCTCTGCGATCCGTTCCCCGGTGTGGACTGCAACAGACTCTATAGATAGCCGCGCACTAGGTAACCTTCACATCATTGTTACTCGGCTAAGTAAGAATAGTGAACTAAGATAGAGCCTCGTTGTTGATACCAAACCGATCCAATTGCAGCGCCTATAAATGCGTGCTGGGAAATCACAGCCTCATCATGTTAATCTCGACTGAAAAGTCTCTTTCGAACATAGTACAATAATCAGAAAATCAACCTCAACTACCCCCATTAACAGAGTCCTTGACCAGCGCTTCGGCCGCAGCCGATCGAGGGCTAATAATACACTTGAAGGGGACAGGATACCTATTAACGTAAAGAGGTTTTCAGGCTGACCCTGTACTTGTATTTATATGATCGTAACTTACGACAGTAACCCACTGGTGAACTTGGGTTCGAGCTTGATGATATTGCCCTGGTCGTCAACTGGCGGTTTGATGTCATAGACTGCGAGAAGGCAAGATACGATTGAGTATAAGGAGTTGTCACTCAAGTGTCTCCCAGGACAAATACTGGGGAAGATGCTCTATGAGATGTACATGTTGGAGTATGTTGGATCTACTGACCGGCGTCCATAACCAAATGCCACAGAGCTTGGGTCCAATCCCGACGTATTGAGTTTCCCATCTTTGAGATACCGTTCAGGTCGGTATTCCATGGGGTCGTTAAAAACTTCAGGGTCGTGCAATATGGACCTAATCAAGAAAGTCAGGACAGAAAGTAGGAGCAATCGTCCGTACTGGCCATGAATTACCCATCACAATTGTTCCTTTCGGAATATAATAACCATTATATTCATCGTCGTTCGTAGCTATGTGGGCAATTGCTTCGGAACACGTCAGGATGATTTACAACCATGATGATAAAAAAGGCCCACCAAGAGGCAATACTAAATGCCAACGCATCAATTCTTTGAGAATAGCATTGATATACGGCAGAGAAGGTCGATCTTCAAAATCTGGGAGGCGATTCGGGCCTACAACAGCGTCGAGTTCTGCTTGCGCTTTTCTCTGGACTTCCGGATATAGTGCCATCACTAAGAATAGTGTTTGCACGGTTGAGACTGTCTAATTATTTAATTAATGACAGTATTAACGATATTCTTGTTTCCTTCGCTCACGGTATGAGCACCGGCTGATAGAAAGATAGTAAAAGGGTAAGTGGGCCATATATTTAGAGTCCAGTTACACCACAGACCTAGATAGGCCACACCAGCTACATCTTGCGCAAGGCTTTCCTCGATGAGCCGTTGAGGATCGTCCTCATCAGGAAGACACTCAATGAGGCTTGCTGCTACAGATGAGGCAGCTTTTCCATTCTTCTGCAGAATCCTCAGCTCATGAACTCTGGGAAAAAAACACCACCCCCTACCAATTGTTCTTCCACATAACGGAAAGGTGTTTCGGTTATAATCGCGTTAACCTTTCTCCAATGCGCAGCTTTCTTCTGGAAACCTGCGCCTGGAAACCAGCTTGGTACGTACTTCAAGATAGGAAATAAGTCTACCCAGAAGGCTCCCGGAATTGCGGCTTGATTAATTCCATTCAAGGCTTCTTCGGCGAGCGAGACGTAGGGATCGTCAGATTCTTGAACGTCGATTCCATATGCAATGCTCATAATAGTAGCGGCAAACGTGCTGGTTTCCAAATAGTTTTATTAGCGCCATGTCCCCTGGAGACCAAACAAGATTATTACTGTTGAATGTGGTGGAGGAAGTTGTCGGGTGTGATCAGTAGTCGACGTAGAAAGGCATGGACCTCTCGCTTTTGAATAGGTAGATATTTGGACACCGCGTCAGGTTGGAAATATTTACGAAATGATTTCCTGTGCCTTCGCCAACTTACGCCATACGGCAGAAAGGCCAGGATGAAATCCGACTTCATTCTGCAATGGACAGATTTTTTGACAAAGTTCATTCAAGGTGAAAAGAATTTGTTACGTACAGATCTACCAACATAGGTAATCGCAATCTGTCTGAGTAATTCAAAGACCTTTTCTCGAAAAGGTCGGTGGTCCTTTGGATGGAGCCCAAAACCAAAAAGTGCTGGCCAAGAACATTGAAGTATACCATATCACCTACGATATCCCTCTATTAATGAGTATCCGCGACGAAAAGCCATTCATCATAAAAAGCTTACCGTAAGTCTTACACCATTCTTCGTAGACGAGCCAAGGCTTATCGATCGGCATATCATAGAGGGTACCGATCAGCGGATAGCCTTTGGGCCCTGGTGGTAGGGGAAGACGGTTTGGATTATAGCTTCTACTCCTTTTCAACTGCCTGAGTAATATGCAGGCAAAAACTAATGCAGTCATCGTGTAGTAGGAATAAGTCCCCAGCAGATTTATCGTCGAGGAATTCATGGCCAGTAAGAAGGATGGTGGGAGGGAGGAAAGGCCTCGGCCCTGGTAGACTTCATTTTATACGGTTCGCAATGAGGAAGCCCGAGGAACGAGGGCTAGCGCAGTATCAGATAGGCTAACGCCCAGCATCAGCCGTGGCTTCTTCCTCTGTAAATCATAGATACAAATATCAATAGATATTCTAGCATTGCCACCGCTGGGGAAAGGGAAGTCAGTAAGGAAGGAGTAGCAAAGGTTGAGCTTACTATAAATCAGCTGAGGCGCAATAGGCTGAGCCAAAAACCTCCGATCGTTAAGTATCCTCGCAAACCATGTCCAATATCTAGGAAGCTGGAACATGTAGTAAACAATGGCTTCTGCACAGGTCGTATCTTGTAATATGTGAAAATACACCCGCATGATTCCAGAGACACGATTTGAATACTCGTCAGTAGTCACCAAACCTTCGCCTCGGACGCTTTTTCGATATCCCTCTGCTTTGGAATACTCTGCTTGGTCAGTCCATGGTCGTTTATCATAATCATGATTCCCGATGAACAGTGGAATCGGCCCATCCTATTTGGCAAGCGAGTAACAGGCAGCGATGGAGATGCTGCTATCGTGTGGTGGGCCGGGTGGTCTGATGATTTCAAGGATTTGGGTAGACTAAAGGCATTTATCAGAATCAGCAGCCATTTCATCTTGACTGACAAGAGCATTACAATACGTGAAATCGCATGAGGATCATTCGTCAGTTGTCCGATTTTGGGTACAATCCGACGGCGCAATATTCCCCAAGCTGACTTGAGCTCTTTGTGCGACTAGCTTTGAGGTATCGTACAGGTTGCTTTACATTCTGTTTCTGTCAGGTAAGTATGAGATTATGAATCACGTTAGAAATTTCATACTTACCTGTATATTTTGACGAGCAACCTCCAACCTTCATTTGTCGAATTAAACGACAGAGCGCAGTTCAACTTCCTCTTCCTGTTTCTTCCTTTTCTCCTGTCTCCTTTTCTTTCCATTGCGTTTCCTCCTCCAACCGTTTCGCCGATCTCTCTTCGCCGTCTTTGATACCAGCCTCTATTCGTTCCCATAATAACTGGTCTCGAATCTCCCATGTCTGTCTCAACTTGCTTTCTGCTGTATGCTGCCCTTCTTTGGCACGATCCAACATGGTCTTAAATTTCGGCAAGTTGTTTAGTATGTATCAGTATCATTTCCAAACGCTTTGTTCAGCTGCATGTTTTCGATTTCGCAGTTCATGAAGTTGAGCCTGAGTCGTCGACAATTCTTTACGTGCAGTTTTCTGAGATATGTGGATAGGTATTAGGACGAGAATTATTTAATCAAAGGTGGACTTTAACTTACTACATAAAGCGTCTCCCCGCGTTTGTTTTTCCCATTCTTCGTAAGGATCGTGATAGCGTGTTCGGAGACGTATTTGAAGCGATGGTTTCATCGATGTATCGTTGTTCCAAAAGTGGTCGTGGGATATGTTGAGGGTGATTACTGCTCGTAATTAATCAGACTGCACCCTATAGCAATTGTCAATTGAACTTCAAACTCTAGGATAGAGCCTTGAAAGTATGTTGTTGATACCAAACCCATTCAATTGCCGCGCCTATAAAAGCGTACTGGGAAATCACAGCCTGATCATGTTGATCTCGACTGAAAAGTCTCTTTCGAAGATAGTACAATAATTGGCAGAAAATCGACCTCAACCAGCTTCATTCACAGAGTCCTTGATCAGCGCTTCGGCTGCAGGCGATCGAGGGCTGATGATACATTTAAAGGGGACGGGGTACCTATTAACGCAAAGAGGTTTCAGGCTAACCTGCACTTGTATTTATATCATTGTTCTTAGTAACTCACGACAGCAATCCAGTGGTGAATTCGGGTTTGAGCTTGATGATATTGCCATGATCGTCAACTGGCGGTTTTATATCATAGACTGCGAGAAGGCAAGATACATTTAAGTATAAGGAGTTGTCACTGAAGTGTCTTCCGGGACATATACTGGGGAAGACATTCTATGAGATATACGTCGCAGAATATCTTGGATCTACTGACCGGCGTCCAAAACCAAATACCACAGAGCTTGGGTCCATCACATCGGGATTGAGTTTCCCATCCTTTAGAAACCGTTCAGGTCTATATTCCATGGGGTCGCTAAAAACTTTTGGGTCATGCAACATGGACCTAAACAACAAAGTCAGGACAGAAAATAAGACTAATCGTTTGTACTCGCCATGCATTAGGGAACACAACTGTCCCTTTGGGAATATAGTAACCGTCATATTCATCGTCATTAGTAGCCATGTGGGGAAAACCTTAGAAACCTTTCAGGATGGTACTAATCATGATCATAAAAAGGCCTACCAAGGGGTGCTACTAAATGCCAACGCATTGATTCTTTGACAATAGCGTTGATATATGGCAAAAAAGGTCGATCTTCAAAATCTGGGAGGCGATTTGGGCCTACCACGGCGTCGATTTCTGCTTGGGCTTTCTTCTGGACTTCTGGATGTAGTGCCATCGCCAGGAATAGCGCTTTCACTGTTGAGACTGTCTGATTACGTATGTGCAATTAACAATGTTATTAACAATTTGGTGTTTTCTTTTTTTCGCTTACGGTATCAGCGCCACCTGATAGAAAGAGTAAGTGAGCCATCCATTTAGAGTCCATTTGTGTTGCCACTGACCTAGGTAGGCCACAATGGCCACATTTTGCGCAACCTTTTCCTCCATGGGCCGTTGAGGATCGTCCTCACCAGGAAGACGCTCAATGAGGTTTGCTACTATGGATGGTGGAGCTTTGCCAATTTTCTGCAGAATCATTGTTTGAAGAAACTCATGGATCCTCGAAAAAATAATCTCTTACCAATTGTTCTTTCACATAACTGAAAGGTTTTTTGGCCATAGATGCGTTAAGTTCTCTCCAGTGTGCAGCCTTCCTTTGAAAACCTGCACCTGGAAACCAGCTTGGTACATACTTCAAGGGAGGAAATACGTCTACCCAAAAGGCTCCCGGGATCGAGGCTTGGTTGAATCCACTCATGGCTTCTTCGACAAGGGAGACGTAGGGATCGTCAGACTCTTGAATGTCAATTCCATATGTAATTTTCATGATGGTAGCAGCAAATGTGCTTATTTTCCAGATCATTTATTAGCGCCCTTTCCCTCAGCAAAGTCACAGATCAAGCACGATACTTACTGTTCAATATGGTGGAAAAACTCGTCGGGTGTGGCAAGTAGTCGACGCAAAAAAGCATGGACCTCTTGTCTTTGAACAGGTAGGTATTTGGACACCACATTAAGATGGAAAAATTCGTGAAATGCTTTCCTGTGTTTTCGCCACCACGCACTGTAAGACTGAAAAATCATGGAGAAGTCCCAACGCATTCTGTAATGAACATTCCTGACAAATTCCTTGGGGTGAAAGGAAGCTTATACATACAGGTCCACCGTCATAGGCAGACGCATTCTGTCTGAGTAATTTGAAGACCTTTTCTCAAACAGGTCGTTGATCCTTTCCTTGGAGCCCAGAACCAAAAAGTGCTGGCCAAGAACATTGAAGTATACTATATCACCTAAAACATCCCTCTATTGATTAGTATCCGCGACGAAAGGTCATTCATCATAAAACGCTTACCGTAAGTCTTACACCATTCTTCGTAGACGAGCCAAGGCTTATCGATCGGCATATCTAAGAGGTTGCCGATCAGCGGATAGCCTTTGGGCCCTGGTGGTAGGGGAAGACTGTTTGGATTATGGTTTCTACTCCTTTTCAACTGCCTGATTAATATGCCGCCACAAACTAATGCAGCCAGGGCGTGGTAGGGATGAGTCTCCAGCAGACCTATCAGAGACCAATTCATAGCCAGTGAGAGGGATAGTGAGGGGGAGGAAAGGCCCTGGTGAACCACATACGGCCCACGATATATGACGTCTGTTTATTCCACGCCCTTGTCAGGCGCGGACCTTGAAACCCCGATAACGCGATTGCAACTCCGAAACTCTGGGAACTTCTTATGACAATATGAATGGCTCCAGATCACCACTGGCAGGATCCGGTAGGCCTAGAGATGATTTAAAGAAGATTGTACAGTACTGTGCTGAAGAAAGACAAGTTGAAAAGGGCCGAACATATCCTAAGGGACATCGACGGGGTCGATAGCCATTGTTCTGCCAGTGATATGTCTTGGGCTTTCCTGGAAAGTTTTCTTCCATCTATATTTTTCTCCCGACCTTTGAGCCATTGCTTATGCGCGCTTTTACTTGTTGGCAGAGGTGTTTTGAGTATCCTGAAGTTGCTCTTCCTTCCCCTATCTTCGCTTCTCTGTCTACCTGTGAATCTCTTCCACTATGTAGGATGCTGGCCCGCTTTCTCTTAGATGTAATCTTTTGATGACCGCCTAAAAAACCTCGTTGATACCAAACCGATCCAATTGCAGCCCCTATAAATGCGTACTGGGGAATTACAGCTTGATCATGTTGAATTCGACTGAAAAGTCTCTTTCGAAGATAGTACAATAACCAGAAAAATCGACCTCAACTATCTTCATTCACAGAGTCCTTGATCAGCGCTTCGGCCGCAGCCGATCGAGGGCTGATAATACACTTGAAGGGGACGGGATACCTATTAACGGCAAAGAGGTTTCAGGCTAGCCTGCACTTGTATTTATATGATCGTTCTTACGACAGCAATCCACTGGTGAACTTGGGTTCGAGCTTGATGATATTACCATGGTCGTCAACTGGCGGTTTGATGTCATAGACTGCGAGAAGGCAAGATACAATTGAGTATAAGGAGTTGTCACTCAAGTGTCTCCCAGGACAAATGCTGGGGAAGAGGTATGAGATGTATGTCGCAGAATATCTTGGATCTACTGACCGGCGTCCATAACCAAATGCCACAGAGCTTGGATCCAATACATCGGGATTGAGTTTCCCATCTTTGAGATACCGTTCAGGTCGGTATTCCATGGGGTCGTTAAAAACTTCAGGGTCGTGCAATATGGACCTAATTAAGAAAGTCAGGACAGAAAGTAGGAGCAATCGTCCGTGCTCGCCATGAGTTACCCATCACAACTGTCCCTTTCGGAATATAATAACCATTATATTCATCGTCGTTCGTAGCTACGTGGGCAATTGCTTCGGAACTCGTCAGGATGGTTTACAACCATGATGATAAAAAGAGCCCACCAAGAGGCAATACTAAATTCCAACGCATCGATTCTTTAACAATAGCATTGATATATGGTAGGGAAGGTCGATCTTCAAAATCTGGGAGGCGATTTGGGCCTACAACAGCGTCGAGTTCTGCTTGAGCTTTTCTCTGGACCTCCGGATATAGTGCCATCGCTAGGAATAGTGTTTGCACAGTTGAGACTGTCTAATGATCTAATTAATGACGCCATTAACGATAATCCTGTTTCTTTCGCTCACGGTATCAGCGCCGCCTGATGAAAAGATGGTAAAGGGTAAGTGGGCCATCTATTTAGAGTCCATTTACGCCACAGACCTAGATAGGCCACAGCAGCCACATCTTGCGCAAGGCTTTCTTCGATGAGCCGTTGCGGATCGTCCTCATCAGGAAGACACTCAATGAGGCTTGCTGCTACGGATGGCGCAGCTTTGCCACTCTTCTGCAAAATCCATCAGCTGATGAACTCTGGAATATATCTCCACCTCCTACCAATTGTTCTTTCACATAACGGAAAGGTGTTTCAATCATAGTCGCGTTAACCCCTCTCCAATATGCAGCTTTCTTCTGGAAACCTGCGCCTGGAAACCAGCTTGGTACATATTTCAAGATAGGAAATAAGTCTACCCAGAATGCCCCCGGAATTGCGGCTTGATTAATTCCATTCAAGGCCTCTTCGGCGAGCGAGACGTAGGGATCGTCAGACTCTTTGACTTCGATTCCATATGCAATGCTCATAATAGTAGTGGCAAACGTCCTGGTTTCCAAATCATTTTATTAGCGCCATGTCCCTTGGAAAAGCCACAGACCAAGCAAAATTCTTACTGTCGAATGTGGTGGCGGAAGTTGTCGGGTGTGATCAATAGTCGACGTAGAAAGGCATGGACCTCTCGCTTTTGAATAGGTAGATATTTGGACACTACGTCAAGATGGAAATATTTATGAAACGACTTCCTGTGTTTTCGCCAATTTAAGCCGTACGGCAGAAAGGCCATGTTGAAATCCGACTTCATTCTGCAATGGACAGATTATTTTTGACAAAAACATTTAAGGTGAAAAGAATCTGTTACGTACAAATCTACCAACATAGGTGATCGCAATCTGTCTGAGTAATTTGAGGACCTTTTCTCGAAAAGGTCGGTGGTCCTTTCCTTGGAGCCCAAAACCAAAAAGTGCTGGCCAAGAACATTGAAGTATACCATATCACCTAAAATATCCATCTATTGATTGATATCCGCGACAAAAAGCCATTCATCATAAAAAGCTTACCGTAAGTCTTACACCATTCTTCGTAGACGAGCCAAGGCTTATCGATCGGCATATCATAGAGATTACCGATCAGCGGATAGCCTTTAGGGCCTGGTGGTAGGGGAAGACCATTTGGATTATGATTCCTACTCTTTTTCAACTGCCTGATTAATATGCAGCCAAAAACTAATGCAGCCAGCGTGTGGTAGGGATGAGTCCCCAGCAGACTTATCAGGGACCAATTCATAGCCAGTGAGAAGGTTGGTGGGAGGGAGGAAAGGCCTTGGCCCTGGTGAATTTATATAGTCCGACGCCCAGTGTCAGAACCAAGAAGCCGTAGTTTCTTCCTCTGTGAATCAAAGATACAAATATCAAAATAGATATTCTCGCATTGGGCAGTCCCATGAATATCTTCTGCTGTCAAAGATTATTTCACACACATGGGTGTTCATCCAGCATGCCAACAACATAGAAGAATAAAAATGGTTTCAAAACGAGGCATTTGGAGGCTCTTATCTCGGTTTCGTCGAATAAATATGATTGCGGGTTCAGAGCCTCAATCGAGAGGGACAATGATCCAAGTCATCGAAAGAGAAAGGTAGTAGCGTTTGCAAACCAGGCACCTTGGAGCAGACATGACAGCGCCGGCCCAGGACTTGATAGAAGCCTATCATTGATAAGTAACGATAGTTGTACATGATTGATAATACAAGGTGCGATAAGGCGTACTAAAGAAACAAACGAGTGTAGGAATGAGAGATCTGTCAAAATATATACGACAGGGCACGAACAACTCATAAAGTCTCTAACACCAACATTACACGGGTACGAGCAGCACTGCCTTCTGCACAGTCTCCACCAATGAGTTTGTTGTCCTCATAGCCAGTAGTAACCCCAGCTTCGATCAGGTCGAGCATTTTGTCCCATTGTTGACCCCATACACTTTTCGCCTCGAGGCCAAGAACATCTAATGCCGCTAATGAAAGGGGGGTCAGTAAAAAAGGAGTGGCAAAGGCTGAACTTACTATATATCAGCTGAGGTGCAATAGGCTGAGCCAACAACCTCCGATCGTTAAGTATCCTCGCAAACCATGTCCAATATCTAGGCAGTTGGAACATGCTATACAGCGGCTTCTGCACAGGTCGTATCTTTAATATGTGAAAATACACCCGCATGATTCCAGAGACACGATTTGAATACTCTTCAGTAGTCTCCAAACCTTCGCCTCGGACGCTTTTTCGATATCCCTCTGCTTTGGAATACTCTGCTTGGTCAGCCCATGGTCGTTTATCATAATCCTGATTCCCGATGAACAGTGGAATCGGCCATCCTCCACAACGTTGGACTAGTTTGGCGAAGAAGATGGTGGGGAAATGTTCTAAAGTTTCTAGAAAGGTGAATGTAACTTGAGCGAGCGGGATAGCGCTCCGCTTTTCGGCAGTCACTTCTGTTTCGGCTTGGAGGAGGATGCATTTGGCAAGCGAGTAACAGGCAGCGATGTAGATGCTGCTATCGTGTGGTGGGCCGGGTGGTCTGATGATTTCAAGGATTTGAGTAGACTAAATGCATTTATCAGGTCAGCGGCCATTTCATCTTGAGTGACAAGAGCATTACAATACGTGAAATCGCGTGAGGATCATTCGTCAGTTGTCCGATCTTGGGTACAATCTGACGGCGCAATATTCCCCAAGCTGACTTGAGCTCCTTGTTAGCTTTGACATATCGTACAGGTTGCTTTACATTCTGTTTCGGTCAGGTAGGTATTAGATAATGAATCATATCAGAAATTTCACACTTACCTGCAAATTTTGACGAGCAACCCTCCAATCTTCATTTGTAGAATTAAACGACAAAGTTGTGCGCAGTTCAACTTCCTCTGCAGCCCGCTGTTGCGCTTCCTCTTCCTGTTTCTTCCTTTTCTCCTCTGCCTCCTTTTCTTTCCGTTGCGTTTCCTCCTCTAATCTCTTCTTTTCTTCTTCAGCTTTCTTCTTCGCATTTTCTTCTTGGAGACGTTTTTCTTCAGCCAACCTCTTCTTCAATTCCGCTTCCTTACGTTTTCGCTCTTCTTCCTCTCTGACCTTTCTCTCCTCCTCCAACCGTTTCGCCAACCTCTCTTCTTCGACTTTGATACCAGCCTCTATTCGTTCCCATAATAACTGGTCACGAAGCTTCCACGTCTGTCTCAACCTGGTTTCTTCCGTCTGCTGCCCTTCTTTAGCACGATCCAACATGTTCTGAATCTCGGCAAGTTGTTTAGTGTGCACTATTTCTAAACGTTTTTGTTCAGCTGCATGTTTTCGATTTTGCAGTTCATGAAGTTGAGCCTGAGTCGTCGACAATTCTTTACGTGCAGTTTTCTGAGATATGTGGATAAGGTGTAGGAAGAGAATTAATCAAGGGTGGACTTTAACTTACTAGGGCGTCTTTCCGCGTTTGTTTTTCCCATTCTTCGTAAGGATCGTGATAGCGTGTTCGGAGACGTATTGAAGCGATGGTCTCATCGATATATCGTTGTTCCAAAGGTGGTCGTGGGATATGTTGATGGTGATTACTGCTAGAAAAAATTGGTTGGATCTTTTAAGCCTGCATACGCCAGACTGTCACAAAAAGGGAACGCACATGGACATCTTGCCAACTTCGGCGGTTAGTAAAAATGAAGATCCACTTGAAGATGATGAAGTCGAGCTGGCTATGGAAATTGCATCGTCATCCTCCGTATCAAAGTCGAAAGTTGAGTCAACTTCCGAGTTGTAGTCTTCAGAGTCAGAGTCGGATTGAAGGCCAAAGGTTGATGTATGTCTCGGTTTTCTACAAATGTAAACCCAACATGATTAGCTCATTGTCAAAAATTGTCAAATGGAAGATGGATAGTATACACATACCCTCTGACTGGGGAAGGAGAGTAAGATCTTGGAGCGCTAAACCGCATGTTGCCACCGTAACTAACCTATGTAGCTAGGACGGTCTTATTATCGTGAACTGAAGGAAATATAAATCCTTGAGTTTTGGTGTCTGGCCGTTGCGAGAAAGGGGACTGAACATTGAACAAATGCAAGGCAACATGAGGAGTTAGATCACGTGATAATGTCATGTCTGACTCCTGATCACTGCTAGCCTGGTACCTGTTACGGTTCTGATACCGGGATCCAACAATTGTTGTGAAATATAAACTCCGAAAGGCTGCCGACCATCGGCGCCACATGTGGACGCGACGCGTCAAGATCAGATAAACGAACATCGATAGTTCTGTGTTTCCGCTCTCGTCTCGACGTTCGGGTGCCCATGCCTTTCAGCCCAAGGCCTGGCCTGAGCAGTCCAGATGGGCCATGGCCAACAGCTTGCCCGGCAGCTTCTTGGTTGGGAGGTAGTAATCCATAGGGTGTTAAACCATAGTATAGTACAGGAAGTGTGTGATGATTTCCACTGCCGTCAGAATGGCCTGGACTCTGCTCCATGATAGGACAGTAACTCGAGGTGAAAAAAATATATTTGTTCCTTCAAGTTCCCTATTTCCCTTCGAGATAAGTCCCTGTCTTGGATAGGGGCTCTGCGGCACCAAAGGCCGCCGGCACCAGCACCCTATCGGACTCTGAAAATTCCCAACAATTGTTGGATCTCGGTATCACATCCGCAACAGGAACCAGGCGTTACATCAAAGTGAACGTCAGCGTGCTACTTCACGCGATCACGACTGGCTAGCGAGGCTAGATCACTGCCAGATCAGTGATTTCAATTTGGTTCCGAGGCTCGTGACCGTTCTAATGATGAACGAGGATGCGGCGAGCCTGGTCTAGGTCTCGTTTACAAGGCTCCAGTCAATTTAGCCCCGTAGTTGCTAAAAGTTGCTCCGTCGATAACTTGAACCGCGACAAGCATGATCGGAGTTTGAACAAAGCTCTCCTATCTTTTGGACCTGATAGACGGCGACTTTCTTGAATCCTTGGTTTATAAAACCTCAAAAGAGCCGCCAAAAAGTTGGACGATCCGGCATTGCTTTCTACGATAAAGCCACAACTGTCGTACTTACTGGCCTGTGACTCTGGAGTCTGATTCTTGAGAATACAGTTAAAAGGGCTATATGTTGACTTTTTTTTTATCCAATCAATGAACCCCCTTGGTCGGATGATAACACTTGTAGATCGACCACGCCTTTTTTTCCTTCTCAAGTTCTACTGCGTTATAGTAAGTTCTGCATCAAGCGACCATCGCATGGAACGTGGACGCCTAGTACACTCATAATTCCTTCTAGAACGAGTGTCACTGTCAGCGTTCCGGAAGCCCTTTCCTTCCTTTTGATTCTTTACCTGCCCTTGCCTCTGGGTCTCAGGACCTCAAGTGACACACACCATTTCTCCCCCGACTGTTCGAACTGGCAGTTATCTTAAATCACACTCAGCTGGCGCGTGCTTGACAGTGGCGTTTCTAGCCTTGCTCACAAGCTGGTTACGTGAACCTTTTTGTTACGAAGGCACTTACGTAGTCGGAGGTGAAACCAGAACCACTGGCAGCCCACAGTCAATAGAGGGGATTAAATTCATCATTAATAGAAGTTTAGACATACTAAGGCAAGGTTCACTGAAATTACTTGTTATCTCATGCTAATTAATTCATAGATCTTTCGAAGTCAAAACTTTGTACATGCTCGGTTCAATCAAAAACAGGATGTTGGATGAAGACGATAAAAAATCGTAACTAAGAACATGCAGTATGTAACAAAGGTTTGTTAACTTTCTGTTTCTTTTACACCCGTATTACACGGTAAAAATTTCAGGACAACTTGCAGAAAATGATGGTTGGGGTACCACGGCCTAATCCATCGGGTGGACGGAGAGCCGCCTTCGACTCGACCGCTAGTATCGGATATTAAGCCCTCAGATGTCTGCTTATTATCATTCATATTTATATATGATGGTAAATTGCAATATCGATACACATCAAACTCCACAGCAAGAAGATCTGCTTAATTAACTGTTGACAGCAGCCAACCCACGGTATGTTTTAACCCATCTCTCACGTACTCGAACTTTTGACCACTTTTTTTATGTAAGATCAACGTTGGTCTTTTGTATCTTTTTCCACTGCTTCAAACCAGTTCTTTTTTTAGCAACATGAGGTACTCAACACAATGGAGAAGGGCGGTTTTATTCGGAGTCAACCCATATAGAGTGGAGCGATGTAGAAGAAGCAACAGTTCCATGGCGGTAGATCTAACCTTAATACGACGAGGCTCGAAGCGCGCGTCATAATAGATAAATGGAGAGATTATGTGGAGATTTTGGCGAATTGGAAATTTGACGTTACATGAATGGGACTAGAAAGGTTATATATCTATCATAGCTAACTCGAAGTGAGCTCTCCTCTCTCTCCCTCGGGAATGCGACGGGAAGATTGACTAAGGACGGACGAGATAGAGAGGAGTAATACAAGTATTTTTGGGATGACCCAATGTTAATCGCGATATCAGATCATTCAATTTAGCAAGATGAAATAGATTTATTTGAATATTCCGGAATCCTATAGAAGATCAGAGGTCCATTTGAATGAGTGTGAGATAACGAGTGAGAGGTAGCGAGCGTGATGCCTTCTGGTATGTATGCGTGGGTATAGCGAGGGGCAGTTGAAGTCCAGATAGCGAGAGTGAGAGAAATGAGAGTGAGAGAGTATGCAGAATTTGGGTAAGAGAAAGGAAGGAAGGTTATTAACATGAACAAGTCTATGACCATTAAGGTAGTAGGTTCTTGACATATGGCTAGATATATGCTACATGTGGGTAATAAAAAGTCGGGAGAGGTGTAACATATAAGTCATAGAACAAAAAGCGTGGATCCAATCAAACTAAGGAAGAGTTATTAAGGCAGTTAATAGAAGAAATTATAGTGGGAGGACGTTATATGACATAAAAAAAGACGTTAAACAAGAACCCAAGACAAAGACACAAGACCGTATGCAAATAAGAGGGTATAGGCGGAGGGAAAGGAAGAACCATGTTGTAAGAAAACGTGGCCCGTACAGAATGACAGGACGTGAACGCGAACTGGACGGATATTGAGACAGCTGTCCACCTAAATTTGTCAAGTAGGCTCCAGTAAAAGGTCAACTGCTCAAGAACACGCCCGATCAAACTGCCTGAGGCAGCGATGATCGAGATGTGCGTTGAGTTGTACCTAATCCTGATCCGTAAGACACCCGACTCGAGTTCGCCGAGTCACATTTGGGTGTATTTGGGTGATGATCGTGGCGGAGGTGGGGCTGAGGGTGGTGGTTCCACAGCTTAGCTTGACTATCGCCTTGTCGGCGTTTTTGAGAAGTTGAAGGGGTATTTGACGATGAGGATGGAGCTGAGCCAGAAGATGTAGGAATCATGCTCTGAGAACGCATATAATTGACATGAGCTGGAGAACGGGAACGAGAACTCGATGACGACGATGGAGGAGGGGATGTGTTTCCCATCGTATGTGCACGAGTACGTATGAAGAATCTAGATGGTTAGGAATACATGGCAAATAAGAGCGAGTACGGAAAACAAAAGATAAGATGAAATACATACGTTCCGGCCCTAATCAGATCACTCAATCTAGCATGCTTCTTGGCCTGCATTAAGAACAATCCAGTACCAACAATTCCACCATCATAGGCGACGCCAACGTCAATGTTTTTCCCTGTTAAAGAAGTCGTTCTCGCGTGTGTATACTCCCTAGGCCTAGAAGCGCCATCTCCAAGGACGATACATTCCAAATTTGGGTTGCTGCTGACTCGCAATATGGTTTCATTCCATAAGCTAGGAAGGAGCGTGCAGAAGGTGCGGAGCTTGGGACGAGTGATCAAAGCATGAGTCAATGAGGTTATAGGACCTTCTTGGGGCTCAGCTAAGTTTACTTGTGGCAGGTGGATTGAGAGGAGATGTAGATTGGTGGCCAATTGCCCAAGACCAGAATCGTCAGATAGACGAAAAGCTACATCGGCAAGTTCCTGTAATGAATCGGATGGTGAATGAATTGAAATGGAATGGAATGGATAGGAGATGACAATAGGAGAGAATGAAGATGACATACCAAATTGTCCCAATTCCGCATCGCCTTTGCAATTTCTGCGAGGACGTATTTTGGTTTAGGCTGGGTAAGGTAGATGTTGTTCGATTTCCGCAGGACAAGATGTGTGAGGGATTTGGTAACGTCCTTCAGACCTTGACAAAAATCCTCGGCATCTAGATCACGGACGTCCCTGTTGGGGTTAACTCCTGGTGCGAGCTGAGTCACGTCCAGCGTGATATCGAGCATTTTGACGTTAGTGCTGCACATGGAGAGCAGCTCGCCACCTTCGGCCCATATGCCAGCAAAGAGCAGGTGACGAATGTAGGTGGCGAGATAAAGGTTTGGACGTAGGGCACTGGAAAGGAGCTTATGGAGTTGGGCGGGGGATGTGATGTGGATTGTGTGGTAGAATAAGGGTGTAGATATTCTGAAGAACTTTTTGCATACGAGGAGAGGTGCTAGCCTACCACGGACTTGGGTGGATGTAGCCGTACCAGGCTCAGGCCGTTGGTGCCATTGTGGGCGGGCTGTTTGGAGGAGAGGTGCAATGACACAGAGAGAGAGGATGCGTTCAAGAAGTTCCTCTGGAAAAGCAGCGAGTTCATGAGTGCTGGCAGTGATTGCAGGGTACGGCATGACAGGACAGAGAAAGAAAGCAATGAACGTGGTCGCCTTTTGGAGTCTCGGAATTTAAACTTTTGCAATGAGGTCGAAGGCTGGAACAGGAGATATGGATTTATGATCTAGGTACTTATAAAGATGGTCATTTGAGTGGTTGGGAAGGAAACGTAAAAAGAAGAAAGACGAGTCCTTCTTGGGTGTACATACCTTCTCAGCGAAATAGACCCTGCACAGCCCCCCTGACTCTTCTACCCTGAGCGCCGCAGAACTGTACACAAACGACAAAGAGAAAAGGGAAAATTCCTGTGTTTTCAGCTATGAACTCGCCGCTAAGGATCTACCACGTGCTCATTCACTTGCATCCTACCGTTATCTTATCGACACATTTTCCGGTGGAGGCTTGCTCCGATTCTGAGCTTACATAAGTTGTGGGCCGACGCACGCAGAAGCTGCAAGCGCCTGCCTCACGCCATGAGTCAGGCTGAGTACATTGCCATCCTCAGCCTGCAACCAAGTTACAGCCCCGCACTGCGTAGACTCCATCAATGATTTCGGCAAATGATCAAGCTCAAGCTCAAGCATCGCAGTCGTGCCTCGGTTCTCGGTCTTATACCTGCCATCAATATATTATTGCTTACTATTGAAATATTGACAGCCGACATCTTCCAGAAATTGGAAATAAAGAAATCGATAAAAAAAGAAAGGTTCACCTGAGTAGACCTGAGTTCGTATATGTAGTTATGTCATTCTGATGGGTCCTTTTCCTTTCCCTCATCTTCCCTCATCCACCACAAATTTCAAATTTCAATTCTAATTCAAATTTTAAAACCCCACTGTCAATCTTACGTACACTCGCAGACAAACAAATCGACTATGCCGGTCGCATAAAGACCGCTCTACCTTTGTATACAAGGCGCCAAATCAGTCACAGAATTATTTATCTTTTTCAGAAGTAACCCTAACGTAAGGGTGATTTTCATCATGCTTTTTTGTGCATCGACTTAGTCTGACTTAGTGTAGCTTTTGTAGAACATAGAATTCATCAATATCAGAACTTCTTAGAAACATGGGCTAGAATTCTGGTCTCGAGGTGCCGGATCCCGGGTTCTACTGAAAAAAACCAAGTGATCTGCTCTATTTTCCGCAAATCGGGCTGTGGAACAGCTTCTATGATTCTACAGTTTTGTTAACCTATAAGAATTTTTGATCGGCCTTGCACCTCACTGTACCAAATGTCTCGACAGTACCAACGAAAGCTAAGCCTGAAAATTATGGAAGATCGATTAATGCAAGTCTAACCTTCAGTTATTCTAGGAATTCTAACAAGTTTCACTGTCAACAGTCACTTCAACTGCCTGCAGTGTAACTTGACCTATTCAAGATCATCCGTTGAGAATGGAGACATCTTTTTTTTTTTGTCAAGTTATCTTAAGCACACTTCTCTCAGCGTCCCCAATTGCCCGATGAACGGGTTTCACAACACGTCGGCAAACTCAGATCCTTGATCTAATCGTAATCCATCAACCTTGGGGATCCCTCATCACTGCCAGGCCTCAGGTAATGGGTGGTAGATTTAGTGAAAGAACGCGCTGATTATCTAGGGTTTCCGGTGCCAACGGATAAGCCGACATTTTTTCATGATGTCTTTCTCCAAAAGGTTTGAAGGATGGAGTGGAAGCGGCTCGTTATCCACCTACATAACTCGTCAAATGTCTGCTAATTACCGACAGGCTTCAAATTTAGTATCTATGCCTTTTGGGGTGGCAGGCTGCCACAAATTTTCTTACGTCGATGCAGTAACTTAGCTAAAGATTCTACTTCCATTCAAATGGGCTAAGAATTGGTGAAGTTACGTTGCGAATACATACTCTCAAACGTGAACGTTTGAAAGAAGAAAAACTTGCAACGTTCTTGCTCGCAGCGTAAGGCCTTACGATTGTAAGAAAGGACATTCGGTTGAGCTCACATTTTATGGATATGGTCCCAACATAGATTAGATTAGATACAAGGTTTAGCCTCCATACTCTGGTAGATTCTCTCTTCTCTCTTATATTATCATCTTCATGCCCTACATAAAACATTCTAATTCAGAATTACCACGAATGCATACTACAGCAAGGATCTACACTACTGGTCTCAAACTCAGTAACTGAAGTGAGGACGGTTTGGGTATGGGGTATTTACCCGAAGGGATAGATAATGGCGTGGTAGGTGAGAGGAGGTGATTTAACTGCGCTGAGGACTAGAGGGAGAACTTGAATGCAAGTAGCTGGAAAACAAAATTAGAACGCGAGGGCCACCTTGCTCCCTTCACAGGGCGCCGTCCTTCGGGTGGCTTCATCGAAGTGCAACGGGCTTTCTTACACATAGTTTTTAAAGGCCCCGAATACCGGTGGTGATGCTACCTACAATCGTGGAAGTGAGCGTTTCGAACCCCAACTTGACGGGTCAAAAAGACCAGTATCATAGAAGGAATATGATAAACCCACCTATCCTGTGACGTGTGGAATGAATGAATTGACAGAACAAAAAATAAATAAATTGAACATAGGCCTCTACCTAAAATCAAAGGACAAAAAAAAGTATTTGATGCTGTTCTCAAAGTAAATATCACTCACCTCGCCAAAACGGCATAGCGTTACCTATGGATAGTTTCAACACTAGGCTGAGCTCCACGGAAATATGTTACTCGGTCGATGAACACTCTAGGAGTGAGAGAACAGAATAAAATCGCATCTGTAGCCCTTAAATTGCTAGCATATCTTATAGAGGGAGGGATTTGGACGCGGCAAAATGGTAAAAGGCAAAAAAACCAAATCCTAAACAGAAAAAGAACTAGTACGATTTGCAGTATCTTGGTTAGGCTCAACCTAATCCCCAAGTGGACGATCTTGGTACGAGACTAGTATCTTGGTTCCTCGTGACTTCGGTCAGGTTACTCCCCTATCCGTCCAGGTCCTACATTAGTATTTAACACAACGATACCTCCATCTAGATTGGCGCCAGCAATCAAAAAACATCACTCCAACGCGACTGATAGCCATGCTGCGGATCTGCCGAAGGCCAGTAAATACTTGCCTTTGAAATGTGAGTGGGCCAGAGCCAGTAGCTACTGACTGCTTTCACTTTTGAACTACAAAACGTGTAGTCGATCCTTGGCTGGTGTGGTCATAACGTTGCCAAAACCTGATGGAGACTTGAAGTAGGGTTGGAACTGTAGACGATATCTAGGCCAAGAGGCGTCCTTGAGTAAAATTCCTGAATTCGAAAATGGCAATCAAGTCCCCTTGTGGATTGAATTCAGGTTTCCAAATTGCGGTTGCTAACATAGATCAGCGGGTCAAGAAACAGGTTTGAGAGTCCTGAAATCAATAATTCCCCACTGCGGAAGGTGCCATGCCATAGATTTTAAGAATCCGAAGGAACAACTCAAACATTAGAAGAGTAGTCCCACCGTGCCACCGTGCCATTGGGGGCAGTAGAAATTTGGAAATATGAGTTCGTAAAATGCCGTCTGTCCAAGAATGAAGTAAGGTAAATTCCACAGCTGAAAGATTTGAGGTCTTATCTGACGCGGCCCGTACCAGAATCGATTTGACCTTGGATCTTGAAATTTACAAATGCACGCACCATCCTTTACTAGTCGCCAGGTTTTGTCGGCGCCCTGTACAATAAAATTTCTCAGTAACATGGGAGAGAATCGAGGACAGGCCGGGAATTAGGATTCACCAGATGAGAAACGAAAACTTGCGTCATTGTGTTCCAATAACATGTGCGGTTTGAATGCATCACCATTAACAGAGACGGGTGAATCCTTCTGACAGCGGAGAGGATCGCCTATTATCGTAGCCACAAGTGAACAATTGGCGGAAACAAACTGTATAGGTTTGAGAGTTATGGCCTGGAGCAGACGTATTTGACTCACGGTCATAGCGTCTCTTCTGTCGGACAGTGGTTGGTAAAAGGTAGGTCCACCGCCACGTACCAATCAAGGTCAACCCGCCATTTTTATCAACGATAGAAGACCAGGTTTCCGATGGATTCCCAATGACTGCACTGTGAGAACCAAACAAGATACCAGCAAAATTAAACATGGCATGTTGAATTGCTTGAGACAAGAAAGGGCTCATTAGAGAATGCTGGAATTGTGAGGATGAGATGCAATCCAAGAAGGGTTCTGGATTCTGCCGGGTCAAAAGCAGAGAAGAGGCGTCCGAGTCAAAGAGGCGAGTTGCAACGAATGTTGAGGATCCTCTAGCAAGAATAACCATGGTGCGCAAGCAACAGTGGATTTGACTCGGAATCTGAATAATACGATGAAAGGGGAGGGAAATGGAGGGAAATGGCGTTGCCTAAGGCCTAGTGGAGAAGATGTTGATGAAGACTAAAAGAAAGAGGCGAAGCAATTTTCGAAGAATGAGGGATCAGATAAGGATGAACATAAGGAAGAATTTGAAAACAAATGATGGAGTCGATAAAGCCTAGCACATCTCTTATCTCTTTTCAAAGCAGTGACCTATGGATTAAGAATTGGTGAAGTTACGTTACGAATAATCTCAAACGTCGAACCTCCATAAAATTCTACTGCTCTTGGAAAAAGACGAATGAAAAACTTTAACTGCCTTCAACTTCTGAGTAACAACCATTTCTCGCGCCTGTCTAATCTCTCTTCGAGAATTCAGAAGTTTCAAGCTTGTACACCGATTCCTGTAAATAGCCTAAGTATTATAATTCGTACTTCGGGGAGGTGTCATCAAACACAAGTAACATGAACTTCGTTTCAATAAATATGCATTCGATCCAGTTCTCTCTGCCCTCGCTCAGGAGTTTGGCAGGAACCACCTCCTCGCAGTTCCTCAGACGCTGCTTTGAAGTTCTTTGAAGGGCTTTTTTCCTTATAAGCATCACGCATCGACGCGTCTCAAGGTAGGAAATCTTCAAGAAGTTTCTCCCGCTCCAATCCGACCGAGGTTATTAGCCTCTTGTCTCGAGGACGATCCTCTCGTTTCGTCCACTGAGAACGGTCGGGTTACGTACGGTCTTGGGAGTCTCTGGCGCGTCACAGGCGGGTGCCACCATCGCCGAAAAGAATTTCCTTTCTGTGATCAGTTGAAAGCACTCGATCACGTTGCTGAAATTAAGAGGCTTAAACACTGGCAATTCAAAACGCCGAACGCTAAGAACATGATATTTATTTGAGGAAACTACGTATACAGAAATCAGTGAAACATACAAAAGTAAAGACATGGTCAGGGCATAAAACCGCCAGGGCTGCACCCCACGCATTCCACAAATACACCAACTCGATTTTAATGCAAGGCACCTTTCACGCATCTTTTTGTTCATAGTCGTAGATTACTTGAGCAGGGGACCTGTGGTTATTATCATATAATGAATAGATTCTAGTATGACTTTTTCGGAAATGGGAGGTTTTACTTACCTTTTTTGCACGCCCTAATGATATATGACACCAGTTAGAGCAAGATGCAGATGACAATAATACTAAGAGCACTCACATCTTCCATCCAACAAACATAGGCTTTGAGTTCCGTAAGACCGAGTGAAAGGACAACATCAAAAGACATTTCGTAGTAGGTCGTTAAACCAACTTGAGGCTTGAGCGATTCGCACAACTTAGTAGTGTCTGCTTTAATGTAACAAAGAGTGGAGTACATCGCTGATACCATATCATTCAGCGACGGAAATTTTTTAGCACCAAAACCTTTAAACTCTTACATGGATCCTCATCCAACCATTATGGGTTCTTATTTTGTCCTCTATAGCACAGAATAGGGACGTTGAGCTTCTCAAGCTTCCGTTTCTCAGAAACACTGTGGTGAAAAGTCTGCTTGAACTCATGGGTCTCTAATACTCTGGTATCCTAGCGGATTGAATCAGATACCCTCGATGTTCACAAAAGTTGCAATTGATGCCTTACCTTACGCAATAGAATGCTGAAGCAGCCGTGAATCACAAGGTAGCCTGCGGTAGAAAGCATTACATCCTTCTGTCGTCGTATGTGCTCAGGAATCCAAGGGAAAAACCGGTTGGCCGATTTAATACCGTATGTAAACTTTGAGACTCCGGCCGTAACACAGTGGCCAGCGTAGAAAGCGATGGCACCATCTGGAACAGTCTTGTTGCTAAAAAAAATGTCAAACACGTCATAAAGAAGTAAAAGGCACTGGGTACATGTGTCTATCTGGACGGCTGACATCGATTCCGTTGGCTGCAAAAGCAGACTTGAGCTTGTTGAACAACCAGTGGTTCGCAGCGAAACCTCCAACGAGGAAAATTGACTAGATCTTATCATTAGTCTTTGGTCATGGGTACCTAGAACGGTGCATCGTAGCTTACCGATATCTTCAATTGGTCGCTGACGCCGCACTTTGTTCATTGATAGCTTTCACGATACATTGGAAGGACGGATCAAAGAAAGAAGCGACATCAGAACTAGAAAAGTCTCCTTCAACAAGTATATCCAGCCGAGAAAAGTCGAAACGCACCCCAATAGCTTAAGCTGGCCCGAACGGATCTTGAGGCTAGCCTCCGTGTCGCGAGTCGTACCAAATCTGACGAATTGCAGTTCGTCGGCATTCCGGAAGCTCAACTTCGTCACCTTATCGAAACACTTCTCAATAAGAGGGATAATATCAGCCGCAAAAAAGGTTGAAAGATGGGTCCCCGCCAAAAAATGTCGTGCACGTTTGGTGACGAAGACTGATCCTTGCAAGTGACCCCAGTGTACGAAGCAGGCAAATTTTGAGTTTCAAGGTGTCAATGAGATGTATGCCTTACACTGAGGTGCCGCTATCTCTTCAAATGACTGAGTAGTACCCAATATCTTCCGATAAGCACTTATATCGACGGTCCCTCCTCCAGCATCAACAATTAGAAGCCCATCGCCGCTCTGCGTGAAACGTGCTCAATACTTTCTTCAGCCTAACAAGAGAAAGAACCAACCTCGATGGCATCATTGACAAGCCCGTTCTGGACACAAAAATGCAAACTAGCTTCACCCTCCGTGACAAACGAGAGACGAGAGTGGCCAACTTCATCAGAAATCAAACCCGCCATGACGGCGGCGGCACGCAACTGACTTTGCTGTGCCCCCTCCCAACCGTTCGGATGGGTGAGAACGAACTCAGTGCAAGATTCCAGATTGATGGAGTTTGAACCTTTACTTCAATTCTTAGTACTGTTCTACGAATCAAAGTCGTGGAGGGCAAAGTTCACCATTCGGCTTTGGTCCACTTTCCATCTTCTGCTTCTTCGTCAATCCCTTCACGAATGGCCTGGGCACCAATGGCACAAACTTTTCCCTGTTGATCATAGTAGATGATGGTTGGGATTTTGCAGTCTCCGCCCGCTAGTTCTTGGTATGGAAACCTCAGGCACGATGATATCAGTCAAAGAAATCTGAAAACTGATTTCGAATTGGCAATTTTACCTCGTTACACCCTTAATTTCAGGGACTTCTCCAGGGTCGAGGATGCTGGACGACAGGGTAGATAAATATTGTCAATTCTGATCGGCTCGAAGACTGACCAGTAAGAGATCCCACTGAATGTAGTGCCTATGTCGAAGGCAAGAATGAGCTTCCGAGTTCTGCCGCTGTAGGCTGACATGTCAGTAAACGAGCAAGAGATGGAAAAGCTTTTAAAAGATCCGCATACGCAAGCAGGCAGCTGTGTGTCTACTTATAACGTCTAACATGCGTTGGACACGTTGAGACAACGCAGTGTGGCAGGCAGACGATCGCATTTATCGCAGGACTTCAGGTTATACCATAGCTATGGGGACTGGTTTCTTTGGCATGGGCATCAAAAAACGTCCTTCATCTTCTAAAGCCAATTTAAATCATCCTCTACAAAACGATAAATCCGATGGCGTCCAAGAAAGTCGAAAGCACGAGTCTCCGAAAAAGGAGGACACCACCGTACGGAAGGGGGTCTCATCTCGAAGCGGAGGGGCCGCCCTAGACGTCAGTCAGATCCAGACGACCCAAACGACTCGCACACCCATGCAGGCGTTTCCTCGGACGGAGACCACGCCTTCAGGAAGCATCCAGGGCCCTAGCTATCGTAATCGTCAGAATTCGATCCATGATTTTCGAGCTTTATCCAGGGAGAAGAAAGGCGTACAGAGTCAACTGTTGGACATGCAGGACACCCTTAATACCGCGCTTAATGCCTCTGAAGCACGCATGAAGGAAACCACGCGGCTTAAGGGAGAGATCCAAAGACTCGACTTGCTCGTGATTTCCATGGCTGCAGAAAAGAAAGAAACGGGGGATAGGATTTGTGAGTTCGAGGGGAACATTCGAGTACAAGATGAAGAAATTTGAAATCTGCAGCAGCGACTGCGCATCTCCGAGGAACAACACTCCCAAACGACGAAATTGTTGGACGACAGAACAGCTGAGCTCAAGGGAGCTCAAGCTTTCTTGACAACAGCTGATCGATACTCCGCAGCTGATATCGTCAAGATGGCAGAATGTCTGAATGCGGAAATATTTCAGGTATCAGCGCAGATGGCGGAAATGTTCGTGGACGCCCCCGTCATAGAGGACTGCGTCCAACAGAAAAGAATTATCCAGGAGTACAAAGAGTACCTGAATGACGGCCGCAGAATAATAGGATCGCAGTTGTTTGACCATTTGGAAACCAAGTCCAGTGGAATTCGAGTGGATCCTTTACCGCTTCAGTTGGCGTTCCAAGCATTGTTCACCTGGTGGTGTTTTTACGAAGGGGATCGTTTTTGCGATGGGCCAGCTGGAAAGAGTTTGAAACAGATATACAGACGTATATATGAATCTGGTAAATCTTTCATCCGAAGACATCCAGATACCAGCTGACCACCACGACCAGAGGCCCAAACCGTTGCGGGAAGATGGCGCGTTATGACTAGCGCGCAGACGATGAATTCAGACGCCCCATCGCAGGCACGCTATGTGTGTCACATTATTTTTGGCCTGATGTGTATCTGTGGCTGGTTCAGGTCTGAGGTGTGGCAAAGAGCCACGCTATCCATCGAAGAAGTTGTATTGCGGGTCGAGAGAATGTGGATGACCTTGAAGGCAGCGATCATGTAAGAGATTACAGCTGCCGAAATATATTGGGTTTCCCAGAGCGCTATTTGTTGCAACGGAAGCTTATAGTATTGGATACCCCTTCATTCCGTTGAGAGGATCATCCTCATCATGTCTGCTGAGGGGGAGCCAGGGAATGCATAGTGTACACCTATCCACAGCGTATCGGTGACATTGACCAAGCCATACGAGTGTCATTGCACCAAAAAATTTTGAGCCAAGTCTGAGGACGATGACATTCTACAATACTTTCCTTCAAAGAGATCGGTGTCATGGAATCTCTCATAATTGCTAACGGCAAATTACAAACTCCGTCTGGAAAAGTCGCGCAGCCTTTATCGATGATCTTCCACTAAACTACCCTAAAGTTGGGAATAATGTTCTTTGTGCTCTACTACAACCCTATGACAAAAACATTACCAGGATGGCTTTTTATTGCCTCAAACAAATGTCTGCGTCTCAAGGACTACTGAATTCAATCCATAAAAGGTATTCTATGGGGCGAAAAACACTGACATGCGGCTGGGTCCTTGGGCTTCCTTTACGATAAGGAGGCTTCCTAACATTATAGACGTCAACGGAACATTGTGAGTCGATAGCTTGAAATGATTAAACTAATCTTGGTATCTCCATAGTATTTAAAGGCTACGTTTGTCAACTTTTATCTTCGACCATTCACCATGCCTAAATTCAAGCCAACATCCTTGACCGCTCTTGAAGAGGACCGCCAAGATAAACCCAATTTCTCCAAACGTCGTGCCTTCCTCTATATATCCATTGTTTTCAATGTCTTGGCTTTCGGTTTTATTCTGAGAGAATCACACAAGTTTGAAGGTATATTCTCTGATAGGATTTTTGGACAGGGTAGGCATGGCGCTCTCGATACACCCCTAGCTTCTTCAGCCACCAACGATGACTCTAGAATCAGCCATTGCGCCTCATCGTTACCCCCCAGGGCATTGCCTCCCGTACCCATCAACTTATGGGCACCTCTGACTATACCGGAGACGTCGGCAATATACACTTGGCTCCAAGCGCCTGAACGCATTTTGAATTTGACGCGTTTAGGGGCGACTGTCTCTGACAATGTTGTTTACGGTATAGAGACATACTACCCGCCGAAGGTAGACGCCCTTGCGTACTTGGAGAACCCTGCAACGTCCCCACCGCCGGAGAGGTTTGCTCGAGTGACCATTCATCATGGAGGAATTCAGGTGCCCTCTGTGGTGAATTACCTCGTTGGACCACTCCCTGTGGGCCCAAGAACCGCCATTCGACCTCTCAGGGAGATTTATCATCGTGATGATATCCCTTTTAATGCTCGTGGCTGGGGTGACATTGAGGAAGAGGATCTCAACCCTTTCTTGGCCCAGGAAGTTGCTCCAATTGCTCATGTAATCGAGGTCAGTATTCATTCGTTTGTTCCTTAGTTATTGCCTTCCTCAAAATGACTCCCTCCGCGCAGGAACTTTTCGGCGGTTATGTCCAGGGTTACCAGAACGATACTCCCGTGCCCAATGGCATCGGGCCTTTCAGCTATGATGGATCGTCCAGACGTTTCTGGATGACTTGGATACGCAATACCGGAGGATCGTTTATATTGCCAGTAAACTTCTACACCTATGTCGATGTGTCGGGGACGGATAGTTCTCAATGGAAAACCCTCAAGGTTTCCATCCTTTTTTCTTTTCATATATCTCATCTTGAATAACCATTCATTTAGCTCGTGTACCACGACCAAGTATTCCCATCTACCGAATCCTTCCTTGAAGCATTCAATAACGGTACTCTCAAGCGCCACCCCGAGCAGGCCGATACTAAAGCCGATTATTCCTGGACTCAAAGGCATCGCAGGGGGCATGATCGTGACCTTGACCATCTTCCCGGACCTAGATCTGTTTCATTCGGTGGATTACGATACAGAGTTGATCGCAAGAGACAATATATCAGCTGGCTGGGATGGGGAATGTACCTCGGCTTCAACCGGGATATGGGGTTGAATTTATGGGATATCAGGTTCCGTGGTGAGCGCATCGTCTATCAGGTATGGCCATGTTTTCAGTTTCTATTGTCTTTTCGATGTCTGATCAAAATTATTGGTTGGCTTAGCTTGCTCCTCAAGAGGCCATTTCGCAATACGGTTAATTACCCTCTATGCTGTATTTTGTTTTTCTTGAGCACTCATTGTTTTGTAAAAATGTAGCTGGCAACGATCCTGGACAAGCCTCAACTGCCTGGTTGGATAGTTATTTCGGGATGGGTGGAGCCGTCAAAGATCTTATCCCTCAATACGATTGTCCTGCGGAATCTGTGTATCTACCAGCCACGAGTTTCTCGAGCATCGGTAGTGTCGAACGACCGCGTGCGATTTGTGTATTTGAACAAGATGTTGGAAGGCCGCTGTCTAGACATTATGGGTATCAAGAAGGAGAAACTGGTGCTATCAAATCGTATGTTTTGACTATTCGAAGCATTAGTACAGTTGGAAAGTGAGTAGTTTATTTATTTTTTCCTACCTTGATATTCAATTGATCACTTATTGATGCATCTTTAAAAGTTATGATTATTGTACGTTCCTTCTCGTGTATAGTTTTTATGATCCATCCTCATTTCAGGCTCCGTGTAACCATTTATTCAGTGGTAAGCGGGTCGTTTACATATCTCTCTGGGTCTCATGATGGACAACGATAGTTCGACTACTTGTTCTATCTCGACGGAACTGTGGAAGTTCGCGTATCCGCCTCTGGGTATATGCAAGGTGGTTACTGGAACCCCGAACAAGAAGGCTACGGATCTCGAATTTATAAATCTTCCAGTTAAGTTTTTTAATTGCCACCCTTTCATCCTCAAGAGATCTAATGGTTGTGTTTTTTTTGTGTTGCAGTGGGTAATATCCACGACCATGTCATCAACTTCAAGTACGTTTTTACTTGCCTCTCTTTTTTATTATTAAACCCAATCCCTTTCTTCTTTCCCGTGCCTCACAGGGTCGACATGGACATCGCTGGTACTAACAACTCATTGCTACGAACAAGTAGTAAACAAGAAGAAGTTTCCCGTCCATGGCTAGATGAAGATAATGAGTGGGGAAAGACGTCCATCGAACAGAAGATCATGAAAGAATATATTGAGAATGAGAACGATGCGCTGTTACGATACCCACCCAATTTCACTGGAGGATATTCATTCGTGAATCGGGATATCACTAATGCTTGGGGATACCCTAGAGGATATTCCATCCGGCCTGGAAATTCCCCGATTTTCAATGTAAGTGTTTTATTTGTTTAGATTTTTCTTCACTTACCATCAACCCTCTGTTTTCCTCCTCGTTTCTTTAGACGGTTACAGGGTCCAAGAGGATGTTGAAAAATGCCAACTGGGCACGATATAATCTTGCCATTTCTCTTCGCAAAGAAACGGAGCCTGTATCGAGTACAATGTGGAACCTTAATCTTCCAGGAGAACCTATGATCGATTTCCATAATTTTTTTGATGGGGATAATATAACACAGCAGGATCTCGTGGCTTGGATTAATGTTGGAACGCATCATTATGTTTGTTTTTCTTATCTGTATCCTAACATCAATTGACGGATGTTCGTTTAGCCTTCGGCTGAAGATTCGCCTAATACCAAAACCATAACCTCTACCTCTAGGTACTTTCTCATCCGTTCTTCTCGTCCATATGACCACTACTTTTCTCCTGACTTACTCCTCCTTCTCTCACCCAGCTTCATGCTAACCCCAGTCAACTACTTCGACTACGACGTCAGCATGGAATCTAGAAACTCCATCCTAATTTATCCTCCCAAAGAGCCAGGAGCTAACTATGAATTCGATGATAACGGTGTCAAGGGAAATTTTCACTGCTTGCCAGATGCTCCACCTGATTTTGAATATTCTGAGATTGGAGTAATAGGTATAGATGGGACGAAGGGTCTGAGGAGATTAGACAAGCGCAAGAAATGGTTGTTAAGTTGAAGGCAATTAGGAAGTGAATGTTGAAGGTTTTTTTTTCTTCTTCTTTTTCCAGGAGCAGTATAGAATTTCATGGAGGTTCGATGTTTGGGATTATTCACAACGTAACTTCACCAGTTCTTAATCAATAGGTCACTACATTGCTGCATTGGTACTTGTGAGAAGCTTTGCAAGGAGATGAGATGTTCTATGTAGGCCTCATCAACTCTATTGGTTTTAAAATTAAATTTCATTGTTTTCTTTTTTTTTATCTTCATCCTTATTTCATCCCTTCATTCTTTGAAAATTGCTTCCCCTCTTTCAGCGTGCCATGTTTAATTTTGCTGGTATGCATCAGTCAGTAGCTACTGGCTCTGGCGCACTCACTTTTGATTGCTGGCGCCAGTCTAGATGGAGGCGTCGTTGCGTTTAATACTAATAGGACGGATGGGGCCCGGGGAAGTAACCCGACTGAAGTCGCGAGGAACAAAGATAAGTACTGCAAAATTGTACCAGCTTCAACTTGAAGCTTGTTTTTGCCATTTTGCCGCATCTAACTACCACCTTCTATATAAGATGCCAGTCTTCTAAGGACTAGAGAGCGATTTTTATTATGTTCTCTCATTCTTGGAGTGTTCATTAACCGAGTAACATATTTCCATGGCACTCAACCTAGTATTGAAACTATCCAATAGGTAACCGAGGGATGCTATGCTGTTTTTGCTATCGGCCAACTTCCTGTAAGAAATTAATCACCGATGTTGACGAGTAACTTGGAGGAATATATAATAAGACGATCCCTCTCTGGCAGAAAACGCTACAAACCGTTAAAACGCGAGGTATATTACAGCTAAAATTTGGCCATTGACTCCTTTGTCTATCAGATCTCGTTCTGGAGTTCAAGTCAGCATTCTGATAACCACTTCCCTAGATGCTGACAGAACATCTCAGGAGAATCTATCATGGGGAGATGACCAGCACCGTCAATCGCCACGAACTGTATGGACATCGTTTCTGGCGCTGCGGCCTTCCAGGTCGACTGTAAGTCTCGTAGAGCGTTTGCTACCTTGCCACCTCCATCAAGCGTTCCAGCCAGCAAAAGCACATTTTTGACTGAGCTAGTGAGTAAGGGTTTGGCCTCACTCGTCTGATCGGATGCGGGGAGTTGCAGGGATAGAACGTCGTAATCACTGAGCGCCAAAGCGCCTTGAACAAATCCATCCAATTTGGTGCGTTCTAACGTTTCTTCCACCCACTTGCGGCGCTTATTCCCACCAACTGTGTCAACGGCACAGAATGAGCCTGTGGGAAACCACCGAGGAACGGTTACGTTTCCCAGCTTTCTCATACCGATATGCGTCGCATATCCTTGCTTATCCTCGTCCGAAGTGGTCTTCTCAGGCAAAGGTCCTGAAGCGAGTCGGATTCTTTCTGCCCAAGCTTCTTTGTTGCCGACGGGAGTTCTAGGCGCAGTGTCGCAAGCTACGATCCCTTTTGTTTTACTACCGTGTAATGCGGCGAAAGCAAGGGACGCAGCGCCGCCTTGTGAAACCCCGATTACGGAATGGACGGGTGTAGGGATGGAGAGTGCGGTGAGAAGGTTAGCAATATCAGTAGCAAGAAGCGGAATGGTAGTGAGGCGGCCGTGGTCACTCGATGGTGACGGAAGTGTGGATAATCCATGGCCCCGTTGAGAATGAAGAAGAATGTTGTAGGTCTGCTTTTGGGCCGTCGAATCAGGGATCGTGCTAGTCGATGACGGAAGATCCAGGAAATAAGGGATGATATAATTCCACATAGTCCAGTCGGTAAGGAGTGAATTGGCAAAAACGAGCCATGGTGCGGTGGGCGAGGTAATCAGAGTTATCGCGTGAATTGTGTGTGTTGAGGTTAATGCGGGAGGGAAGGAAGGCAGTGAGACAAAGTGCTGTTTTATAAATATTCAAATTCAGGACGAGCAAAAGGAGATTGATAATATTCCGAATGAAAAGTTAACAAATAATATATCCTTCATTAGCTCAGAGTTTTGAATCCTAAGAGCCATGATTCGACGAGTCATGCAGTGGTGTGAAAGAGGATGATAATAAATTCTTACCTCTTTTTTGTCCACTGGCCAAGGTACCTCCATATCCGAGATGCCTGCGACATCTGTAGCAAGCAAGAACCTGGAGACCATGTTGTAGGATGCTACCACCATTGCCGCTTCAACGTAGAGATCATCGACCTTGGAATCGACGTCTTCGCTGCTCATTGATGGATTACCGGAAGTAACAAATACTTTTAACTGATGTTTGAGTTCTTGAATGATATCCATGGGCACGCGAACGCCGTGAGTGCTATGATCCGTGAATGCAACAGCAGCAGTTTGTAACGGAGTAAGAATTGTTTTGAGGGGGGGCAGAGGAGTTTTCGTATCTCGAATGACATAGAGTTGCCCGGTTGAGAGGCCTTCCTTGCGGCCAATAATTTCGTGATGGATCCACTCAAATGATGCATGGTTGAATGCAGCTACTCTAAGGATCTGAAGCGTAGAACAATTGGACGATGTTTAGCAATTGCGCGGAAAACACGAGGGTTGTTATAGCTTACCATGGCTTCACGGATATCGCCAGGTAATTTCCCTTTCGTTCTTATCGCTCCCAGCAAGGTATTGAATCCGCCTGCTACAGGAGGTACATGGAGGAGGTTTGCATCAAGTGGGGTGATTCCTCTGGCCCCTCGACGCTCACGGATAGCATCTGCATGTATGTCTATGCCCGGAGGGGGATAACGCCCAGCAACGACGCGCGATTTACCAAGGGGGAACTCAGGCGAAGACATGGAGGAGAGCGAGAGAGATTAGCCGGCCCCGGCTTGCGCGATTGCCGGCCACGTGGCTTCGTTATGGCAACGCACGTCTCTTCCTCTACTTGGTTCAAACCATGGAACTGGCGCTCGCGGCTGCAAATTATCTTCGTCCAATAGCAGATGCGCTAGTTTATATCAATACGACCAAGGTACATCCCTTGTGGTTCCCGTATGCTATTGCCCCAACATTGCATGCGGCGCGTGTCTCTATGGTCTACCAGTCCAATGCACGCCGTTCACCATCGGCGCTTTCTTGGGGCACTTATATAACCGGATATCTTATCATGGTATGTTTATTTTGCCCAGTCGTCGATTGTGTTGGTTGGAACTTAGGCGTGTCTCTTACAGTGTTGGGGCGGTGGTCTCCTTTCACACTTCCTTCTTGGGCTCCCGCCACCCATGCTCTATTCATTCGGTCCAGCTATAAATTATCTTGCTGTTCACCTCGTCGTTACTTCTTTCTTCCAATATTTCCCTGATGTATGTATTTCCTCTTTTTTTTCGGTCAGTAACTGATTTAAATATCTAGCTGTTGTATCCACCAATGCTAGACACTCTTCTTTTCCCGATGGATGCCCTTCTTCGCACAAATGCTGTTACATCTACCTTGGGTCTTCTCTACACTCCAAACGTCCACCCCGAGTATGTATCTTCACCTCTCACCCACATGCTGTTAGGAGCCATTGTATCAGCTGGGGGAGGATTCCTAGTAAGCACTCTTGGTGCTTGGAATGCCGACTGGACATTCAGCACACCTCCGGTGCTTCGCGCTGGGGCAGGTTGGTTTGGCACCCTCGATTTATGGGGTGGTGCCTTGGTTGGTCAGTATTCGGCCTTCATCTCGGCATACAGACTTGAACTTATATCCCAATTCTTAAGCTTTTATATACAGCGCTGCAACAGGTCATCCAGCATTCTCCTCATTTTCCACCTACGTTTCGCTAGTATTCTCATCGCCCCTCCTGCCGACTCCACGCAAACCCCATGCCGATTCTGATTTCCCACCACTCAGCGCTCTTGGTGCAAAATCGGTTGCGGCAGCGATATTGGGTATCCTTTTTGCGGCTCGCGTTATACACACGCACTGGCTGACGCCGGCGATTCTTCCCCCCAAGTTGGTGGGAGTCGGTAGTGTGGGTAAAAAGCCGAAGAAAAAGACACAATAGTTTAGACCCTGAATCACCCTTCAGGCTTCCAAGGACTTGACGGGCCGAGTCTATACAGAACCCATGGTTCTTACATCAGACCCATTTACTGCCATGCGGTATATGAATCCAGCTACTAAAGAGGGATAGATGGTGGTACAACGCGGTCAATATCGCGATGTCGACCTACATTAAATGTACTATAGCCACAGTTGTATACGTTCTATAGTTATTAGAAGCTCTTGACGGAAATTTTTGGATTTTGGTCAAACATCCGTGGGGTAACTCGAGAGTTGCTGACCAGAAGGATCCAGGACTGGATTGCCTCTGAATTAGACCAGCCGTTTACTGCAATTGAAGGGTGTTAAGTTGTATATTGGTTCATCCCTGAGCGCTGTTATACACTTACTCCTGACCAAATTTAAAGAGCCTTGAAAATTTCCAGAGAAACGTCAAGCTTGGATGGATTATTGAATATATTTGGTCTTGTTTGTTTAATGCGCTATACAAGGAAAGACACTGCCTAAACTGGTCACGATCATTACTCATATCGTTCAAGCAACCTCAGGTCCAGCGGAACTACAAGGTGTTGATCCAAAACGTTACACCACACTCCTAATGTCAATCGACGATAAGGAACGTCATTCGTGAAATTCGAGTTATAAACCCCCTGAAATAAACAACTCTATGGAACCACACAACCCGAATTTTCCTTTGAATCTGAATATTCATCCTTCTAGTCCGAATACATATTCAGCAACACGCCGTAGAACAAAAATGACTCATGTCGGGCCCAAGAACTAGCTATTCATAAATACGGAATCGCTGGAAGAGTCTGGTAATTTCTAGTGTCGCGATTCATGCAATCTTCTGAACATATATCGTATCACTCCAGGAGGCATCATATGCCGTGACCTTCTACATTCATCCATCATCAGGTTTTGAGTTTGATCCCCCTCTCATCGACGGGTCGAGGAACTCGATTACCATTATAGAACTTGGTTTCGGTTCCGGAATGGTTGCCTCTTCTTGCAAAGCTGCTGAAGCCTGAGACGATTTTCCACTATATAGTTTAAATGCGACCTAAAGATGCACCCAGGTATGCCCTTTACGCCGAGCTAACCCGGATGCCACAAATTTGCCCACTGGTTCGCTCCTATGAACGACAAGCTCGTATCAGTTACGCCTCTGTCATAGGGAAACTATCACGACGTGGTTGCACTGGTCTCTGAACATTCCACTGAACAGTCTGCCCAGTATTCCGTCGTTCCACAGTGACTCATCATATGTAGCGATTTGGTAGGTTCAGTTTTGATGTTGATTCGTGACATCAATCCTTCTGGCGCTTCTGAGGCCTCTTCTTCATTCGCTCTTGCAATAATTCTTACATCACTTCCTCCTAGGGAATTGACACCTCTTCGTTAATCATTGTATACAAGATAAGCAGCCTTGCAAAGGAAAGCAGCTTTTGGTCGGCTTTCGGACTGTGGTTCAAGTTTCGGCCTGTTATTAGGGGCAGATCAAGCGACAGCGAATGGCAACGGTTTGGTTCCGATCTTGGCGATACTATTCTCCTTTTCGTCGCTCATCGTCGAGAATAATCATTTGATTGGGGAATCTCCGCTCTTGATGATGAGCTACTTGGTGGCGTTGGTGCTCATGGAAAGAAATCAGGGAAGGATGATACATTCGAGAATTTACTAATCATGGCAATACAACAAGGTTAGGAACGCATAAATTCGGGGCAAGGTATGGAATCTTTGAGATACTCCCTCATAATCAATAACATACAGTTCAGAGACATCTCCAAAAAGGCACTTATCGATGGTGATAGTGCACAAATCTCTGATTACTATTCTCCAACAACCCTAACGAGCAATAACCGCCGAGTTGCTGTAATTCACTACCTGGGGTTTCTCATATCCGGGAGGGGCATAGGATCGAGTGATCAACCCGGGGATTTGCCTTGTAGTTAACGTCACCTGCTCTGATAACAGAACAGGATCCTCTTCGTTCGCAGCTTCCACAAATCCCGCAGCTTCAAAAGGCAAAAGCTCCAGCATATACTTTCATTGTTGCAACATAACCTCGTCAACGATTACCATGATTCCTATGGGCACAATGGTACTCACACGGATTGTGAAATTTGGAAATTTGAAGCTAGGCTTCAGAGTCTTTACCAGCTCTAATTCTCCTTGGAATACACGCTTGTTCACCTCTTTACCTCCTTCCTTAGAATCCCAGAAGTATGCTTACCCAGCATGTACCTGAAAATGGGTGCCAGTGAGCCTGACGCCCTTATCATCCATCGCCTCTGAACCTGTAGCCATAGATCTCACTAGCCGTAGTCGAATGGCTGAGGGATTTCCCAGAACATCAAGTACTTGTGCATCATCCCCCGTAAGAGTGATGATAAATGGAATTGCAGAGCCAATAGCATATGAAAGCTGACAATAACTCACTCAACGTATTATTCTGGCATAACCAAAGAACATAAAATACCGGCGATGCAATGGCAAGCTACATAACTTGAGAATCGAAAAAAAACGCTCCTTACCTTGTTACCACGACCTCCGGATTTTTTCCCACGCTCTGAACAGGTGGGAAAATCTTCAAGGACAAAGGACCAAGGCCTAGTAGTAGCTACCACACCCTTATCACTCTATCTAAGTCACAGTAGAGCCCAAAAACACACCTCAATACTCTAAGATGTCAAAAGAATCAACAGAGCAGTCAGCGAAAAAACCTATGCAGCCAATGAATCGTCGAGGAGCACCGAGCACTCAGCCCCAAACTAGAGCGAACACCAGGTTAACCAGCAACACCGATAGAACACCATCCCCAACCGAACCAAACTTTACGCAACCAAGCCTTATTAATACGTCAAAAGAAGGACGAAGCTTCCTTGAAACTCGACTACTACTGGTGCCTGAAGGCGCCCCAGCCACTCTGGCCACGCTCTCAGCAGCCCTCTTCCAGATCTCCGCCCTAGCAAAGATACCCAAAGTTGTGGTCCAAGCGATCCGATCAGTCGCGTGGCTCCTGGACGAAGTGGAGGCGGACGCTGTGGCCAACATAGGGTTACCAAAGTTCAGTTCAGAACTGACTCATGAACCTGAACTGAACTGAACTGAACTGAA
>MU130030.1:0-27545 GCA_015039465.1 Phlegmacium glaucopus | reverse complement strand
GCGGTAAGCTTAAAACTTAAAACAAGTCTGGCGCTCCATACCAGTGCACTGGCGTGCACTGCGTGAAGAGTGTTTAGTTGTTTGTAGTAAAGCAGAAGAGTGTTGATGGTGAGTGGTGGTGCTGTTGGTCCTGCTATTTCCTGCTGTTCTTCTGCCCACCGCTGCTGCTGGTTGTTGCGGTTACTCCTTGTTGTTGCTGCTCCTCCCCATTGCTGCTCCCATTGCTGCTGCTGCTCCCATTGCTGCTGCTGCTCCCGTCGCTGCTGCTGCTGTTGTATGGTGGTGGTGGTGGTGGTGGTGGTGGCTGCTGGTGTTGTTGTTGTTGTTGGTACGGTGTTGCCGGCGTTGCTGTTGCTGTTGCTGCTGGGGGGGGGGGGGTGAACCCCCCCCCATAAAAAAAATAAAATAATTATATAACGATGCTACTGTCGTGTGCCTGCTGCTGCTGCTGTGCGCTTGCTGCTGCTGTGCTCTTGCTGCTGCTGGGGGGGAGTGACCCCCCCAAAAATAAAATAAAATTAAGGATCATGTGATGTGTCCGCTTGCGCAAGGCACTGCCACCACATATATATAAATTACAGTTAACTTATGTATATTTAAATTACTATTGACTTATATATGATTCTTTTAATTTTGAATAATATTTAAAGTAAGAGTTGAGTTCATCCCTGTGGAATTCCCAGGATTCCAGGTGGATTCCAGGTGGATTCTGTGTTAGGGATTCCTAGGGAATTCCGGGAATCCTGGTATCAATTTCCTTGGGTACCAGGAATCCACCAGGAATCCTCCTGGATTAGGAAGAGCCAGGAATGGGGATTTCAGGGGGAATTGGCTGGTAGAAAATTCCTCCTGGAATCCTGGTATTCCTACCAGGAATGGTAGGAATCCTCCTGGAATCCTCCTGGAATAGGTAGGAATCCACCAGGATTCCTCCAGGAACACGTGGGGGAGTGTAAAGACCTCACAACGGCGCACGAAGCCGTAAGAACATATAACAATACTAATACATATAAGTATACATGGTTTGTACTTCAACACTCCCCCTCAAACCGAGAGAAGGCCGAGTGAATGAGTAAACTTACTAATTTTAGTGACCGAAAGCGGTTTTGTGAAAATATCGGCCGTCATTTCTTCGGTAGGACAATAAATCAAGTCAATAGAAAGATCTTCAATGCAGAACTTGATAAAATGATATCGGATGTCGATATGCTTGGTACGTGCATGGAATTGACCATCTGAATGAGATAAGGCAATAGCCGACTGATTATCCGAAAAGAGATTGATGGGAACGTTGAGTGGCCGGAAAATTTCGCCCAATAAACGTCGAAACCACATCAACTCCTTTGCTGCATGAGTCGCTGCAACATACTCAGCCTCCATCGTCGATAGAGTCACCAACTCCTGTTTCTTTGAACTCCAGGACACTGCACCACCATCAATCAAGACAACAAATCCGGAAATTGCTCGTCTGTGGTCTTGTGAGGCCCCATCCGCATCGGTAAAACTTCTCAAACCACTTTTTCCATTCGCTCCGTACACTAACTTCTTTTCTTTCGTACTCTTTAGGTACCTCATCACCCTTTTAGCTGCTTCCCAGTGAACTCGCCCTGGATTTTCAAGAAACTGTGCCAGCTGACCAACGACAAACGCAATATCAGGTCGCGAGCCAACTGCTATCCAGTTTAAGGCGCCAATAGCCTCCCGGTAAGGTACCTTCTTCATGGCAGATTTCTCTTCATCGGTTGATGGACAGTTTTCTTTTGTCAGATGTGTGTTGGGATCCATCGGAATAGAAAGGGGTTTGGCGTCTTCAAGACTGAAACGCCGGAGTATGGTCTCAATATATGACTTTTGGGAGATAGAAAGGGTTTGTGCAATATGGTCTCGCTCAATAGCTAGACCTAGGAGCCACAAAATGGATCCAAGGTCAGTAATTTCAAAATGTTCACCGATACGCTTCTTAAACTCCTTATTTAGACTGATAGAACTCCCTGTGATGGTACTGTTGTCCACATGGATAAAGAGAACAACAACGTTCCCACCAGTATGTGCGAAGAAAACGGCTGGGTCGGCCAGAGACCTCTGGAAACCAATGGCAGTAAGTAATTTACACAATTGGTCATACCATTTTCTGCTGGCTTGTTTTAGCCCATACAAGGACTTTCGAAGTTTTAAAACATAACGGGTACGGTCGGCAACCTCATGATGAGGCGGTTGCTCCATATAGATTGTTTCCCCGTCGTCCAAGATGCCATTAAGGTAGGCGGAATGGAAATCAAACATTTCAATTTCCCAGTTGTTACGAGCAGCAATCGCGAGGATGGATCGAACTGATGAAAGTCTTGCAACTGGTGCGAAGGTCTCGAAGTAATCCACACCATAAACTTGAGTAAATCCTCGTGCTACTAATCACACTTTCCACTTAACAATCTCCCCTTTTGCATCTTTTTTAAGTCGAAAAACCCACTTGGAATCCACAACGTTGGTACCATGTGGTCTTTCAACAACTTCCCAAGTACCAGCAGCTTTCAAGTTCCCTAACTCCACATCAATAGCCTCCTTCCACTTAGGCCAATCACTCCGCCGACGAGCCTCATCATACGACGGTTCTAAATCATCTGCCTCAACACCAACAACTGCCACAGCTGCCATGACGCTGCATGGATCTGGTTCAACACGGCTCCCTTCCACAAAACTGGCTGTATCACCCTCCTGGATTCCCTTTGGCAACTGCCCACGCTCCTGAGGTAAGTCACTAATGACTCCCTCACCAGCTCAAAGACGACGAATAGCTGCTGATTCGGTTTGTATGTGCTTAGAACATCCCTCCGTGCTAGGTAATTGCTCGAAGTTTTCACCAAGGGGATCAACTGGCGGCTGAACTGCAGATAAAGGAACAATGGACTGCTCGACCTTGGCTTTCTCCCCCTCGAGCGGGACATTGTGAGGTAAGTAAACATCCATTTCACCGGAATCAAATTTGATTGAACGTTGAATAGATACCGTTCGTTTTTCTGGTGAATATATGCGATGGCCACTACTCTCCTCGTCAAAACCAACCCATCGTCCAACAACGGACCTGCCATCGAGTTTGGAACCTTCTGCTGTATGAACCCAGACTTTAGAACCAAACTCTGGAAGTCCTTGCAAGTTGGGTTTTGTTCCGTAGAATACTTCGTAAGGAGTCTTTTCACCCAATGCTCTCGTAGACGTTCGGTTCTTCAACCATACAGCATGTTTTATGGCTTCGCCCCATAAGAACTTAGGTAAGTGACTGGCATGCAGCATGGCTCGGACTCTTTCCAATAACGTCCGATTCAACCGTTCGGCAACACCATTGTGTTCAGGGGTGTCGTGAACTGTAAGGTTCCGTAAAGTTCCAGCTTGTTTAAGATGGTCGCTAAACTCCTTGCTCAGATATTCTCCACCTCTGTCACTATGTAGCCTCTTAATCCCCACACCCTTCTGTGTCTTCAACTCCGCCTCATACGCTTTATAGGCATCAAAGGTCTCAGACTTGAGAGGTAGGAGATAGAGGTGTGAAAAAGATGAGTTATCATCTGTATATGTGGTATAGTACTCGCGACCACCAATAGTTCGTACAGGTGATGGTCCCCACACATCGGAATGAATTTCATCACCAATGTTCAATGCCCGTGGTGCCACTCTTTCCTTGCCAACTGCTTTACGATGGGCTTTCCCATATTCGCATGAATCACAAGATTCGATTCTGCTGGTTTCGTCAAGGGTAAAGCCATCAACTATCCCTTTCTTTACTAACGCCTTGGCTGCATCAGGTGAAATATGACCCATCAAACGATGCAACCTTTCTATAGTCACCACCTCCGCATTAATAGCCGCCACAACATCCCTAGCTTCATGCTCAACACGATACAACCCATTTCGTACCGCCACTTCTGTCAAACATTTTTTCCCATTAACAAATGAGAAGATCTTCATGAAACCTTTGTAAAACAGCGATGCAAAACCCGCCGCATCAATTTTACTAATCGATATCAATGTTATGCCTATCTTTGGCGCATATAGGACGTCCTTTAAAAGGATCCTAGTCGTGGATGGCATGACAATATGCATATCACCTTTTCCAATAGCATTAAAAGTGCCTCCATCAGCTGCGGTAAGCACCTTAGTTTGGATAGGAACGAAGTTGATAAATTTATGTTTGTAAGGGGACATGTGTTGTGATGCGCCAGAGTCGTATAATTCAGTCTCTGAAGACGAGAATATGGAAGGGTTTGCAAGCGTCGCAGCCACGAAAGTACTAATCGGTTCATCTCCTAGATCTTCCGCTAACGGTTCATCCTCAGATAGTGAAACCCCACTCTCGTTCGCCTCCACGCTTTCTGCCTCACCACCACCATTCTCAACTTCCTCAACATTACTATCCAGAGAATCGGAAACACTGACTAAATCCGGCAATGAATTAGCGTAGGCATCATCACTAACCGAAGTGTCCGAAATGAGATCAGAAACATCAAGATAACTATGTTCTGACTCTGTCGACATCGGTGAGTGATCTATATCAACTGTAGAAGCCTGCTCATCGGATTCATCAGCTGCAATCTCGTCCTCTGTCCATAACTCATACTCGGCAGCACCATTTCCACCCCCACAATTGATCAACCAACGAGTTACATCATCATCATCATCGCCAGCCAATGCCATCCACACAGCATCCGAGTCATCATCACAACGACTCTCTTTCTCATCCACTTTTGCTGCTACCTCCTTTTCTTTACCCTTACCCTTACTTTTTGGTCCTTTACCCTCTGCACCACCACCGGGTGCCCAACAATCTTTAGCTATATGCCCCTTCTTATGACAATTATAGCACTCAATACCCTTTTTCGACTTTTTACCACCTTTCTTTCCCTTCTCCGAGGACTGACCAGCAGTAAATGCCGCATCCTGTTCGTCCTTCTTGGACTTGGGATTTCTGATAGTGCGACGATCAGCTTCGTCACGTATGGCATCAATTAGATTCGTTGGGGATAATGTTTGATCAAGTAGAGTAGATGTAGCAGTGATTGCGGCAATATATGTGTCGTACGATTGAGGAATGGATCCGAGAACAATAGAAGTGAAGTCTTCATCATTGATGGATCCCCCCATCGAAGCTAGATCTTCACGCATTGCGAGCAACTTATTGAGATGAGTCTGAACATCCCCATGCTCTGCACATTTCTTGGCTTGTAGCCTTCGCCGCATATCCACAGTAACCATGCGAGATTTCTTCTCTCTCTGGTTCTTAACTGCTTCCCACATCAAATATGCTGTCTCCTTCTTCCTCACTTCTATAAAGAGTGAATCCGGGATCACAGTAGCAATTGCTTGCTTGATAATAGCTTCATCGGAATTCCACTTTGATAAGGCCAAACTGTACTCGTTAAGTTCTTGCTGTTGCTCAGCAGTTGGTGCACCTGGGCCGACGGTAACGAGCGGTGGCATAACCCCCGTACCATCAACATGAGTAATTAAGGATGCTGCAGCCGCGGCATAAAGAAAACGATCCTTGAAAATGACCCAGTTGGACCCATCAGTTTCCAACTTCAGAATTCGAGCAAAGAATTCAAGTATTTTGCTGTTAGAAGTCGACATAATTTATGTAAAGCAGTTTAACAAGTTTTGCCACAAGTTTTTAATGAATACAAGGCTCGGGGCCCATAACCTGTTGGCAGCAATAATGGTTGGGAGGATAGGATTCTGAGACACTATACTACGTAGTTTACACAAAGGGCGAGACAAAAGAAATACTACGAAATACTACTAAACATATACAACGGCGCACGAAGCCGTAAGAACATATAACAATACTAATACATATAAGTATACATGGTTTGTACTTCAACAGTTATGGCTACTAAGAGGCTCAAACCGGATAAGTCGTCTCCCAATCTCTATATATTCAGACAGCCAAGCGTTCATTAAGTCGATAGGAGCCCAAAGGGCAATTTCAGGTTATCACTTAGTCGAGGACTTCACCAGGCAGGCCGAATCCCTAGTAGCGCACTCAGAGCCAACAAGACCTCCGGAAAAGATCGTCCTAAGGTGGATAGCAGCTCATGAAAATGTAAAAGGCAACGAAAGGGCAGACCAGGAAGCGAAGAAGGCAGCAGCGGGCGCAGCTACACCGGTGGAACACCTACCACACTCGCTGCGACAGCCACTCCCACTCAGCGCAGGCATCTTGAAAACCCAATACATGTACCAGTTGAAAGTCAAATGGAAGGACAAATGGAATATCTCTCCACGAAAAGAACGTTTCAACAACATAGATCCAGCCTTTCCTTTTAACAAGTTTCGAAAAACGCTAGAAGGCCTTACTCGCCCCCAAAGCAGTCTGATTATCCAGCTACGAACGAATCACATCCCCCTGAACGCTTATCTCCACAGAATAGGTAAATCCGACTCCAAACGGTGCAATTCCTGTTGGAGAACGCGCCAAGAGGATGTGACCGAGACGGTCATCCACTTTCTCTTCGAATGCCCCTCTTTCGACTACGAAAGACATGACCTTGATCGCATCTTGAGAAACCGATCCAGAAATCTGAGAGACATTCTCTCGGATAAGGATCGCATTAAGGAGTTGCTACGCTACATAGGGAGGACAGGTCGTTTAAAGAAACTAGGTGATGTTCCAATAAACGCGAATCTGCAGTAGACCGTCGATAATAAAATAAAACCTTTTCCTTACAGATGACTAGAGCCTTTTGTCTTCAAGTAGAGTCACGACAGTAGCCCAACATTCATCTAACCCATCAAGTGGCACCCACAAAAAACAAATCTCATTTTCACATCACCCGCATCACGACCGGCCCACCTTCGTTTTACCCCCTAGTGCCTTACCGGATCGTACCTACTGCTCAGCAGTCGGGTACTTAAAAGATAGAGGGTATAACTCCCACCCTGTTACAGCTAAACGAAACAAGAACATCCGAGGAACGGCTACCCCCACCACGTCACACCATGCCCTCGTAAACGGCGTTCCCTTGCCGGGCTATCTCGGGGATGGGATCGCTTAGGGCGTACCCCGGTAGTGCAACGAGGGATGGAGGGGAGGGGAATCGGGCACTAGGAGCCCAGTAGTTAAAAGCTCTATCACTACTTTGTAATGTCTGCATGGAGCCCCGCTCCCTAGACCTAAATTGACACCAAAAAAAATAAAATAAAATAAAATAAATTCAGTACATTGAATACATGATTCTTATTCATTAAAAAAAAAAAAAAAAAAAAAAAAAAAACTTGAGAATCAGAAATGTTGAACCCTCATGCAAGATGGTGAGTTCAACGTACGACACATTCCACCTCAACCTGTTTGGCTCTGAAAAGTGTCCCTTTCACTTTTACAGGAGCCAGGATTTTCCAGCCTTCAGGATCGCCATCAGGGCCGATAAGTTGGCTACCTTCTGCGTATGACAGACGTCTCAACGCGGATGGGGGATCGGGGATGTTAAAATGAGCTGTTCTACAAGCTCACTCGGGATAGCAGTGGACCCTCGCAATCGCGCGAGGGTATTCGTTATTATAACTATGTACTTATGTAGATACGAAACAATAAAGTGGAATTAGGAATGGTCTGGAATGATACGAGGTAAAAAGGGACTAGTGGGCCACAAGAATGTAAGGGCCGGGCACCCAACAATGTCTTGCGGTGTGCTCGATATTCCAACAGGGGAATGTCTTGGGCAAGTATCCCAAGTTCATCGAAAGGCTACATGGACTTTAGTTCTGCAGGAAGGCTTTTGAGCCAGAAGAACGCACACTCGGTCGATGCTCCACTTTCCTCGATGCACAGTGACGATGAGCTTATAGTCAATATAAGCTCGACTAGCCCGTTCCGTGAAGTTTGGAGGGATACGATACATCGTCTCGTTCTTATCGTCTTTCATTTGGACTTCGCGCTCCAAGATGAAGCTAAAGGGCCAGGAATGTTTTCCCTTTAACTTGGAGCCATTTTCTGCAGTTGGCGTCCATAAGGTCTGCGTCTGCTGTAAGAAAATGATTTCGGCCTGACGGACGAAAATGGTTCCTCCCTGTATCTATATTGGAATGGATTTCTCAATATTATTTGAAGGGGATAAAGAATAAAACTAACGGAGATCGTGACACTCTTAATACTCTCAGCTTTTTCCAGATCAATTTCAACCCGCCCCGAGATATTATCATCTTCGAAGAACATTGGCATCGAACCTGCATCCCTCGACGAACTCCTCACAAATAACGAGAGCCATTTGTGATCTTTGCCCCTTTCCAAATATCTCTGGTGTACTGAACCGCTTATAGGAGATTGTTGTGTCTGTACTCTGGTATAACTCGGAAGCTCAGCGTCATCTGGCGTGGGCATGCCGCGATCACTGTAGATATTGGTGAAGGTGGGATAATGATAGGCTCCATATGTAAAAGTGCACTATTGTTCTTCCGCTGCTGAGCTATCTTGAGGATGCCTGGGAACTGTACCTGAACGGCTAATTTTGTGGACTGTTGCAGACTGTCGCTTCCATAAACTAGGTTGAACTGCGAGCATGGACATCATCTATTAATAGCAGAACTAGTCTTCGGGGAGATCCGAGTCCGCCTGAGAGGTTCGAACTTGCAATATTGTATCCGAGTCATCAACTGCCACTGGCCATCAAATATTCTACTTTAACTCGCTTCGTACCCAATTTGTCAGGCTAACTATTCAACCTCTGAGAACTTGAGCTTGAACATTTGAACTCTTTCTGTTGTTTATTCGATTTCTCTCGTCCAGAGACTGGCGCTGGCGGAACTTCGAGTTGAAAAAGCGCACTCATGTCTAGCCTTAGGAAGCCGAAGAATTTCCTTGCGGATGCAGCTTTGAATGAGATTCTTGCTCGAGGGGCGCCAATACTGGGTACGTTCTCAGAACTCACTGGCATGATCAGTACCACTCTAGATAAAATTCATCTCGAGGACTACTGGGGCCACTCTATACTAATTTACTACTTAATCTCTTACAAGAAAGCTTTCAGGCACTCTGGATCATTGCTTAAATACGAGCAATCGGATCAGTGATTGGATGGCAGATGTCCCCGATGACACCAAACTTATTCGTATGAATCTTCCTGGAACGCACGATACATGTACATGTAGGTCTTATCATACCTTGCCACGTTCATGGTATGAAACGAAATTCATTGAGTCAAACGTTAAACCTTACAGGGAATTATACTTCGGAAACCCAAAAATCTTTGGAGCGATATACTGGACCGTAAGCAGACATACTACGACTGGACGCTTGCATTAACTTATAATATTTGCTCCCTTGTGCGCTTAGAATACCGGATGCAAGGGTGTACAGATGCCAACAACATTCAATTTTTCAGATGTTGAACGAAGGCATTCGCGTTTTTGATCTTCGATATGCGTACAACCCTGGCCTGGATACAATCGGATTCTACCATTGTAGGTGCTTATACCTGGTGATCATAATCACTGTTTGTGTATCAAGCTTTTCTAGCCAAGGCGTTATTGAGTCCCACAACGAGAATGGAGGATGTCTTCTTTGGATTGTATTATTGGCTTGAGAGGCACCCAACCGAAACTGTCCTGGTTTCGATGAATCATGAACCGGGTACAGGCACTCCGAATGACCCTTCCCTTCAGGAAAGAATATATAGAATTTTAACTAGTGAACTGGCCAAAGAATATTGGATGCAGGCTAGTGGGAAAGTGCGTCTTCGATGATGTTCATTGTTAACCTCACCCTCCCTTAGCCGATGTTCTACTTGGTATAGCTCGGGACGCTCGGTGAAGCTCGAGGGAAATTAACGCTCATTCAACGCTTCGATTACGACTTACTTCCTAGTCACTTGACCCAGAGAATTGGGATCCATCTCGGTCCAACCCAGTGGACGGTCAATGGGAAGGCAATCAAACATGTTTACAACGCTGAAGATGGACAGGTCGCTTACATCCAGGTATTCCTTCAAAACTCCGAACTTCCGTTGTGTATTAACCTCATTCACTTATTGATTGGTCCTGACTAGGACCATTATAACATCGATCCCTCTGATTCGAATCCTGAATCATGCATTGAGGATAAATTTCGAGTCACAAAAGCGCATCTCGAAAATGCCATGAATCCTGAGTTGCACCCAGACCAATTATATATCAGTTTTGCAAGTGCGGCTTTCAGACAGGAGGAACCTTCTTTGACACCCCAGGTATTTCTCTTTTTTTGTTTTTCTCGGGAAGCCATCCAAATTGCCATTTTTATTAGGTTTACGCCATCGGGGATGGGAAGAATATTGTAGGTGTGAATCAGAGGCTCCTCAGTTGGCTTAGACAACATAGAGGAAAAAGATTGGGTATTGTCCGTGAGTCCCTTCTGATCATGACACTCGGTTACAGCTCACTTAAATGAAACCTGGCGCAGTACTTGACTTCTATGATGCTACCCCAGGATTGGTGAAAACGATCATAGGATTAAATTGAAACTGCAGTACTGTAGCACTACTTGTACCGCCGACATTATGAAAATTGATACTGTATCGATAGGTTTCAGGCGTTATATCAGCGTACCAGCAATTAGTAAGAAAGACGAGAGAGATGAACAGACGATAGGTATAGTGAGAAAACAAACATTTTCGATGGTGCTGAATTCGAAATCATACCGAAGGCTTTTTTAGTCAAAAGAAGAGAGATTGACCCGAATTCTTGCTCAAGGTCGGGGAAATCAAGAAGAGAATCAGCTTTGATTAAATAACAACAATCCAGATCATTTTGACGACATAGGATTCGTGCTTGGTCTATGTATCAAAGTCCGATGGCTGCTGCAACAAGACCTGGAACGGCATCGTAAAAGTCAAACACTGCCAAAAAGACAAAGACATGAATGGGGCAGAACGTAGATTTCTCATCCAATTAAAACGTACTGATAATTCCAAACCGCTGTCCTTTTCTTTCAGTCAACCACGGCAGGAGCATTTGGTTCATACCCTGGATGTCTTCAGTTCCTATCGCAAATATCTGACAAAGGTTGAGTAACGCAAATAGATGAGGGAAGTGAGAGGATAGGGTGCTTACCTGAGGCGTCACGACAGGTGTGTCTAGGATAAAGGCCGCGCTTGCAAAACTAATGTACAGTTGATCGGGGTTTAAGGTCGTGAGGGTGGCATTGGTGATATGTGCGGTTGTAGCCTCGAACTTGGCGTCGATGTAGGCTTTCGTTCCGGAACCCAGAGGTAATGTGATAGCATAAAAGTCCTGATCGTGAAGGGAATCAATTCCATAATCTGGATAATCAAAAGTGAATAATGAGGAAATATACCTCTATAAATGCCACCTGCGAGTTGGCAACGTTATATACCAACTCGATGGTTTCCCCGTTATCTGTCCAATGTGCAGGGTCAAGGTCTATTCCGATGCGCTTTGTCAAGTTTAAGGGTAAAAGACTGTAACTCCAACGTTGGAGTAAGGTTAGCTTTCCTCGGGCCTGTCCTAGCGTCCCGAGCTAATAGGGACCAAAATAGCTCGAACTCAAAAGTTAATGTATATATATGGCTGATATGGACGTACCGTTCCATTTGTTTGGACCCAGTATTTCTGTGCCAACGGAGTGTTCAAGATATCGTAAAGTTTCACGTATAGTGCAGAGTCATCCGGAGTTCCGGTCCCACCTTCATGATTGATAGAAACCAGGACAGCCTCTGTTGAGTGATTGTTGAGCCAATTGTATAAAGCGAAGAAGACGTCTTCCATCCTTGTGTCCGGTGCTAACAAAGCTGCAGCTAAAAGTGGACACAGCGAGAAATAATCATCAATTCTAATCATCGGTCAAGTCCGGCAGAAACTTACAATGATAAAATCCGATCGTATCATTTCCTGGATTGTACGCAAAGCGAAGGTCAAAGACGCGGATTCCGTCGTTAAGAGATTGGAGAATCGATTGTTCTTGGCAGCGAAAGGCACTTGCGTCTGGGAGTCTATAGCCGATTCGTTAGGTGCGGGGCCAGATGTACTAAAAAAACTGACTCACGGGCCGGTAAAATGAGTGAGTGAGGCCTGGGTAGCATCTGAGTAGTTCCCTGGAGAATTATAAGGTTAGTTAACAGAAAAGAAAAAAAGAAAAGGGCATCTGAACTCACAGGTCGAGGTGTCATGGGTTCCAGGCAAGTTCATATGAACGAGTTCCGTGCTATCAGGGAACTTGGCCATCCAATCACATGTACTGAGTTCCTTTGAGCAGCCTTGGTCGGTACCTTGATTGGAGTCGCCATAAAACCTCTAAATGAAGTGAGAATAGTACCAGAATCTTACCAGCAATCGGAGCTGCTCGACCCAAGATATCATTCAAAGCTTGAAGACCCAGGGAGGGCTGAAATGACTGAGACGAGCTCGGACTAACAGCTGCAACTCCCGGGCCTGGTGTCAGGACCACAGCCAGGTTGACGAAGACCGCATACAAGCTAATAGACTGATGGAAGAGGCGCGGTAATACCATGGTTGCTGGCAGAAGAAGATTCTTGTCCAAAAATTTTCCGTACGATTCTTAATTTGGTTTTTGGGTCCCGGGTTGTGGTCATTCTAATAGCGCATGCGTCTGTATCTGAACACATGCGGGCGGCATCGTCTTGTGTTCCAGTTCAACGATATCTATCAAACGTGTGCTGTATGAACTGCGAAGCACTTATTAGTGACGGTCCGCGAGAAAAATGTAGACGATGAGCTCAACGTCATGATAAAGCAATTGACAAGCTTTAGAAGCACGTTCCTCCTGCAGAAGCATCATTACTTTCGGTCATATGAGCTGGGTGGCTGAGGTTTGTCGGCGTGTGCGCGAGATTATGTCAAAGCTCAATTCCATCATGATCCCCCGATAAAGTCCATCCCCCATGTTCAGAATTTAGTGTCAGACAGCCCCACTCTACCATGTTAAGGTCGCTTGTCCTCCAGGTCGTCGCGATCGTGGTCACCAGTACTTCTGCGCAAGTGGTGCACTACCCACCGACGTCGAGCAACCTCAACAATTTGACTTTCGTTCTGAATGGGTCTGGCGCTCCAGGCATATTCAACTCCTCAGTCACCCCGGAGAAGGAGTATGGTATCTACAACTGGTGCAATATGCCACACGTCAGAACCAAGGAATACAAGTGTGTACATCTTGTCCTTCCAACACGAGAAACAACTTATTTTACTGCCTTACATCAGAACCCCACCCAAGAACTATACCCTTCAATATGTGGAGATAATCCAACGTCACCACAAACGCACACCATACGGGTCAAACACGTTTTTCAAAGAAGATGTCGCGTGGTCTTGCGTCGGTAATGGTCCAGTCTATGCGACGACTAGGTGAGAAAACCTTTACACCCGAGGAAAAGTCCGTTCTGAAAATCGGTTGGGTCCCAAGCACGAGGCTTGGCTCAGACGTTTCCCCTGTACAGGTCAACTTATTCACCTGTCGTAGAAAATACAATCCAATCTGACAGACTCTTTAAATGTTCACAGTGGCAGGCATTACAAACCACTGCGAATCCCTGGACATCGACGGTTGGGCCTGGATTTGCCGGTAGCACGTACGGCTAGTTTGCTGTTTGAAAGGCTCTCCTAACTTTCTTGTTATCATATTTGTCTCTTTTTGGCGACCACAGCTGCCAATTTCCTCAGATCACAGCCCAAGGGCTTGATGATTCTATCACCCACGGAGCTGTGTGTGGTTATCTGTTTTACTATTCTACCAATTTAAGGCTGACATCTAATTAACTACCCAGGACCTCCGCGCGGTCTACGCTTCACGCCTTGGTCTCGGAGATCAAATGAATCCCAATACAGCTAGCATTCGTACGTTGGACTTCATCCTAGTTAACTTACAGTGCTAACTATTTTTGCCCCCCAGGCGTTACCAACAATGTGATAACTTCTCAAGTTGCCTCCGGACTCCTTAAAGGACTGTTTCCTCAATCCAGCTCCCAATACGTCTCCGCTTTCATGGAACAATCATCATTCGACTCTCTTGAGCCTACTTATTCGTGTCCAACGTCATCTAGTATCTTTAATGATTATACCACCGGGAGTTCAGGGCAGGAATGGCAAGCACATCTGACCCAAGCTGCTCCTCTTTACGCAAAACTGGACCAAGTCTCGGGAATCTCATCACCAGATGCAGCAGGCTGGCATGTGAGCTTCGATCAGTGTGTTCTTTTTGCTCAGTCCAAAGGTATGACTTCTAATTGCGTGTATCCAGTTACTATGATAATCTCAGTGCCAAACAGTGCCATGGAAAATCTCTACCTTGTAGCGTGAATGACACCTCCATCTGTGTCACCCAAGAAGAAGTTTGTTTTTCCATTGCCTGAAAAACCCTGACTTTCCATGACGGTCGTTATATTGATCTAGGCTGACATGGTCTACCGTTTCGGTAATTGGGAATACTCGTATAATTTCCGAGACGCTCCTAACTCTACTCAATTCTCGGCTTTGAGATACGGGGCTTGGATATTGGAACTGAAAGCGCATCTCCAAGCAAAAGTAGACGGCACCTCTAAAATCAAGTATTTCCACAATGTACGACGATACTAATTGGAGACACATCTGCAATCTTACTTTGATGTTGAAATTCTTTTCTAGGTCGCTCACGACGGATCCATTTCTCCCCTTCTTGGGTTCTTACAAATTGCAGAGATGGTATGGCCTGGAATGTGAGTCTCAAGACTTGGAGTGTACATTTTGTATTAAGATATTTTTCTCCGCAGGGGTTCCGAAGTAATGATATAAGCTTTACTTGATACTCCCTTTCTGACTCGCAACTTGCACAGGTTGCATTCGAGCTTTATAGGGCTAAAAAGACAGAGTTCTTCATCCGTGTTCTCTGGGGAGGCCAAGCAATGAAAACTTCAACTCCTTTGGGCGCCCTTGATATGATCCCTCTTGCAGATTTCTTTTCCTGTACGGTCTTGTTCCACATTCCGTGGCCGGGTTATAGCTGATGAACTTGATTCCAAACAGACATTGATTCGATGATTGGTAGCGGAAGTAACTTGTTTCAATCTTGTCACCAATGATATCCCTGTGTTAATGTACATGTAATAATACAGACAGTCGAATCAGACGCCGTCCGGCTTGTAAGGGCTATAGGCTGTACTAGACACTGATTTTCCACCGAACGTGCGTGAAAACATTCCTTCCGACGTGACCTTTGAGTTTCTAGCAACACTTGACATGACGATTCGTTGCGCTTGTTGCTGACTAAAGGCCTGAGACGTGACTGACATAGCTGGCGTTTTCGCTTTGGAAGCGTACTCTCGTTGCATTCGGGGCATACGTGACTATTTGCAACAGGAGTTAAGCCGAGAGATTGCGAGAATAAAAAATGGACACGTACTTGGGAAACATTCTGGCGAGCATCTGCAATATTTTTCGATGAATGCCATATATTGGTATTGGCCCTGGTCTCTGCGGTCTCGTTGTATATGTTGTCCACGGCCATTGTGTTTATCTTTAACCCTTTTTGCTGTAACTTTTCTTGCAGATTATTCGTTACTGTCTCGATGGAAGTATCGCCACCGTAGACGTCGTCTACAATGACGTGTTCAAACTCTTTGATTAATTTCTCCGTCTCGATTGTCTCAACAGCGGTGCCAACGATGTAATCGCCAAGCTTGTCGGCCATCATAAGCGAGAAGATTTTGCCACTATGTATGAGAGAATGTAGGTGAATGGCTGTAACATTAACATATATGTAGGAAAGTGAATATACTTGGTAAGTTGGGTGAGGGCTGTATAAAAGTCAACAGCATTCTGGAAAAAGATACCGTCCATGAGCATGCAACTGATGGACGAGAGAGGATAGTAGCAGTCTTACTTGATATTTGCTCAGTGAAGGTTCACAAGCGATGACAAACTGTGTCGAAGTTTCGGTTAAGTAGAGCGTATGAAAGATATATATGTCAATTTACTAGTGTGATTCCACGTTCTGCCATCTGACGAGCGATGTCTAGAGGATCATTTTCTGCAAAGGGTTAGAGAATATATTGGTGACAAGGATGGTAACAACGTACGATCTGGAGACTCGGTGAATCCATCCCCAGCCTCCCCAATGCCATGGGGAGGCGAATCGGTAATAAGGACAACTATCTTCACGGCATTGTCAATCCATTCCAAGTTCAAGGCAGCAGCCAGCGCTGCAGTTTGTGCCTCAGGTCCATCCCCACCACCCGAAGCAATGAGGCTATTTAAATTCGCCTGCATAACCGAGATGTTATCTGTAAATCCAAATATTTTCGTTACATAGGAGTGATCCTGTGGAGGGTGATCACGGAAGGCGACCAGTCCGAATCTAATCATTTCCTTCTTGATGTCTGCAGAAGCAGAGATCTTGTCACATATGTCGCGGATGGCTTTCCTTGCGGAATTGATGTAAGGTCCTTGACTGCCTGTCGTGTCCTGCAAGAATACAATCTCGCTGGATCACCGTCGGTGCGTGGCTTGGAGCCTTGGATATCGGGAAACTCACACAGATCTGTCTCCATCAGACCCATCCAGTGGCGTGTCCGTTTCATTAGCTTTGGAAGGGCCTGGGTTAGATTTGAGAAAACTGAAAGAGACCATGAGTTCAGAGCTTCAGTTGGCAAGGGTTTCGCAGATCCGTGCTTGAGTTGAAAAAGGTGGGAATGAGAGGCAGGTACGAATAGATGAACATCTTCCTATTTTATGGGCTGCGGCGGAGCCTGGCGCTTACGGAGTCAAACTTGGCTATGCTTGTCCGAGTCAGCTGTGTTGAATTGAAAAAAAACATTACTTATTGGTTGTTGGCGGTTCCGAATCACATATGCATAGCCATTAGCCACATGAGTGCCAAATGTCCATTGACATTTATCGATTATCATTTATGTTCCATAGTTCTTCAGCTTGTAGGATATATTTCCTGGCTGCCAAGTTCAAAGTTTATAACCTCCGAATTGTTGCTTTCCAGATCAACGACATCTACCTAATCACAGTTGGGTATATAAAGCAAAACCCCTGTCGACATGCGGCCTACACGAGGCTCTGCAGCTTATCGCTCACTAATCTCCTAAACTCATCTGGGTAAGCCTCGTTACTACACTTGTGAGAAGCGTTTTTGATTGAGAGTCCCAGGCGGTTTGAGTCCGAAAATACAACAATGGAGTGCAAAAGGAGTGTCAGATTTTGATGTTTAGCAAATTTTGATCACATTTCATGGCCGTGTGGCGAAATGGCATCGCGTCTGACTACGATTCAGTCGCGATCAGGAGATTGCAGGTTCGACCCCTGTCTCGGTCAGTTTTTTTCTAAACGGCAAGGTCCTGCCTGCTCATTGATCACTCATACATAGTTCTCGCTGGATCATGCAGCATTTTGAGAACACTGTCATCTCCTACTTGGATACTATTACATACTTACTCAATGTCTATTTAGAACTACTTATGTTAGCCAAATTAATAAATTATTATTATTGCAACATCAAAAATCCAAACATACAACCCGAAAAGAATGGTGCACCATTGGTACTGTTTGCCCTTTATACAGGGTCCTAGTTAATAAATTCTATGGAGTTATTCTAGATTTATGCTGAAGATTCTTAAAAATGTTACTATAATGTGGCCAGATATGTAGGACTGTTTTTAATTATAATCAACATAAATGCCAACCAACTTTTCAAGACTTATTCTTTGTGATTTCCCTGATAACTTCCAGATAAAGCTCAGAGAAAATAATAATAAAATAATAAATGATATTTCTAATAATTCTTTCATTACTTTTGATGTTGAGTCTTTATTTTAAGTATCTCTACCATATCCAGGCTCCTAAAACCAGGCTCTTGGACTTCATGTGAGAAAAATAAAAACAAGTGATGGGAAAGTGAAAAAAAAAATGACAAAATACATACCATGGTCACCAACTTGCAATAGAGAGGCTGGCAAAATTTGGATTTGGTGATCCTAGTGATCTTCAAAGTGTGACATCTTATCTTCAATAACTAGATCTGTGACAAAACACAACTATCAGACTGGCATACCAACTGGAAGTCACATGCTGGCATCAACACATCATTAAATTAGTCTTGCTGTCATCAAGTAGTAGACACATATCACTGACAGATCCAGGCTGTGGTAATTTACAACTGTAATTCCACCAGAAAATTACATAGTTTTTTAGGTTTAGAGTAGTCATTACAACAATTAAGGTGAACCTATAACACTTGAAATCATAGTAATTTTATAATTTTAATGTTGTAATTTCTAAAGATAAATGAATATAATTTCTGTGTGATGAGACCCAATTTACAGCTAAGTTCACTTTTTCTGCCCTTTACTGTCAATCTATCCCTATTGTCTACTGCTATAGTCTTACTAAAGACTCTTTCTCATTCATCCTCTTCACTATAATCCTTCACCTCTTCATCCTCATCCTCATCACCTCTACTCTTACTCCCTACCTCTGTGTTACAAGTCAAAGGCTAAGCCTTCCCTAAATGAATAACAGGGAGTCCTTTGACCTTAGTGTTTAAAAGTCCGGTCCGGTCCAGTTTTTTGACCCTCAGGGCCTTTAACCGAGACCGTAACCAGTCCACCTCGGTCCTAGGACCTCAAAAGACTGGACTGGACCACTTAGGACTGGTTTACATTGTTTTTTTTTGGTCCTAGGACTGGTCCTGGTCCTAACTGGTCTTAATCAGTCTGTAACCGGTCTTGTGCTCACAAATATATATTTCTATATCAAAAACTGTTGTTAAGTTTAATAATAGCTTCAAAACGAGCCCAAGAACATTAAATTCTGTTAGGATTTGGATTTTCTACAGTAATACTAGTAAAATGCCTTATTTTAGTGAATATTTTAGACTATTTTACAGATCTATTTATTTCTCAGCCAGGTTTTATTGGATTTTTATGATCTTGGGCTTGTTGGAAAGGGGTAAATTAGGGCTACTCTTTTGCCGGTTCAGACCGGTTAATTAAGACCGGTCTTTTTCTGGTCTTTGATTCTCAAAAATCAAAAGACTGGACCACTGGTCTGGTCTTTTTCTGGTCCAGTCCGGTCTGGTTACAGTCTTTTTCCGGTCTTGTAACCGGACCTTCAAACACTATTTGACCTAAAGACTGGTCCAATGCTCTCTGGTTGTCATTGTAGTCTTCATTGCTCTTCAAGCAGTCTAGGCTATAATCACTAACAACGATTTATACCAAATCCCAATCAGTCCGGGTCCAACTCCTGAATCCCAATTGGCCCCAGTCCAACTCCCAATCCTGATTTGACTTCTTATTTTATTATTTTATTCATTTTCACATGACACCATTTTTATTATCTTTATTTATCATGCCATTTCTTTATTATTTACATACCCATGTTATGTCCATATTAGTACTTAAATACCCCCCCATCCTAGCATCCTTTCCTCTTTGGATCCCCTGCATCAGGAAAAATGATTTTGGCCCTAGGTAGCCTTGGGTAATTTGTTAGTATCACATCACTACTCAGGACATCCCAGGACACCCCAGGACACCCCAGGACACCTCAGGACATCCTAGAGCAGCACAGGTAAAATTTTGAGTGTCACCCATTTTCTCAGGACACCTTTAGTGTATCCTGGTGCATTGACCATCTGGACCAAATCACATCAGGAGGCCCTGGGAGTCCCTTAGAATTTATGAATTTTGCTAGAAAATCTTTAACCGCCGCGTCCAGGAAAGTATTTTGCAGTTTTCTCAATAAGGAGAGCTGCTATTAATATAATTTAAACATATTCAGGGTCCTAAAACAATTCTCTACCATCTTTAAAAAATTTCCTTTTTTGGAATTTATGTAATCTACCCTGACCCAGCACCATATGTTTGCAGCCTAAGGGAGTCGAACCGACGATCATAGGGTATGGACTTCGATCATGTGACGTGATAAGGTAAGGCTATCAGCGCTGTAGACCGTTGTCCTAAAAGGTGTACACCCACTACCCCGTTAATTATCTTACTACCCAATCTGAAGCTACGGATTCAGAGTTGCCGGACAGGACCGGTTACCAACTATTGACCGATACCAACTGGGTATTGTATGGGGATGCGACTCATGTGTGAAGGTGCCGACCTTTCTGCACATATGACAAGGGACAGGGCTATGATAGCCAGACTGCCGACGGACTGCCGCATTAACGGACTTGTCGTATAGACAATTTGTATGTTGATCGCCACCAACTTTGTAACTCAGTCGGTAGTCTCCGAAGATTGTACCGAAACAGTAATCAAAGTCTTGGAGTCATGCTTATCTGTGATCATGTGACCAATGGTCTGTGCGCCATCCAAAAGATATATAAACCACCCACAATTTTGTTTTCTTATTTCCTACTTCCCCAGTATTATACTAGTATATTTATGTATCTATTATTTTATTACTAGTACTATATATGATGTTTAGAATAATTGAATATAATTTTATTGTTATTATTATTATTCTGTTGTGTGAGACCACTCAAATATCTGGTTTATATATGTTTTCTAGCATCAGATCCAAAGGGACTAAGGCTGCCTCAGGATGCTCTCAGGTGTCGTCCTCAGGTTGCCTCAGGATGCTCTCAGGTTGCCTCAGGTTGCCTCAGGACGCTCTCAGGTTGCCTCAGGTTGCCCCAGGACAGCCTAAGACTTTTCATACATAGGTAACTTGCACTCCAGGGCAACCTCTTGACCTGAGCGCCCTGAGCTGCCTGGGGCACCCCAGGACATTTCAGGACAGCCTAGGGCACAAGTCATTTTTCCTGATGATAAAGCATGTGCAGATGAAACGGGCATGTGTTTGGTGGAGATAAGAAAAGAAAAAAGAGTTCGTAACATTACCCCCGTTTTACGTCGAAGACTCTGAATTCGACTCTGATTCTAAGAACAATCCTTCCCATTGTTCGAGTGGGCATTGCTGCCAACCGTGACCGTCTTTGAAGCAATTGTTGCAGCGTTGATATATGTTTGGTGGTGGAAAGTCTTTTGATAGAACGATTTGTGATCCATCACCCAAAGTGTAACATCGTCGAGATGTGTGACCGTCAGTATCGCAAAGAGAACAGTGACATTGAACAAGAACTTCATCATCATCGTCGATGACAATGGGATTTGAATGTGAACCGGGATTGGTCGAGTCAGGAAGAGGAAGGGGAGAGAATGTTTGTCATCCGGGATAGGGAGAATGTCATCGTGAGCCAATAGGGTTTCGTCTTTTGAGTCTGATAAATGGTTTGATGTGGCGGACTAGTCCGCAACCAGCCATGTTGTCGTATAACGTATCAGCTTGTGTCTCTAGATATTTGAGTTCTCGTTTCGCCCGTATGATGGCTTGGTCGACGTGGTGGAAATAAAGGAATTTGGTATATAAGACGGCGTTTGGTCGAAGGAAAGGCACAAGATTGTTGATGTCGTGTCTGGTTTGTACATAAGAAGAAAGTTCCTCGTGGGTGAAGTTGTAAATTGGGGGTCGGACACGAGCAGAGCGGGACAAAGAGGATGAGGATGGGGCTCGAGGCATGATTTCAGAGGGAGAAGTTATAATTGATTCGAGAGTACGCGATTTCGAAGTCAAACTCGGGGAGTGTGAAGTTGTCGTCTCTTTGTTTTTCGAGGGCCAGTTTTATATCTTCGAACTCGTCAGTGATTTTGGTGATGACGTCAATGAACTTTAAGAAGTCTTCATCGACACATTCGTGTTGGTAGGAAGTATAACGCATGTTTTTGAAGCTGTTCTAATCAAGGTGATGGGTTTGTTTATAAAGCGACAGTGTGTCGTCTGCATTTTTGATGTGTGACTTGGGTTCCCACGTTGCTTCGGAGATTGGGTAATCTTTCCATCGGATCTTGAATTGATATCCTCGTCCTCGTTTTCTGTGTCCAATGATCGATTCGACTTCATATTCTTCATTTCCGTCGATGATTTCTGCGGGTGGTTTAAGAAAATTCGGTCTGTGTACTTCATTTTCAATGTATGGCATGAGGAGGTATGCATGGAAGACGTTGTGAAACTTCCATGTTTCAGGAAGTTTCAATCGATAAGTGAGGGGTCCAAGGACTTTTTCGATGGGAAATGGTCCTTCTCGTCTTGGTGCAATTTTCTTGTTGTAGTTTGTTTTTAGATTTCTGGAGTCTAGCCAGACTAGTTGCCCTTCCCGGAATGGTTTAAAGTTCGATTTGATTCTATTTTCCATTCGGTGTCTTGCTAGTTCATGTGCTGCCAGAGCTTCTTCTGGGTCTTTGATTAATTTCCGTGTTCGTTCTTCAACGGCAGGGAATTGCGTGTTTTCAAATGAAAGAGGGATGGAGATTGGAGATGATCCCATGATCAATTCGAAAGGAGTTCGTGTTCTTCCGGAATGTCTTCGATTGTTATGAGTGAATTCGAGTGTAGGTAAAGCGGATAGCCAGTTCATTGGGTTGTCAAAGCAATAGATCGAAAGGTATGCTTCGATTTCTTGGTTGAAACGTTCAGTTGTTCCATCAGATTGTGGATGGAAAGCCGTTGTTTTTGCATGTTCGATTCCAAGTAGTTTGAAAAGGTTTTTGAAGGCTTTGGTGGTGAATTGAGGGTCTCTATCGGAGATCATTTTGTCAGGGAGTCTGAATCATTTGTAAAGGTTGTCAAGCAAAAATTGAGTGATGTCTTCGGAGGTACAAGTTTTTGCGCAAGGGATAAGGATCACCCCCTTTGTAAGACCATGGTCGACCATGACCAGTACAGTGTCTTTGCCGTTAATAGGTGGTAGATCAGTGATCAGGTCCATTGAGCAGTTCACAAAAGGTCTAGAGTCCTTTGGTCCTTTGATCGGTAAGAAAGATGGTTTTGATGGGTTCCTGTTTATCTTGAACTGTTGACAGTCGGAACATCCTTTCACGTAGTTTTTCACAAAAGTACGAAGTCCGGGCCACCAGTAATGTTGAGAGATCGAAATGTATGTTTCTAATTCTCCTGGGTGTCCTGTGGTTGGTGCATCGTGGAATTGTTTTACTAGTTTTTGATGAAGTTCTCGGTTTTGTGGAATGTAGTTCTTTCCCTTGTAGAACAGGATAGGTTTTCCCATAAATTCTTCAATCGACCAGTCTTCAAGATCACTTTTTAAATTGGAAGGTCCTTTTTTGAGTAGGGAACGTAATGCATCAGCGGCATCGGTGTCTATATCAGTGGAGTTGGCAATCTGTTCCTGTAAGTCCAGGTCGACCGGATTGACAAATAAGGAATCTGGTAGCATCGTGATGTCTTTGTTGTCGTTGTCATCTTTGGGACAAAGATCAGCTCGTTGGGATAGAGCGTCAGATTGGATCATTTTGTTTCCGGGTAAATGGATGAGATTGACATTGAATTCCGAAAGGAATAGCGACCATCGAGCTTGTCGTCTGTTCAATTTCTGTGCGGTTCTGTAATAAGTCAGATTCTTGTGATCAGAATATACTGTCGTTGTGTGTTCAGATCCAAGGATATAATGTCTCCAGTCGGTTAAAGCTCGTATGATTGCTAGAAGTTCACAATCATAGATTTCGTAGTTTCGTTTGGTAGGGGAAAAGCTTTTTGATAGGAAAGCTACAGGGTGTCGGTCTCCGTTCATGTCTGTCTGTGTAAGGACTGCGCCTGATGCGTATTTCGAAGCATCAGATTCGATTTGGAAAGGTCGGGTTGGATCGGGCATTCGCAAAACCGGTTCTTCAGTAAAGCGTTGTTTCAGGAGTTTGAACATTTCTTGACATTTATCAGTCCATTTGAAGGGTGCGTCTTTCTTTAAAAGATTATTCAATGGTTGACATAAGTCAGAGAAGTGTCGGATGAATTGTCGGTAAAAGTTTCCAAATCCTAAAAAAGATCGTACTTCTTTCACAGATGTAGGGGTCAGCCAGTCTCGGATTCCTTTGAGTTTGGTTGGGTCCATAGAGATTTTGCCTTCTTCGATGATCATTCCTAAATATTCCACTTTCTTCTTGTTGAATTCGCATTTCTTTGGTTTCAAGTAAAGATCATTTTCTCGAAGACGTTGTAGGACTTTCTTCGTAATTTCTTCGAGATCTTTCTCATTTTTTGCAAAGATTAAGATGTTGTCCATGTATTACAATGATGTAGTCGCCTTCGATAAGATCTTCGAAAATAGAATCCATCATTGCTTGAAATGTTGCCGGTGAGTTGCACATTCCAAAGAACATTACAGTTGGTTCGAATAGTCCTCGATTCATTTTGAATGCAGCTTTCCATTCATCTCCCTTGGCAATCCGGACATTATTGTAACCCCTAAGGACGTCAAACTTAGTGAAGCAAGTTGCGCCTTTGAGTTTGTCCATGATCTCGGTGATAAGCGGGAGTGGATAAGCATTCTTGATTGTGTGATTGTTCAAATATCGATAATCTTGACAGGGTCGAAGTTTTCCATCTTTCTTGGATACAAAGAAGTAAGGTGAGGCCATCGGAGAATGTGATTTCCGAATATAACCGCGGTTAAGGTTTTCTTTGAGGAATTTGTCCAATTTGATTTGTTCTGCCAGTGTGAGGTTGTACGTTTTGAAAGATTTTGGTTCAAAGTCTGGTTTCATTTCAATCTTGTGATCCCAGGGTCGTTTGTCTGGAAATCTATCCGCCTTTTTCTCATCAAATACATCTACGTATTCATGGTACTTGGGTGGTACAATTTCTTCGACAGGGATATCAGGCTTGATGTCGTATTTCATTGCCAGATTTTGTGAAGCAGAGGTTTTTGCATTGATCCAATATTCGTTATCCATTTCGCCAGTGATAAAAGCGACGAGTACTGATATTTCATCATCGTCAGTAGGGTTCTGTGTTCGATTGAGATATTCTTGAATATCGTCTTCATCTTCAACAGTAGTAGGTTTAGAGGGTGTCCTAAAAATTGGTTTTCGTGGTTGTTCTTCTTTCGTTTGTCCGCTTTAAAAATCCTCATCTCCTACTTCAACAATCTTTTTGTCTTCTTCGATTCCAAGCTGGAGATTGGCGAGCTTCTCATGTTCGTCTTGGCTCAATCCTTTGATCAAGGTGTGGATGTCTTTGACCGTTGGTTTCTTCTGGTTGTTTCTGTTGTTGCTATTCGAAGGTCCTTGGTTTTTATTTCCTTGATATCCTCCTCGTTTCTCTTTGCAGTCTCTAGAGATATGGCCGGGCTTGTCGCACTTGAAACAGAGGCCTTTGCGCATATACTCTCCTTGCTTCTCATAGCTCATTGCGTCGACATCCATAGCGTCGGGGTTGTTTCGTCGGTTTGAGGACCAGTTTTGTCCTTCATATTTTGGTTTCTCTTCTCGGTAGGCTGGGTCGTACGGTTTCTTCATCATCGTCGGTGGGGTTCTGTGTTTGGTTTAGATATTCTTCAACATCATATTCGTCTTCAACAGTAGTGGGTTTTGAGGGTGTTCTAAAAATTGGTTTCCATGGTTGTTCTTCTTTCGTTTGTTCGGGTTCGCGCCATGTGAGGGTTTCTTTCTTCCAGTTTATTTCGGGATTGTTTTCTTTGAGCCAGGTTGCTCCAAGAATAATCTTGTGTTTCCCTAATCCAGTGACTAAAAGTCGGTTCATCTTCTTTCGTCCAAGAACATTGATCTCAAGGTTTATGTAATGTTTGATCGTGCCTCGTTTGTTCAGGGTTCCGTCGACGTTAAAAACTTTGATGGGAACATTTAAGGTTTTGATTGTAAATTTTTGTGTTCTCACGAAGTTTTGGTCAATGAATTTTCCGTCTGCGCCAGAGTCGATAAAGGCTTGTTCGATGATTTCCGGATCTTCTTGTGTTTCGCTCATTATAGAAATAGGTATTTTCATTCGGTGAATATTTAAACGAGGTACTAAGCAATTGGATATGGATAGCGTGGGAGAAACTGACATTGATTCAGTTCTCTGCTTTAAAAATCCTCATGGTCATTGTCTTCTACTATTTTCTCGTCTTCATTGATGCCTAGTTGAAGATTGGTGAGTTTTTTGTGTTCATCTCTGGATAATCCTTTGATCAAGGAGTGGATGTCTTTGACCGAGAGTTTCTTCTGGTCGTTTTGGTAGTTGTTGTTGTTCGAGGATCCTTGGTTTCTATTCCCTTGGTATCCTCCCTTCTTCTCTTTGCAGTCTCTGGAAATGTGACCAGGTTTGTCGCATTTGAAACAGAGGCCTTTGCGCATGTATTCTCCTCGCTTCTCATAGCTCATTGCATCGACGTCTATGGCGTTGGGATCGTTTCGTCTGTTGTTGGAGGACCAATTCCTCCCTTCATATTTCAGCTTCTCTTCTCTGTATACTAGGTCATAGGGTTTCTTGTTTGGTTGTTCTGATGACAAAATTGCCATCGCAAATTGGTATTGTGAATCATATTGAATCGCTCTGCTCTTCCAGCCTTTGATAGTCATGGGGACGTCAAGGGATAGTAAGATTTTTCGCGTAAGAGATGGATTCAGAGATTTTCGGAACATGTTGATCAAGTGGAGGTTATCTGATTCGGTTTTCTCTTCAAGTCCAGCTTGTCTTGTTAACAAAGAGAATTCGGTGGAAATTTGTTCGGCTGACTTCTTTCCTTGTCTCAGGAGGGTCAGTTTGTGCATTGCATCTTGGGTTCGGTTCACTTCTCTGAATTGTTCAGCGATGATTTCGTAAAAGGCAGTGAGAGTTGGGAGGATGATGTCTCCTTCTGTGTTTGTAATACTGTCGATCCAGGTTTCTTTCCATTGTCCTGCTTCTCCATCGTTCATGAAGGACAGGATGAATGCGATTTTTGGGCCATCGGCGAAGTAGACTTTGTCGTTGATGGATAAGTAAATTTTGCACTCTTGGAGAAATGTTTTGACTTTGCGTCTGTCGCCGGAAAAGGGCGTCGGTTTGTTGATGTTCAATTCTTTCGGGACATGGGGAGTGGTAGACGTTTCTCCAGCCATTGTTTCATTCGGTTTTGATTTGTCTGTTTGTAGAAGTGTAGAAGTCCTTGCTCTTTCTTCTTATACTGGATCAAGTATTTAACTTTTCACAGTATTCATTCAGTTCGGTTCGTCGGTGTTTCTGTTTTGGGTTCGGCTAGATATAACCAACGCTTCTAAGAAGAGAGCGTGTAGAAATACTGTAGCTAATTCTTTTGTTACAACTTTGAACAATTCAGAATGTTCTGATCGTAAACAGTTTTATAAAGATCAAGTTGTTGTTTTGATGAGCTCAAAAGAATACTAAGAGATGAATCTCAAAGCAGCGTCTTAGGAGTTTGAGAATGTTCAAGAGCGAAGTAACCAAGGTTAGAGTCTCAAGAATTAGCTAGAGTTACAGCGAGTAGTATATACTGTATTTATAGATAAACGAGAGAGTCGTGTATAAAGTGAAATGTCTGCATGTAAGGAGGTATGCATATGTAAGAATAGATGAAACATATGAAAAGGGAAAGAAAAGCATGTGGAGCGGTATAAATCGTTGTTGTTGTTGTATATAAACACCAACCAGAGAGCAGTGGACCAGACCTTAGGTCAAGAGACTCCCTGTTGTTCGTTTAGGGAAGGTATAACCTTGACTTTTAACACACAGAGGTAAGGGGAAAGAATAGAGAAGAGAAGGAGGAGGATGAA
>MU130029.1:222349-250399 GCA_015039465.1 Phlegmacium glaucopus | reverse complement strand
ATACTTTAATTCTTGATTGCTCTACTTCGAATTTCTGAAGTGATAAGTAAAACAATAACTAGTAGGTAAGAGTCTACCTCAGTAGTTCATTGTTGTGGTAATGGTGACAATGGAAAAGGGAGATTAAATTATGTTCATATTATTTAATATTTTAAACAAGCAAGGGCTTCATAATGCTTAATAGTAGCAATGTATTTCCTATACAGTGCTGTACAGCGTGATATAGTGACAAAAGTGTTCTGGACAGTGCTAGTGTGTGTGACATGAATACTATGGACACTATGACGGACTATAAGTTTGGTGACGTGACTATGACAAACTATGGGGAACTGTAATTTTGGTGACATGACTGTGACACACTGTAGGATTTTCCTGAATTTGCTGATGTGTTAAGATTGAAGGAATGATCACGACATGGATATTGCAACCCCAAATAATCCAGCAACGGTAGATCTTTAAGATTTGCATGAATAAAATAAATGATTATGATGCATAAATAGTTTATGCATACTAGGATAGATTGAGCTATAAGATCGCAGCAACCGGCTACTGTGCCTTGAACAAGAGATATGTGGAAGACTGCCATTGGCTTCTGCAAAACAGAAAGCGTAAAAAAAGATGGTTATTGTTACTGATGGAATTGGTACTAACTGGATTTATGAAAAGTGTTATATCAAACACAACGGTAACAACGGATAGAATATACAGAGCACACAGAGCGTAGAAAAGGATATTTTTCCTCTTTTCGGTGCCATTTTTCGTTGCCCAGTGGTCCTCTAAATACATGGCGAAGATGCCAGAATAGAGTCCTAGGACAGGTTAACATCATACTTCTTTCAGCATGAGCCATGAAAGAAGTTGTAGAAAAAATATCTTACCATAGAGAGAGCCTTCGAGACATATTCCGATGAAGTTATAGTCTCTAACACCTAGTTTCATGATTTCGTGTCTATTTTGTTAACCTCTTGTATCCTGCTTTATATAAGTGTCCAGCATCAATATCAAATGCAATGACAGAGATAAAACCCGGGGTTCATGATAGGGCTGCCAACCGGCCCCGTCCTGGACGGTTCACGGGTACCGTCTCACGGTGACGGATGCCGACCCGACGAGATTCAAAACTTGAATATTCACGGCCGTGTTTCAACGGTCCGTGAACCGTCTTTACCCGTCTCAAGACGGCCGTACACGGGTAGCGGGTGTATACTGAACGAGAAATGCAAAAAAAGTCAATTTATTCAAAAATCGTGTTAATATTTCCCTCTCAAATAAATCTGGGAAGTCAGGGGAGCTATTCTCCGACCTATTTACACCAATTATTAGTGCTAAAAAACAAATTAAATATAAATTAAATTAAATATTTGGCTTCAGTCCCAACAATTTGGTCATCAACCAGCTTAATTGTGGGTTTCATAGAATTTTTATTCCAGATTACATATTCTGTAGCTTTGTAGACATTTTTAACTCTGCAAATATTTCAAGTAAAATGAATTTTCTCCTTGTTTTACCGTGTACGGCCGTCACGGCCGTCTTTATACCGTACCCGACCCGACCGACCTTTGGATTTCAAAAAAGATGGCCGTCTGTACACGGACCGTCACCCGTCACTGGGTTGATTTTAGACGGCCGTCCCCGTGGACGGGACGGTTGGCAGCCCTAGATAGTATCTTCTGCTTTGTCGCGCCATCACACGAGCGGTGAGTCAAAGACTAAACGCAGTAAGTTACTGTATGCGTGTTAATCTGGGTTTGACTGACCTTTTTTTTCTTTGTATGTTTCATGCGCCATCATTGGCATCGTCCTGCAGGTGTGAGTTGAAGGGGAAGTAATGGTGTGAAGGCACGGCGTTTAGTGTGGTAAGAGAATTGATCTACAACTCTTATAGTCAAAATGACTACCCAAAATCAATGCATATGATAAAGCTCCGAATGTCTAGGTGAGAAGACGCATCCGTGACAGTGAGTCTTTCACATGCTTGGCCACAGTTTAGTTGTAGTAATAAGAGTGCTCATGATGCGTTTACGTGTATACAGGATCTAGTATCATCGTCTCCACTCTCCTGGGGTACAATACCGACATCTCCTGTTTCCGATATTGAATATGGATCGTTATCTGCAAAGCGCAAGCTCCCAACGGTAGATTCTGAAATGGATTCCTTCTCGTGGAGCGACAATCCTATTGAGACCCGCACCAGGATGATTGTAGGCGTTATACCCTAGAGAGAACGATATTATCAGTAAAATATCAAGTAGCAATGACCGATATTGTAATCACATTGAGCATCTGGTGAATATAGTTAACGATAAGATAAGAACCTTTAAGGGTAGCGTCCATCGTTTGGAAAACGGTAACCACGAGCCGAGCCAATTGGAATGAAAATAATACCATGCCAGATTCAATTAGTATGAAAATGACAGTCCGAATTTTACTCCCGCCAGTGAGGCCCAATGTTTGGTCGACCGAGGTGGATTTGACTTCACGGTACATATTGAAGATCTTGAAGATGATTAAGCCTGTTACCAGAGCATTCACGATCATGGACATGGCAAGGCTTGCCACAGCCAGCCATATACCCCAGCTAGGTTCCACAACTTGGTTTGAGAGAATGTATGGTGAATTGACACCCGTTAACCACATAGCTAGAGGCAATAAATTGAAATTAGCTAGTCAAATAAGATAGCCTGTTGACTAACCTAAGAATACAAATGCGAAGATTGAAGGAATGATCACGACACGGATATTGTAACCCCACACAATCCAGCAACGGTAGATCTATATGATGCGCATGAATCAAATAAATGATATGGATAAGTAATTTGTACATACCAAAATAGCTTGGGCTATAAAATCGCAGCAGCCATTTACTGTGCCTTGAATAATATATATGTCGAGTAATGTCGTTGGATTCACGTTCGGATTATGGTGTAACTGCACAACTGAAAGCGTAAAAAAGCTTGTTACTGATACCGATGGAATGGTTACTAACCGTGTATGAGAAAACTGTCATATCAAGCACAATGTTGACCATAGATAAAATATATAGAGCACAAAGAGCATAGAAGACGATGTTTTTCGTCTTGTTGGCGGGTTTTATCGATGCCCAGTGGTCTTGTGAATACATTGCGAATATGCCTGAATAGAGTCCTGGGATAGGTTAACATTATACTTCTTCAGCCAGAGCTTAGAAAAAATATCGTACCGTAGAGAAAACTTTCAAGACATATTCCAATGAATATGACCCTACTGTCTCCAACGGTTAGCTTCATGATTTTGTGTTTGTCTTAATGACCTATTGCATCTTTGACCATTGCTTTATATCGTAGTCTAGCATTCAATAGCAACTGAGATATTCCTGACGGACTTGCAAACAGCCGCTGTCATAAATTATACTTACCAGTTTGAGTGGACCATTGTTTTCAGCACGGCGGATCGGAGCTCTGTCAGGTCAAGTGTCGAACAACTATTAGCAGTGGCGCTCACTTATCTGCATACTAGTATCATGCGGGTGGATTATTGGGGTCATTCGTGTTCCTCTAATCGACTGAAAGCTTTTTCAACTGAATTTTCAGGGCTCTGTAGATGACGCCTGTTAGTTTCGAGAGATTTGGTGGGAATGTGAAATGGCGGACAGACCCTTTGGATTGGACAAAAGTGCATGATGTTGATTTTGGATGTAGATTGGGCTGGGAAAATCGATTTCTGAAGGTTCCGAGGCGATAGGATAAAATTTTACCAAGATATTGGTTCATTTATTTCGTGGGAACCTTTTTTTCTTTTTCTCTTTTGTTTTCGACTTGTTAACCCATTGCGCATCTTTTGGAAAATCTTTTGGACAACTTTTGGACTAACTATCATACTATGGTATGACGTGATATTGCACTATATAGATGCATTTGATACATATATAGTCTTAGTCTGATATAGAAAACTTTGCACATCTCACTCTATTTTTATCCTACCACCTGGGAATCTTCGAAAATCGATTTCACAGCCTAATCTACATCCAACATCAATATCGTCTATTTTTGTCCAATCCCAGAGCACCCTCCCTTGGGACTTTTGGTTCGACGAACAGCCAAATGTCGGCACTTTATCTGAGTTTTAAAATTACCTTCACAGTTGCAAGGTTGTGGGTGGATTGGGGTCATTCATTCAATCGACTGGAAGAAAAGTTTCTAACTGGATCTTTAGGGCTCTTTAGATGACGCCTGATTTCGAGAGATTTAGTGGAATGGAAGATGGCAGACGACTTGTGGTTCGGCACGTTAGCTGAGTTTGAAATAAAATTGCCTTTCACATTGCAAAATTCAACATTCTCGCCTATAAGCGCAGACTAGAATTAACACATATTTGGCTCAGTCCTTTGTTTTAGCTCCCTCCCACTACTTCCTATATACGGCGCAAACTCCTCATGTCAGCACCGAGAAGCCTTTCTCAATCAGATTTTATAGCAGAAGCTCAGTCTGGGGGCTTCGGGGGCCGTTTCCCACCCTCGCACCTCGTCTCTTCCCAATTCGGTTCGGAATGCTACTCGGGGTCGGGGGAGCACTTCGTGCTTTCACCCAACTACATTATCATAACTAGAAACTGGTTGTCACCTGACGGCCCTTTCCAAAGGTAAATTACTAAATAGCCTGTCATCAGACAAGCTTCCATCTTGACCAATTTACGAGGTTGTTATACTACTCTACAGGTATTGATTTATTTAACTTGAGGTATGTTCGCGATGTTATCCGCCACTACGCTTGCTGATAATAAGAGAGCTGATCGGATTTATTGGTGCTTTTGCCATCCGATTTGTTTGGCAGGAGAGTCATTTTCAGCAGCGAGATGAATAGAGGGTGTTGAGGTTTTGACGAGGAGAGAATTTTTTAGACCTCGATCTCCTCCAGCCACGTTCTTATTCATTACACCCCTCGGTACGCCCTCCGTCATAAAATCAGAGTCGCGAACGGAGTTGAACAGGAGTCTGGCTTTACTAGAGGATATCGCTGTTGATCTGTTGGACAGTGCCAAGTACCCAGCGACCAGCGATGGAAATGCGATAGTGGGATCAAGGACTCAATGATTCCAGGCAGACAGCAGCTAAAACTTGAATCAAGAACAGGGCAACGCGAGCTGGATGTTTCAAAGTGAGTCTTCGTCATGATTGACCACAGCGTACCGACAAGATCCAGTGTATCCTGCCCTTGAACTCTATATGATTATCTAGCTACTATCTCGATATCGTAACTTGGTTGAACACCAGTATCATCGTCTCTATCCACAACACCGACATCTTCCGTTTCCGGCATCGACTTTGGATTGTTAGCTGCAAAGCGCAAGCTCCCAACGGTAGATTCTGAGGTGGATTCCTTGTCGTAGAACGAGAGTCTCATTGAGATCCGCACCAGGATGATTGTAGGTGTTATACCCTAGGCAGAATCATGTTATCAGTAAAATGAGAAGTAGCAACGACCGATATTGTAATCACATTGAGCATTTGGTGCATGTAATTAACGATCAGATAAGAAGTTACAAGGGTAGCGTCCATCGTTTGAAGAATGGTAACCACGAGCCGAGCCAATTGGATTGAAAATAATACCATGCCAGATTCAATTAGTATGAAAATGACAGTCCGAATTTTACTGCCGTCAGTGACGCCCAACGCCGAGGTGGATCTGATTTCACGGTACACATTGAAGATCTTGAAGATGATTAGGCCTGTTACCAGAGCATTCACAGTCATGGACATGGCGAAACTTCCTCCAAACAGCCAAATCCCCCAGACATGTTGTACAGCTTGGTCTGATAGAATGCATAGTGAGCCGGCACCCACTAACCACATAGCTAGAGGCAATCAATTGAAGTTAGCCAGTCAAATAAGATAACCTGTTGACTGACCTAAGAATACAAATGCGAAAATTGAAGGAATGACCACGACACGGATATTGCAATCCCACACGATCCAGCAACGGTAGATCTTTAAGATTTGCATGAGTAAAATAAATGATGTGGATAAGTAGTTTCAATGTACTAGGATAGATTGAGCTGTGAAGTCGCAGCAACCAGTTACTACGCCTTGAGTAATATATATGTTGAGTAATGCTGTTGGATTCGGATTCCGGTGAAACTGCACAATTGAAAGCGTAAAAAAGCCTGGAAATTGTTAGCGATGGAATTGTTAATAACGTCTGTATATATGAAAGCTGTTATATCAAGTACAATGGTAACAACGGATAGAATATATAGGGCACACAGAGCATAGAAGAGGATGTTTTTGTTGGCGGCTTTTTTCGATGCCCAGTAGTCTTGTAAATACATTGCGAATATGCCGGAATAGAGTCCTGGGACAGGTTAATAGTATTATACTTCTTTAGCAAGAGCTATGAAAGTTGTAGAAAGAATATCGTACCGTAGAGAAAACCTTCTAGACATGTTGCAATGACTATGAAGTTGCTGTCTCTAACACTTAGCTTCATGATTTCGTGCAAGGGGGAAGTTGGGTCGGAACCGAGATTGAGCGCAGCGCCCGGGGTAAAGGTACATAGTACTCAATTAACGGTCACAGCCATTTGCATAATTTTGTGAAATCCAACTTTGGGAGTTTGGCTGGGTTTATGCGCAAGACCACGTGAGCATTCCCACAGTCAAGGAAAGAACTGCGGTCTTACTCGTCTGTCGAGGTTTTCTTATCTTATCTGTTATTCACGTCACGCGATCAGACAGTATATAGGGAGATTCTCATTTCCTATTTCGACATTCTTACCGTTACGCTCGTACTCGTATCTGTCTCGTTCTCGACAATACAACGTGGTCCTATCAAGCTGTGTGACCGCTCAGTGAGGCTTCCCCGACAGGCAGCCTTTCAATAGCAATTTTTCACCGAGACCTTGGAACCTGAATTGGGAGATTACATTGTCATTACAAGGTCAAAATCGTAAACTGTGCTCCAAGCGATTTATTAGAATATATTTAAAATATATCACAGGCTTAAGGATACTACCATCATCAAGATTGGATACTCTGGGGACTTACGGAAGGTATATGATTTTTATCTCGTTTGGATTGGATCTGTCAACAGAAGGATGGTAAATGATAGCGATTAATATGATATCGATCAAGGTACGATCGAACTTGAATTATTGTTTTTCAAATATTGATAATGATTTTGATGGTGAAGAAAATATTTCGTGGATACCTTAATTGAAACTGTTCAACCTTCAACCTTCAAGCTTCAAGGTTGAATTTATTTTAGCTTGAAGTATGTTTGCAAGATAATCGAAACTAATACCCACATTGCGAGTGTCCACCATAGTCCTAAATGAGCCGGGAAGAATCGGCGGTCTGTAGACAGATATGGAGCGTGTAGATCCTCCAACCTTCGGGTCCTACACTAACAAGTACTACAAAGAAGTAAATAGCAATAAAACTTAAATCATAATACAGCTTGAACTATCTCGTACCCCAAGAAGAGCTATATCACTCATAACTGCCGTACGCATCCTCAAATCTTCCAACTCTTTTTCTATCATACGAGACCGCTCTCTTTCCTGCATCCTCAAAGTACAAAGCATAGGCAACATTTCCGCAACTTTCGACCAGGTTTGACATCTTTCCTCGACTTTTAGCGATATTGAAGTACTTATCTCGTTTCCTTCATCCCATGTTATGCCAGAGTCGAGCTTGCACCATGGAGGTAGTATACAACTGAGACATAAAGCCACGCTGTCGCTATCAGCAATGATAGAGACTCCCATTGACAGTCTTTTGAGATTATAGAAAGGGATGAGATTGACTTGACCAAACGATTCATGGTCAGTAGTGGCATCAAGGAAAAGACCGAGGTGTGTAAGTTTATGACAATGTTTTGCAAATGGAAGAAGGGCCTTGAGCGTGAGATTGGATCGAGCAAGATGGACGGGTTCGTTATTGAGAATGAGTGTTTCGAGTGATGGCCAAGAAGATGCTAGCAACTCGATGTCAACCTGGTTCAAAGCAAGCTGATGTTGGTGGACAAGCTCCATCATCAATAAACCAGGAAGTTTGAGAAGAGGTTTCAACACGTCGAGAGTTATATCATCATCTGTAGCTTGGTCGATATCAGGTACTGAACTAGCATCCCGGAGTGAGACTAGGGCAAGGGATTGGAGCAGTTGGCAGTTTTCTGCGACGACGGAGAGGAAGTTGTGAATTGAGGAGGGAGTTTCGATGAAATCGGAATCGATATATAACATGGTAAGATTGGTAGGAGAGAACTTGGCATTGATGAAACGAGCCGCGTCATCAAATGTAGTGGTCATCGAATGGTCCCATAGGGAAGGAAACGCGCATTCGGTCAGATTGGGGATAAAAGGTGTAACATCGGTTGAATCGCCGCACCCCTGTTCAGCCGAGTATTGAAATTCGATGATCTCAAGATGCGATAGCCGAGACAGAGATTCCGCGACTTTGGTTGTTAAATAGAATCGAGGAAACGTGATTTTCTTCAGTTTCGGGAGTTGTTCAATCAATGAGATCATTTCTGTTTCGATAGTATGCATGGGTACGGAAGACCGTATATCAAGGTTCGTAAGATGTGGCATTCGTGAGGTAATCTCCAGGAAGAACGGCCGTGGAGAGTCGGTTGCGAAATTGATAGGGATAATGAAGGTGAAGTGTCTTATATTGGCGTGCATAAATATGATGCAGAGGTTTAGGTTGGGATTTTGCCAGTGGACGGTGTGGATGTTGGGCAGAATGTTGAGCGTTGTACGCGTTCGTGCTATGGTGTCGAATATGCTTTGGTGGAGAGGGTGTGTTGAAGTTGTCTGGTGGCTTAGAAGACGAACTTTGGTGCTGTATTTCATAAATCGTTTCCAGTCATCTGGTAATGGTGACCTTTCAAATTCCTACAGATTGGTAGGTGTCAGCCTGAGTAAACACGACGGAGCATACTAACGAGTTACATAGTTTTCTTCAACCGTCTTTTTCAATGGTGCCAGAATCCTGAACAAAAAGTATAGATCGTCGACTTCCCTCCATAACACGCCTAATGCGATATCAGACCACTGTCTGCACACACGAGCGTTCACCGTGTTGGAGGGTAGGTCTAACGCGCCAAATATCATTTGTAGAAGCTCGGGAATACGTAGAACTCGGTGCATAGTTAGCTTTTCCAGTGAGTGAATCAGCTTCGTCTCTGGCTTGTAAGCTGCCATTCCAAAATGAATGTTGGTGGGAGGGATATGGATACGTTGGTAACATCACGTGAGTGATCACAACTGATGGTGTTACCATGACCATATTTCCCTTTAGCGGTTCCGTTGGCGTTGCGTTGATATTTTGAATCTTTGATGGGTAATAGGATAAGCATGAATACATAGCAGCGGCTGCCAGCCTGTGCTATACACAGATACTTACATCTCTGGGTAGGTATGTGTACAACATTACACTGGAGGCTTGAAGCTGGAGCCTGGTTACTAATACTCATACGTTATCCTCTTTGTTTAACAGGGCAAATAATCCTAGTGGCGAAGGACCCAGTAATGCCTTTACTGATGTATCAGCGGCTAATAGTGCTCAAAATATCACTGGTCAATTGCACCAGCTCATTTTGCGAGTACCATGAAAAGTTGGCCAAGTGCATCATCTAGACATCACATTTCACAAAGAAGGTTGTGCGGTCTTACGAGAACATTGAGGTAAGCTTTCCCATGTTTATATTTGGAAAAAGTTGAAGGCTTATCTTAGACGTACATAGTCACATAAGAGCGTCTATATTCAAACAATTCCCGTTCTAGTTCCAATGCGTAGAACGGTGGCGTCGGATCAATTACCATGGACGAGCCAAAGACGAATCTTCCTTCTTTTCTGTGGGCGAAAGCTCACTTGTTACTCTTTGGGGCAAATCCGCGATGATCGGCCTCCATTGACGAACCCAGATTCAAATTATTCATGTTGAGGGGTTCGTTCGATTCCACCTTGTATTTTATCTATTTATGCATGAGCGACACTGAGTATTTTACCTCGTGTTTAGGATGATATGACTTTGGGCGTCCTTCCTCATGGCTCCAAATAGTACGCATGTTTCTACTAAGCGAAGACTTACTTGTGTCCTTTTATTTAAGTGACTTGGTATTTCCCATGGAATGCCATACTCTTCTCCCCGCAGTGAAGGCTTCTGACCGTCACATGGGCCTCAGTCTGCCTCAGTCGAACTGGACTAATCATGCTTACAGTTAGCTAAAGTTATCCTGGCAGATTTGTGGCTCTTCTCCGTGATGATTGCATCAGTAATTAGGCAATTTAGTTTCCAGAGTTTCTCAGCTTTCTCAGCCGCCGAAACCCGCCGCAAACCCCTTCTGCCGCTGGCCGGGTTGGACAGCATGCGAGAGCGGCCATAGCATTGGGGCTTCTAAAAATGACTTCAAGCCTCTTCAAGCCTACTTTAAGCTCCGTGGGCATAACTTAGTATAAGTATACGTCGATCCACAGAAACTGGTTTGTTCAGCTAACTTTACATCCTTGTCACCCGCCCCTTGACGAGGTCGCAGCATGAAAGGTCAAATAGACACTATATTCAAGAACATCAGGGTCTACTGTGGGTCCCCTTTCTCACTACGTACATTATACTGATTCTAGATAGGGCTAGCATTCGTGGTGTATTGGGGGATCATACTCTTTGGATACGACACGTATGTTTGGCTATGTTCAGCTTTTGACCTCTTTCTCACGTAGTTATGCAGTGGTATTGCGTATGAAGACTTTTGTTCTTTTACTCGAAGTGAGTTAATTGACACGCACTACTAGTGGGGGAGTTGTCAGCGCCCCGTACTTCCTTGAGCATTTCGGTTTAATCAACGCTGACGGCTCGAAAAATACGTCAAAAATCAATGCTGTATCGTCCAACGTAGTTTCAGTTCTTCAAGCGGGAGCTTTCTTTGGGGCACTGGGGAGTGCGCCGCTGTCTGGTAAAAAATTCGATACCTTGTCTGGCGAACTTGACATGACTAACGACTGACTCTGAAAATAGCGAAATTTGGCCGAAAGTACACACTTTTCGGATTCAGCGTTATCTTCTGTGTCGGAGCCGTAAGTCCTTGGTTTCATTACTGATTGTTTCTGCCAGCCTGACATGTCTCCAGATTCTAACAACAGTTGCTAGCGGTCATGGCGGACTTGCCGAGATCTATGCAGGTCGTGTCATTTCTGGCATCGGCGTTGGCGCGATTTCTGCCGTGGCACCAGCTTACGTATCAGAATGTTCGCCAAAAGAAGTGCGAGGACGGATTACAGGCATTTTCCAAGTCATGGTGGGACCTTACGTTCTTTTATGGCCGATACTGCGTTGATAGAGCTTCCAGATTGCTGTCGGCACCATGATCTCATATTTTGTCAACTGTAAGAACGCTGTTAACCTTTGACTCTATCTATCACTAATTAACCTCTAACGTGTGCAGATGGTATTGGGATCCATATCCAAACAGGCGCCAACATATGGAGGATACCTTTCGGATTCCAGCTTGTGCCTGCTGGTATGCTGCTCTTTGGACTTTTGACCGTTAAGGTAGGTCCTAGAATCAGACGAATTTGTTAATACAAGCGATGTACTGCTCATGTTTGAATAGGAATCACCTCGTTGGCTTGCTTCTGTTGGCCGACATGAAGAAGCGGTTGAGAATCTTGCGTACCTGCGACGAGAAGGTATCGATTCCCAGAGTGTTCTAGATGAGATGGCGGAAATTGAGGCTGCAATTATGGAGGAACGAGAGGCTCGTCGAGGTCTTGGACTGAAAGAGGCATTCTTCGGCAAGGGAAATTTGATACGTTTCATCATTGCCTTTGTCATCTTCTTGTTACAACAATGGGGTGGTCAAAATTCTGTAGGGTGAGTAATCCTAGAATCCTCAAAGGTTCAATTTAATTCTCTCGGATACGTTTACAGCTATTATGCTCCTCAAATATTTGCATCTGTGGGCCGCTTCTACCCTCTGGACATAGTCAGATCCTTACTTATATCTTTGACACAGATTGGGTTCACTGCTCGCAAGAATTCTCTGCTAGCCAGTGGCATATATGGTGAATTACACCTGCATCCGTGCTAAGATGTAGCGCTGACTTCTCCTGATCTTTATCATAGGCGTCGTCAAAGTCGTTGCAACCGCGTTATTTATCTTCTTTGGAGTCGAGACCTTGGGACGAAAGGGTTCATTGTTCATCTCCGCTATGGGAATGGGCACCCTTTTCTATATTATCGGCGCAATTTTGAAGACACATCCACCGCCTTCGACAAATGCGAATGTCGCTGCAACGTCGCCATCACCTGCGTCCAAGGCAATGGCCGCGATGTTGTACATCTATGTTTGTTTCTATTCGATAGGATGGGGTAATGAACGTTGCCTCATATACGCAGTTCTGTATGACCCATTATTCCCTCTACAGGTCCTCTTCCTTGGGTCTATGTCTCTGACATCTTCCCCACCCGAACAAGACATTATGGCCTCGCACTTGCAAGCGCATCTCAATGGCTTTGGAGTACGTCTCAATGTGGATTTGTTATCCTTTACTTTTACAAACGACATCAAACCAACAGATTTTGTCCTCAGCAAAGTAACACCGACCCTGAACTCGACGTTAGGCTACAAGATGTTCCTCCTTTTTGCGACGATTAACATTGGAGGGATGGCCGTATTTTCATTGTACGGTTCCCAGCTTTTCATTCCACTCAAAAATTAGTCTTCTCACCCCCACCATATAGACTCATCCCAGAAACCAAAGGTCGTAGTTTGGAAGAGATGGATATCGTCTTTGGATCAATCTCCGCTGAACAACGTCGGGCTGACATCGATAAGCGCCAGAGAGGTACGTCTTTCAACAACTTGTGATTTTCCATGGATTTTTCATTGACTGTTAACGCATTTGGGTATTCTAGAACTCAATCGTGTGCCCTCAGATCATTCTCAGTCTACCAACGAAAAGGTCTGATGTGTTTGGACATTTTTCAATATCCAACAACTGCTTTGAAAAATCTTCTTTGAAGTTAATTGGATGTGATTTCAGTATGTAAATTTGATGCATTCAGAGGTCTCCTGTGTTATATAGAAATATTTAGCCAATAATAATGCGTGACTACACAATTGTTGATAAACCCCTGGGCAATGGGCAAGGCCTGATCTGGCCTGATCCTACATATTTCGTTCATACAGAGGCTTCAGAAAAATTTCTGGATTGTGCCTGACCAGGCCTCACCTTCTCAACCCAGCCATCATTACCATATACAGGTGAGGAAGACCCCAGATCAATTTCGGTTCCCCTAAAGAATCATCGTCTACTAGCATTTCATCCAACCCAGAAACATCCACTTAGAAAGAATGCCCCCACAAGTTATTATCCATATCTTCGAAAGGCTAAATGAACAATACTATATCGGACTTGGGAAGACCATTTTCGGCTGACATGCTCGATCCAATGGCAACTTGCCCAAGTGTTTGTTAATGGTTTCAATAGTCGGTGCATGCTGCTTCAACGATGAGCTGGTAAATTGCTAGTAAACTTAGTCTCTGGAATGGTAGGCTCTCGTGAGGTAAATTGATGTTCTTTCAGGCGAACAAATTTGAATCCCTTACTATCATGGGACAGGAGTCAAGGGGCCCGGCCGCCCAAGGATCTTAAAAACTATATGCCATCCCTTTCCCAAAAGGGATATGTCAGACCAAAAAGGGTAGCTCCAATAAACATTTTATTTATTTATGCAGCATCTACCGTAGACACAGAGACCACAATGTGTGCAATACTTTATAATTGCACTCGCTTTTTTGGATGTTCAATGCACATCATTCCCGAAATGCCAAGTTGAAACAGCCAAGTGAAACTTGAGTGAGATTGTTTCCAAGAACATTGACAGAATGAACAGAAAGCCAATAATAGTACATAGGGCCAGCTCTCATATCCACAACACAGGACAGTCTTTGAGCTACTTACTACATTAATGATTCCGCCATGCTCAGGGCACACTCAGGGCAAAACTTGAATGCGGTTGTTGTGACATCTCATTGTTCAACATTTATCACTGGATGTTGGTACCCTTGTCTTTTTCATTGTGGTATTGAACCTTATTATTGCAGAACGAACAATGGATTTTGTTGTAAAACGTAAAATTAAAAAATCGCCTTCACTTGACTCCGATGATATAAGATAAGATAAGATGGTTGGTTCCCAACCCACTGTTTGGCGATTGCCACCATGGCCTTTTTGGACTTACCCAACGAGCTTGTCATACAAATACTCTCCGATCTCACCAATCGAGACCTCATAGCATGCCAACTATCAAACAAGTTACTCCACACCGCCATCAAAGACTCTGTTCTACTACAATTCAAAATCGCTTTATCGACATTCAAGGCCACAGACAGTCCGACTTGCCCACTCAGTCTTGCTGAACGATTACAAGCCCTCAAGGACTCTGAAGCAGCTTGGTCTTATCTACGTAGAGATTTCGAGCGAAGGATAGTCGTCGATTTTGCCGTATCAGGTATCTATGATTTGACGGGCGGTGTGTTTCTTCTTGGGAACGCCGATCGAAGTGCATTGCATTACATCAAGCTCCCATCCTCCATTGAGGATGATGCCGAATGGCGAATGATTCAAGTGGATCATGGTGAAGGCAGGATTATCGACATGGGATTTTGTGTTTATGAACATGATCTGCTGGCAGTTATCACAACGTGATGTCTAGATTCCCTTTTTTTCACTTTTTTTCCTGAATGGACTTTTTTTTAGACAACCGCGTCATGGAATTCCGCACACTACATACGATATAAAGCTCGTGCTTTTCAAATTGTCTACTGGAGAGCCGCATCCCGCAGCCAAAGAAAGCACAATCCTCGTCCTCAATTCACAATGGGAGAGCCCCAGAATCAGTGTCGAGATAGTTGGCGATCATCTAGTACTCATTCTTACTCACCACCACAACCATTGGATTCCTCATGATCGTGTCTACATATATGATTGGTGCAATGCGGAGTTGAAAATGGTCCGTCCATCTTTGAATCCAAATCCGATATATTCTTGATTCTGATTCTCCACCTTTCCCCCTCACTCAGTCTTTTGAAGCACTTCATAATTCTTATTCTGGACTTGTATTCCTTTCCGAGAATCTCATCGTCATCCCAAACGCCCGGACTAATGCTCTCGAAATCTGGGACATCTTTTCTACCTCTAAAAAACCCCACCCCGCATGTATTCTCCAGCTTCCAGAACTTGTGACAGGGAATACTTTACTCTACATCACCTGTCGTAGCGAACCAAACCCTATCGGTAGCAAATCCCGACTTCCATCAGATAAACCCTTCTATCGAGCTGCACACGAGGCGGTTGTACTGTTTCACATACACGTACAGCTGGGGGATCCCGTAATTCATCAGCAACAACACGGTGGCGGATTGGTGTTTGCATATACATATACCCTTTTCGTCCATCGGAAGGCGTTATGTGAAGTTTACGAACGACATTGTGCGGAGATGAATAGCGGATTAGGGGAGTCGTTGGGTACGCCTGAACTTTCTGTCCAAGTGGAAGATTCTGGGTTTGAAGATTCTGAGATGGATGAGATGATAATAGATGACGATGATTCTGATGGCTGGGAATCTGTGGTATCGGATAACGGGGACGATATGGCTATTAGGGCTACCGACGATGATCCCATCCCTATTCCTTGGTCTTCCTGGGGTCCTCCTATCACTCGTTGGCTCTCTGCAGATACCATGTCTACTCGATGGATAACCACCACAGCTGGTCAACGTGCCGTTCTCTGCCACTCCCAAGATGGAGTATGCCAGTATGTCGTATTGGACTTTAACCCAGAGAATGTCAGGCGGGTGGAAAAGATGCTGGAATCTTTACCTCTGGGTGCTCAAAGTCGGCTTCAATCTTTTCGCAATCTGGGGGGAGTAGAGACTGAAGGGATATTCAAAGAATCTATTGTAAGTGAACTGCCGTTTGTTGGTTGTACCTCTGGAGGAGTCCATGGGTGGAATGGAGCATTGATGGACGAAGAAAGAGTTCTGGGTCTTATGGTAAGTATCGGTTCTTCGGCCTTTTCAGTTCGTTGACCTTTTTATTTGTAGGTAGATGCTGATGGTCATATAAGTGCCATTTCGGTTCACCATTTCGGAGGGGCTCAGAATTAACATTTATTTTGTCGATCATTTAATTGATTTATTTTTCACCTTTTTGCAAATACAAAGCTCTTTGAGACCTAGGATGTTGGCCTGGCTTTCTACTTGAAACCAAGTATATGTATCACTGACTTGGTCCTGCAAAAACCTCATATTTAATGTGAGCCCAGATTCTTTGTTGTACTTGGTCAGTTGATTTCTTATCTTATTATCTTATCTCTTTTATTCCTCTCATTCTTATGATCATTTGTAACTTTGACCCTCTATCATATTTGCTTGGCTTTTAATTAGCTGCTATATTCTTCATTCCAATTTGTTACTATTTGGTATCTTTTTCTTTATCACATATTTGAAGCATTTGATTACCTTAGCTACTAATTTTTGATATAGATACATGTAGTGATCTTAAAGACTTGGCCTGAGCTCTCTGAGCCAATAGCTCAAGCCAGTGCAGGCTGTTGAGTGGGGCTTGAACAGCCCATGACTTGGGCTTCAGTAGTATTTTCTGTTGGATTCCTGGATTTATTAATAATAGTGTTAGGGAATGAGCCATAGAACGGCCGTCCTTACACTCACGCTTCTTGGATAACCCCATGAATGTTGTTATTAACCAAGGTGCAGATCCTGTATCTGCACCTTAACTATTTATACTAAGATACATGGTCTGTGCACTACATATGTACTTGTTTGTATAGTGATAATAATCAGTCATGTAATACTACACTACTAAGTGGTGATGTACCTGCGGTGGGGACAGACTGCAAGTAGATACATCAGGAAAAACCTCATTTGCTGATTTGCCGTTATGAGGTGGAATATGTCAGAATATGCAACAAATCTGTGAATATAAGTTGCAAGTAAGTCACATAAGGCAAATCAGCCCAATAAGGTAGGTGTCCAAAAAATTGGTGCTGATTCTTCACTGATCGTGACTTATTCACACCAATCAGTTGTTTATCTGCTCAGAGAAAGTGACCGATTTGAGAGACTAAATCTTAAATTTCACTCAGGATTCTATCGAGAATGCACCAAAAGAGCTATAATATTCCGATATGACAAATACTAGTCTAACCCATCCAGATCCAATACCGCCAGTGCACTACCTTTAATAAGAGCTCCAGTATCTGGCTTGTCACCATTGCTAGCGATATAGGTTAATGAGAATAACGAAAGAGTAAGAATTAAGTACATACATGACTTTCAAATAGAGCTCCGCCATGAATTTGTGGTATGTGTTGATTTTCTTCTTCAACTTCATCAGAGTCTCCATGTGCCGATCGTAGACCCTCTTGAAATTATTGCCTTTGAATTTCTCAGCTTTGGCTTTCTGGCTGTCGGAGCTCATCTTTCCCTTCTTGCCCTCACGCCATTCATAGAGCGCTGCAAAGAACTTGTATCATCCCATCAGTGATAGTCCAGATGAGAAGGACAAGTTGAACTTACCGCTGTGGCACCAAGGGCAATGATGGGAATTGTCAGCTCTGGTTCTTTGAGGTCCGGATGTGATGACACATAATACTCCTTGAATTTGTATCCAAAGCCCGTTGGACCATTGAAAAAAGCAGTCTTGAGGAGCTCGACAAGACCCGGGTTGAGATAGATCTGGATGTCGGTGAGGGAGTTTTTGACCATCCAGATGGGCTCAAAGAGAAGAGTCAAAACATATATTGAAAAGAAGAAGAAAGGGCATACCTTGCCATCTTTATCCACAGCCCAGTGCCCAGGGTATACATACACATTGTTCTCGATTAACGCACAGACACGTTGTGAACATCCCTCCCCAATGCCGAGCTGGAAAATTGCAATCTGGTCTGAGGCTACACTTTGAATCTGTCCACGGTGATGTGATAGACGATCAATGACCTATATTAATTATTTCATCACAGTGTCCAATCAAGACGTAACTGGAGAATGACACACCCATTTACCAATACACCTCACAAACCTTTCGTTGTTTGACACTCGAGTGTTCAATGCCTTGTACTGGGCATCTTGCTTCCCCTCGTTGTCTTCAGTATTCTTGGCACGCAGAACCTTGACTGCCTCTAATAAGACTTCTCGTTTATAGTGCGCACCTTTATGAAGTTCCGGCCATGCATGTTGAGTGACCAAAGTCTTCTCGACGATGTGGATGGCCTCACGACAGACCGCACAAATAAGGTCAGTCTGTTGCATAAGGGCACCATTCCTCAGTTGAAGGGCCTTAGGCCAATTGTCTTCGGGTCTGGTTTTGTTGTCGTCATCACTTTTGATCGTGAAGGCGCCTGGTTTCATTTTTAATTTCTGAACCATTGGGTGTACAGCTTGAGTTTTAGGGCGCTACAGGAGATTGTCAGTGATAATAGAGGACTGGAAGATTAGGAGAGAGGATGTTTATACCTCAGCATTCAATGCAACATCACACTTGTGGGGGCGCTGAGAGAAAAGAATGAATATAACATTAGTAAGATATATATGAAGCTCACCTGGCTAGACTTCGACCGCTTAGAACCCTGAGAAGACACGGAAACGCGCAGAGGGAAGTCGTTGTCCTGGTCAACCTTGTCTTCGCCTGAATCGCCTGCTTTGTCAAACATCCCTTCGGATTCAGATGTGGGGGGACGTGAGGCTTCTGAGCTGGACCCTCGCCGGCTGCAATCAGACTTGGGATTGGTGATTTCAATGTTGTTATCATTGTCAAACAACAAAGCTGCATCATAACCCGTGGCCTGGGGTAGCTAGGACAAATCATATCAGATAAAAAAACAAATCAAATATAAAGACCACAATACTTCATCATCAAACATTTCCCTTGCCTCTCTATCAGTCATCTTCACAGCATCATAATCGTTGTCGTCTTCATCGCCTTCATCATCGCTATCGTTTGACTTGAGGTCGTTGTCGGATTGGGAGAGGCCCAATGAGCTTGTGTCAGATTTGTCATTCAAGTTATCAACCTCAATCGGGCTTGTTTTCTTGTTCTTCGTTGATTTTCCATTTTTCCAGGGGTTTGAACCTGTGGCCCAATTGTAACGTCCATGGAAAGATAGGAAGATATTGTATACACACCTTTACGGACATAGATGCCCAATGAGCTTGTGTCGGATTTGTCATTCAAGTCATCAACCTCAATCGGGCTTGTTTTCTTGTTCTTCATTGATTTTCCCTTTTTCAGGGGGTTTGAACCTGTGGCCCAATTGTAACGTCCATGGAAAGATAGGAAGATATTGTATACACACCTTTACGGACATTGTTGTGGACGTCATCTGAGTCAGAGGCTATGATTGCTATCAGGTGAGTTCAACAAACATTAGTAAGCGACTCGATAGAGTTCATCGATTCGGATTAGCGCTTGTCTGCATGCTCTCACCTCTAGCCTTTATATGCTCGCTCTCACCCCCACCACGCCTTCCTTTCTGCAGCCTCTTACGAGACTGCTTGTCTGTTCAAAGGGCCTTATGATGAGCTTGATGGCCACAGTGATACGGCACCATACTACCTTCGCCAGACATTTTGCGCCTGCCTTTGTCGCCATTACCCAGGCTGGGTGAGTGTGGTCTCTTTTTTCCTTGTGCTTCATACCATGCTAATGTCCATTTTGTAACAATTTTATAGAATCTTTGAATACAGTTAACTCACTGGCGTTCTTCAAGGCCATTGTCTTTGCCTTCCTTGGTCCTACAAGTGAGAAATCAGTATCTTCTGGTAAATACTCAGGCTGATCTTACCTTGTCCATCTGCAATTAGCTGACGATCCTCTTCTTGCTTCTGAAGGCGTGTATTATTTTGTTTTTGTCTACGCACTTCCTCATCGATTAGAATATGATCCTCCATCAGTGGGGTTGTTTGAGTGCTGGATGAAACAGTCGACAAGCTGGTCTAACGAGGGAGCACTATGATGGTGGGAGATCGATGGTTGATTGCGCCACCGGTGGTTTGTTTGTTGGTACTGTTCAGTTTTGCAATGCCATGATTTGCCTCCGCTGCTCACTGCCGAACATTGCCGTCTGCCCAATCCTGCTCCTAAGTCCTTATTACCCACTGCAATGCCCTCACAATCAGCTACCTGTCCCGGCTGCGACAACATTTTTTCACTCCGGGGTTATCAATCTCATTTAGCCCTCTCGCGAGACCCTTTGTGTTGTGCCGTTTTCAACAAACTCAAGAAGGCAAATGACACATATGAACTGCTGATGAGTTCCAAAGAGACTTCTGGTGCTGGCTCAGATGCAGAAGCTGTACCGTTCCAAGGCGACACTTTTAGGACCACTCAGGACTACGCATCAGATACATTTGGACAAGATAACAATGTCGACCCGCCACCTCTGATGGATGGATATGATGATGAAGACTCAGATAATGAAGAAGAAGGTGATGATGAAGAAATGGCACCACCTATGGTGGAGGTGTCTGACGATGAAGATGATGATGAAGATGGTGGTGAAGAAATGGCGAACATGGTTGCGGAATTGGAGAAAAGCTGGGAACCGCCTCGAGAGGGGGCTCCTCGTCAGGAAGCAGAAGATGATCTGAGTCAACTCAATTCCAGCAATGTCCTACTTCAGGATGACAAAAACAACAACAATGAACTTGAGGGTCACACACAGCGCAATGTTGATTGATTTATTATTGGAGATGGCCATGGAGTCAAGCCTACTGTCAGGATCTGGTACAACAACAAACATCCAAGCGCACGGGCTGGCCAACCCTTAATGTGCAAGGAGTCCAGAGACTACGGATACACTGCTGCTCTTGGTGGTGGAGATAACCCCTGGGCCCCATTCAATTCAAGGAAGGACTGGGAAATTGCGAGATGGGCCAAACTGAGGGGAGTTGGGTCAATGGCGTTTTCTGATCTTCTGGCAATTGACGGTGTACATTTCAATTGGTTGTCTCTTTCCTATATTATGGTGCTCATACATGTCTGGCCATTTTGACAGGTCTGCGAAGCCCTCAACCTGTCGTACAAGAACTCGGACGAACTCAACCAAATCATCTACACTAAATTACCTGGACGGCCACAATTTACACGTCAGGAGGTTGTACAGAGTGGTGAAGTGTTAGAGTTTTATACACGCGATATCATCGAGTGTCTTCGCGCTCTGTGGGGTGACCCGGATTTCGAGGGTGACCTTATTCTTGAGCCTGAATGACTTTACGCAGATCAAGACATGACGATCTGGATTTACCATGAGATGAACACAGGAAAGTGGTGGTGGGATACCCAGGTAATTATCTCATCAATCTTATTTTACTCTTTGTGCTTGCTTCAAGTTTGTGCTCACGAAATGTCTTTAGAAGAAGGTCCAGGCTACAACTCGAAGCAAAAACATCATGATCATACCAATTATCATTTCATCCGATAAAACTCAGCTCACGCAATTCCGTGGAAAGATGGCATACCCCGTCTACCTCACTATTGGTAACATACCAAAGAATATCTGCCGAAAACCTTCTCAACAAAGCCAGGTATTGCTCGCCTATCTCCCAACATCAAAACTGGATCATATCAAAAATAAGGCTTCCCGTCGCCGCTGCATGTCCAACCTCTTCCATCATTGCATGCAGGTCGTTGTAAAGCCACTGGAGAGTGCTGGACGCAATGGAATCATTCTCATCAGTGGAGACGGTGCTGTCAGGAGATGTTTCCCTATTCTCACCACCTATGTGGGCGATTATCCAGAGCAAGTCCTGGTCTCGCTGGTGAAGACCGGTAATTGCCCCATCTGTCCTGCACCGCGCGATAACATTGATGACTGGGAAAGTAATCTTGAGCCTCGCGACACCCAAAAATCATCAAAGCTCTCAACGCCATTGATAAAGGAGCTGCCGAATTCACCAAGGCATGCGCTAATGCAGGAATCAAACCTGTTCAGTGTGTTTTTTGGAAAAATCTTCCTTTTGTCGACATCTACCGCTCTATCACACCCAATATCCTTCATCAGTTGTATCAGGGTCTTCTCAAACATCTCATTGCATGGATTCGAGCCACATGTGGAGATGCAGAGATTGATGCTCGGTGCCGTCGTTTCCCCCCTAATCACCACATCCGGCTATTTATGAAGGGTATCTCTCATCTGTCTCGTGTTACTGGCACGGAACATGATCAAATTTCAAGGTTCCTTTTGGCATTGGTTGCCAATATTCGACTTCCCGATGGCCATTCCAATGCACAACTGGTTCGTACAGTCCGCGTGGTCCTCAATTTCATCTATCTAGCCAGATATCCGATCCATACTTCTGAAATGCTGGCTCAAATGAATGATGCACTTCACATGTTCCATTTAAACCGTGACATTTTCATTTCTCTTGGTATCCATCAGGAAAAATGATTTTGGCCCTAGGTAGCCTTGGGTAATTTGTTAGTATCACATCACTACTCAGGACATCCCAGGACACCCCAGGACACCCCAGGACACCTCAGGACATCCTAGAGCAGCACAGGTAAAATTTTGAGTGTCACCCATTTTCTCAGGACACCTTTAGTGTATCCTGTGCATTGACCATCTGGACCAAATCACATCAGGGGGCCCTGGGAGTCCCTTAGAATTTATGAATTTGCTAGAAAATCTTTAACCGCCGCGTCCAAAAAAGTATTTTGCAGTTTTCTCAATAAGGAGAGCTGCTATTAATATAATTTAAACATATTCAGGGTCCTAAAACAATTCTCTACCATCTTTAAAAAATTTCCTTTTTTGGAATTTATGTAATCTACCCTGACCCAGCACCATATGCTTGAAATCATGCTTATCTGTGATCATGTGACCAATGGTCTGTGCGCCATCCAAAAGATATATAAACCACCCACAATTTTGTTTTCTTATTCCCTACTTCCCCAGTGTTATACTAGTATATTTATGTATCACTATTTTATTATTATTTTATTACTAGTACTATATATGATGTTTAGAATAATTGAATATAATTTTATTGTTATTATTATTATTCTGTTGTGTGAGACCACTCAAATATCTGGTTTATATATGTTTTCTAGCATCAGATCCAAAGGGACTAAGGCTGCCTCAGGATGCTCTCAGGATGCCTCAGGATGCTCTCAGGTTGCCTCAGGTTGCCTCAGGACGCTCTCAGGTTGCCTCAGGACGCTCTCAGGTTGCCTCAGGTTGCCCCAGGACAGCCTAAGACTTTTCATACATAGGTAACTTGCACCCCAGGGCGACCTCTTGACCTGAGTGCCCTGAGCTGCCTGGGGCACCCCAGGACATTTCAGGACGGCCTAGGGCACAAGTCATTTTTCCTGATGTCCGCAGTCATTTCAAGATTCCCAAGCTTCACAATGCTGGTCATTACTACAAATTTATTCAGCTCTATGGCTCAGCAGACAATTTCAATACAGAATTTATGGAGCGGCTGCACATTGATCTTGCAAAGGATGCTTATTCTTCGACGAACTTCAAGGATGAGTTCCCACAAATGACGCTCTGGCTTGACCAGAAGGAACGCATAATGCAACATGAGAAGTACCTTCGCCAGCGCCTAGACACATCATTTAACATGCCACTCCATGTTCAAAAACCTATTCCCTCTCTGATTCCTGAGCGCCGACTGCGGATGACAAAGCACCCAACCCATCGAAGCATACCTATCAAGGTTGTTTGCACCAAGTATGGTGCTACTCAATTTATTCCTGCTCTATCACGGTTTATTGCTCAGTACCAGCATCCGGAGTACTCAAAAGCCCAAGTTGAAATTGCCTCCAATTCAATTCACATTCCTTTCTCCAAGGTTTCAGTCTTTCACCGTCTAAAATTTGTCAGCTATGACATATACAGCCTGAATCCTCTTGACGAAATTGTGGTTGACTCAATACATGTTGATCCGGTACATTTTGACAAGTATAGGAATGTTGTTCCTGGCCGATTTGATACTGCTGTCATTCAGGTTAAGGACCATGACCCCCATGGTAACTCTGGTTTGAAAGGTATGTTTCTCACTGACGTGTTCTCTCCTTTGACTTGAAGCCCAACTAAATATCAATATCAGGTCTATGTATTGGACAAGTCCGATGCATTTTTTCGTTACCACCCCACGCTCTTGACCTTTGGTTTCCAGCCAGTACTTTCTCGCATAAACACTTGGCTTATGTCGAGTGGTTTACCCCATTTTCTCGAGCTCAGAAGGATTGAAATTCCAACTTATTCAAGGTTTCGCGCTTGATGGCTCGGGGAGAGCACCATGTAAGCATCATTCCTGTTTCACTCATTCTCTCAAGCATCCACCTCTTCCCAAAATTTGGTCCGCAAGCACCTGTGTCATGGTCATTGAGCAACGTCCTTGAAAGTGCTGTATCTTTTTATGTAAACTCATTCTCGGATAGATTTGTGTACTCGCATATTTCTTAAATAGTCTTTTTGGACGAATTTCCCATATTTCTATGTGCAGTTGGATGTGCAAGGGATCAGTAAATAATGTACAAGAATAAGTATCTAATAAGTGACCAGCCTGCTGACCGTTGGCTGATGTATCACTGACTCCAGCTTATTTCAGTAGGTCAGTCAAAATCAGCTTCCCTCCCACTTACCGAGGCTGATCCAAACTTATTGCCACAAATCAGCAATTGAGGTTTTTCCTGATGTACATAGTTCGTGGGGTTGATGTAGTTCTCTTCAATAGGTGAAAGTGAGGTTTTATGAGGTGTGAAGGTTTGCTTTAAAGTGCAAGATAATGCGCAGAAAAAGCGAAGTGTGCAGGATGATTTTAAAGGAGTGCAAGAGTAGCTTAGTACGACGTTCCAAAGGTGGGATCAAAAATGTGGTAATTTTGTCTGTTCTGCTGTCTTCTTTACCTTACTTGCTACTGCTAATAATATAGTAACTAGCAAATAGCTAAGTGCAGAAAGGTGAAACAGAAATGTAAAATGTGGGTAAAAGTGGAGTCACATGGGTCTGGTATTTTGGTAATGAAACATAGGAGATAAGAGCCAAATAAAGGAGACAAGATAAAAATAAAGGTGATGAGTAATAAAGTCACCTGAGTGACCTTCATTGGAAGTGTGTTTAAAGATTGTGAGAACTGCTGGTAACTGTGAATGATAATGCGAATGTTGGTGATGACTGCAAGTATCTGCGATGATCTGCAAGTATTCTGCGATGATCTGCAAGTATGTGTGATGATTTGTGATGACCTGCAATGATCTGCAATGACCTGCAATGATCTGCAAGTATCTGTGAACATCTGCAAGTATACTGCGAAGGTTGTGAAACCGCAAAAATGGTGCGTTTACATCCCTAGACATCTCCTGGGTCCTATCAGTGGGTACCTATCCAGGTCATGACTAAGGCATAGTGACTAAGACATACAGGACAGAGCCAAAGAGGTGATAAGGGGTATGCTTCTGTAGGAAGCTCATGATGGGATGTCACATAGTGACAGAGGGTGTCAGGTAGTGCCATAGGCCTAGGTGATAACGTAGGGTTGTCGTTTGATGGATGAGATTGAGGTGATGGGTGGTGTTATGCATAGACTGGGAGGCATAGGGTAGGACCGAAGGGAGGTCCCCTGACAAATAGGCTGTTTCAGAGTAGGCCACTTCACTGTCATTTAATGTCTATTTGAGTCTCATTTGGAATCCAATGATAAATAGGGCATGGGAGATGTGTGCAAGGTAGCATGTCAGAACTGGTTTGGTGGTGCCACTGGCTCTTTATGACTTCAAAGAGTTCAGATACTTCTGACTTTAAGCAGTTGGAAAAGATTGTTTGAGTTTGATGAGCTCTTAAGATTGCCGAATGCTTTCAGTATTGTCTTAAAGGGTTTGAGGGAGTTAAAGAGGTTTATATTCTCAAGATCTAGCTAGAGAAAATACAAGGTAGTAAAGACATATTTATAGTAGAGAATGAATTGCATGTAAAGAGTGAGTCATTCACATGTAAATGAAATAATGAAAACTAAGAGGATAATGTCAGAGGACACTACATAGGTACATACACATACACTTACAGACTCCATTCCCCCTCCCCCAGGTATTGTATGCAAACCATATTGAGCATGGACTAATGAGATTACCACTCACCATCCCATATTTAGTAGTATACACATGTGCATCCCCAAGTAGATTCCTATCACATGTTCCTTAAAGAATGTCTGTCCTATTTTTGATACTTACATACAATTGCTATCAGGGCTTAGGGTAGTTACCTGAGTCCTCATGGTAGCAGGTGTTGTCCATAGATGACACCTTTGTATAAACTTGGTTACTGGCGACCTTGTCCTTTCTAAGTTAACCAGCACTAACAGATAAAGCATGTAAATGGAAATGAAAAAGACATTTAAACAGTGTGTATAGGAATGCCGAAGTTCAGTTCTGAACCAGTCCAGAGAACCAGAACCAACCAAACCAAACCAAGTATCTGGTTCTGTTCTGGTTCTGGTTCAGCCTCAGCCATCTGGTTCTGGTTCTGGTTCTTGATTGGCCAGAAATCTGAGAACCAGTTCTGAACCGGTTCAAACCATTCTGAACCACTATATCCCAAGGCAAACATTTAAGTAATATATTTACTTATTTGCACACCTATGTATAGGGATGTAGTTAGTAGCACAATGTCTAAGGGAGACGGCTTTCATAACGTTAGGAAGTGGACCACTACCGAGACGTGGTTTAGAACAATAATAACGTATACCATTACTACCTGTCGGTATACGATTCGCTCGGAAATTATGTGTCCAAACACTTGTCGAGTTACGTACCGAACCTCCTAAACTTAGTTAGGAATTTGCGTACTGAGGGCCTTTAAAGTTGACCAAAAACGTACACTACGAAAAAATGGTATGGGTTATACAGTATTTAGCTGTTTTCGCTTTCCGACCTAGAGTCCTCCTACCACTACTTCTTCTAAACCCTGACCTACAACTTCTGAGTAGTCTCTCATTATCACTTAGTCCCTCACTGTTACTACTAAGATCGGGATCTATTTGTCACATGTCATCACATTGGTATAGAGATTTACAATTTTTTTTATCGTCAGTAATTGGGGTACATTTTTTTTATCATACTTAACCAGTTAATCATACGTCTCAGGACGCCTCAGGACTCCTGAGGCGTCCTGAGACGTATGTAGGAAAGGATTTTACAGGCCTGAGGACTCCTAAGGAGTCCTGAGGCGTCCTGAGGACTCCTCAGGACGCCTCAGGCTGTCCTTGGACACCCCCTCCCATTTCATGACTCTTGGTCAATTTTTATCTGAAAACAATCCTATAGTGGTTAATCTGTTCTTTAAGAGTAAAATTTAAAATAAAAGATTTTAATGTAGAATAAAGAATCTTTATTTATATAGAACTGTAAACTCCGGTCTTCAAACATCATAACCACAATATTGATACTGTAGTGATTTTCATTTGTACTTTTCTTTTTTATGATGATTTAGTAAAACGGTTGATCACTGTTGAAACTTAACCTAAGAACGTTATCCTCATATAATTATAATTATTTTGGACTTCAATATTTCATTTACTCTGTATAATAACTAATACATGATACACAATCTCCTGTATACTGGACCCTTAGTTCAACTTATGTATTCCACCAATAGTTTCTATTGGTGGAATACGGAGATATGATGTTCGTACACTCGATCAAGTTGATATATGTCGATCTCACATTATCTTCCATCCCGTTCCATCTATGGTTTATATCTATACTGTAGTCAATACTACAGTAGTCGCTTCCCTGATGATGATGTTGTTATTTCCCCACGTGTGTTCCTCATCCTACTCCCTACGTCGTACCCTATGCTAGTATCTCATTCACTTTCATTTATGTATGATTCGTATACATCTCCGCCTATGTTATTCATAGGGGATTGTGATACGGTCTGGTTTTTTACTACATGAAGAATAACCTTTATATAACACAACCACTGAACTTATTTATAAAAGTAATGTCTATGTCCATGTAACACGGTAACTTGGACATTTTATT
>MU130029.1:97584-209492 GCA_015039465.1 Phlegmacium glaucopus | reverse complement strand
TTTATTCTCAAAATTTCTGCCTAGTACCTTAGATATATCCCCCCAAAAAAAATCTTCCAAAAAGCTTCAAAATGTTCTAAAATCACAATTGACATTGGGAGGAAAAAAAAAGAAATTTTGGATGGGCACATTTTGCCGCTTATATAATACAATCACGTTATAAATCGTTGTTTGTGTTGTTATAAAACACCAACCAGAGGGAACTGGACCAGACTTTAGGGTCAGAATATCCCCCTGTGTTTGTTTAGGGAAGGTATAACCAGAGACTAGTAAGCACACTTGGTTAAGAGAGAGTAGAGGAGGATGAGGATGAATATGAAAGGTGACTGAGGTGGACAGTAAAGGTTGACAGTAGAGGACAGTAAAGGACTGAAAAAGCGAACTCAGAGGGGTTAAGGAAGAGGATGAGGAGGAATAAGAGGAGTCTTCAGCAAGACTATAGCAATTGGCAGTGGGGATAGATTGACAGTTAAGGGCTGAAAAAGTGAACTTGGAGGAGGGAGGAATTCTCACTGGAATTCCACTGAGATGATGACTGTTGGGGGAGAGTAAGAATGGATTGAACTGAACTACCTATCCTGGTACAAAAGAGCAGTATTTATACCCTAAGGATGAGGCTATGTAAAACAAATAAAAGAAAGAAGTACGCGCTGTCAAAGGAAGAATGATGAAGAGAGGACAGCTGCGAGAAGAAAAGAACAATGGAAAAGAAAAGGAACAGTAAAAGAATCTGTAAAGTGTCAAAGTGCGAGAGAAAAGAAGAGAAGGCAGTGTACATAGTCCAATAGCAAAAATATATCGACTCCATAGGCATGTGGTTATGTCAAATATGTGAAAGGTCCTGAGTCAACACTTGAAAGGCACAGCCTTGTTCCTGAGAAAATACTACTTGCCCATGATCCCATGTCACGCAGCCTTGATAACACTTGACACACTGCGAGAATAATCCTCTGCTGCTGATTCATCTGCAATTCCTGCTTAGTTGTGATCCTCCTGGACTTCCTAAATTGTCATAAAGAGGGTGGGAAGGCTTTAGGTACTGCGTGAATGATGGTTTCGGCAGTGAATGATAAGATAAGAGGTAGATGAGTGAGGATAGGGGACTGAGTGAGATCCAGGAGCGAGGTATGGCAAGATAGATAGCTGAGGCAAAGACTTGTGGGTCCATAGCCACAACAACAATGACAAAGCCTTTGACATAATGGGAGATATAGCTGATGCGTCCATAAAGGGGCTGTTCTTGAAATGATGGGCCATAGATGCGATCAAATGTGAGCCGATGACCGATGCAAATAGTAGATTGATTGCTTTGTTGAATCACTAGCCAAGGAACGAATGGATGGTAGATATTAAGGAGCATGTCGATGGTGTAAATGATGGATAGCATAGTGGAAGACATTGAGGATATGATGAGTGATGAGGATGATAACATTGAACAAATGATTTTGTTGACCAGGAATGCGATTCAGGGCTGCTTCCAAAATAGGTAAGTGAATTCAAAGTCCGCTTATTTTCATGATAGCAACTTTTAAGCTTTGTTCTCACGCTACCAATCAGTATTGGTGCATGATAATGTGACTTATGCACCACACAGGAGAAGCCTCTCAGCCATGAAAAAAGTCGAAAATCTCGTCTAAAAATGTGTTATAAATTGTTGTGAGTGTTGTATATAAACACCAACCAGAGAGCAGTGGACCAGTCTTTAGGTCAAGAGACTCCCTGTTATTCATTTAGGGAAGGCTTAGCCTTAGACTTGTAACACACAGAGGTAGGGGGAAAGAATAGAGATGAGAAGGATGAGGATGAATGAGAAAGAGTCTTTTGTAAGACTATAGCAGTAGACAATAGGTTGACAGTAAGGGACTGAAAAAGCGAGCTTAGAGGGATTAAGGAGGAGGATGAGGATGGATAAGAGAGAGTCTTCAGCAAGACTATAGCAATTGACAGTAGAGGACAGTAACAGATAAAAGGTTGAAAAAGTGAACTTGAGGGAGGAATTCACTGGAATTCCACTGAGAGGATGACTGTTGGGGAGTAAGAATGAATTGGGAGAAACTACCTATCCTGGTACAAAAGAGCAGTATTTATACCCTAAGGATGAGGCTATGTAGAACAATAAAAGGGAAAGAAGTACGTGCTGTCAAAGGAAGAATGATGAAGAGAGGACAGCTGTGAGAAGAAAAGAACAATGGAAAAGAAGAAGGAACAATAAAAAAATCTGTAAAGTGTCAAAGTGTGAGAGAAAAGAAGAGAAGGCAGTGTACATAGTCCAATAGCAAAAATATATCGGCTCCATAGGTGTGTGGTCATGTCAAAAATGTGAAAGGTCCTGAGTCAACACTTGAAAGGCACAGCCTTGTTCCTGAGAAAATACTACTTGCCCATGATCCCATGTCACGCAGCCTTGATAACACTTGACACTCTGCAAGAATAATCCTCTGCTGATGATTCATCTGCAATTCCTGCTTAGTTGTGATCCTCCTGGACTTCCTAAAGTGTCATAAAGAGGGTGGGAAGGCTTCAGGTACTGTGTGAATGTTGGTTTTGGCAGTGAATGATAAGATAAGAGGTAGATAATTAAGGATAGGGGGCTGAGTGCAATCCAGGAGCGAGGTATGGCAAGGTAGATAGCTGAGGGGAAGACTTGTGGGTCCATAGCCACAATAACAATGACAAAGCCTTTTACATAATGGGAGATGTAGTTGATGCATCCATAAAGGGGCCGTTCTTGAAATGATGGGCCATAGATATGATCAAATGCAAGCCGATGACCGATGTGAATAGTAGATTGATTGCTTTGTTGAATAGCTAGCCAAGGGACAAATGGTTGGTAGATGTTTAGGAGCATGTTGATAGTGTAAATGATTGAGAGCACAGTTTGAGACATTGAGAATATGATGAGCGATGAGGATGATAATGTCAAACGAATGATTTTATTGACCAGGAATGTGATTCAGGGCTGCTTCCAAAACAGGCAAGTGAATTCAAAGTCCGCTTATTTTCATGATGGCAACTTTTAAGCTTTGTTCCCATGCTACCAATCAGTATTGGTGTGCGATAGCGTCAAACATGTATCCAAGAATGGGCTGACAGACAAAGGCAGCTGGATCTCATATTACCAACCTTGAAAAGCCAGGTAGCCACCCAAAAGCATCTGTGGAGGATGTCTCTGAAGACGAAGACCAGGATTTTGTGCCAGAAGACGAGGACCTCCTCGCTAAAGTTAGATTATCTTATCAGTTACGCAAATCGGGCAGCAAGGTTTATCAGTGCTTACGGTCAAGGGTTAAGCAGTCTGGAGGCTGCCTGGGCAAACCGCAAATATCATGGGCATTGCACTCTTCCCCCGGATATGGCATTGAAGCTCAAAAAAGAGCACAAGAAGAAGTATGGTACATGAGATGATACTCAAACATAGTGTTAAGTTTAAAACAAGGAAGTCACGTCGGAGTTACTCCAGAATGGACGGAACGGAACCGGAACAGTAAGTGGAAAGGACGTTGGCCTCAGCGTGTGTGCTGTGCCGCCCAGCTCCTAAGGTGTCCTGATTTCGGAACGGAAGAAGAAGTAATAAGATGGAAGACCTCAGTGACTTAGAGGACAAACAAGAGGAGGAAACAAAGTTGATATTCGAACTGAGGGAAAACATGCAAGTTTCGAGTACTTAAATAAATAAAGGAATAGCAACCGAAATGTAAATGATAAATATAAGTGCTGCGTTCTGCTCCCGGAAAAGGTCCTGCATTCTTGGGTGAATAATCCATGGCGGGTATGCTGACTGATGGTGGGAAAGATGATGACAAAGAATAGTGGTAGAGGTGAAGAAGTGGTAATGAGTTTGGAGTGACGTTGGAAGAGTCGGAATGATATGGAAAAGTCTCGGAGTCGGATGTAGGTGGAGTAGAACTGGAAACAAGGGAGAGTACTGGAAAGGAGTACGGACTACCGGAAACAACTCCGTCGGAGTCGGACTGGAGTCACATATGACAGAATGTAACACATAGTTTCCAACCAAAATTTGCAACACAAGTTTTTTTTTCTTCCAAACCAAACATTTTGCTGCTCTTGGCACTTATATAGTATAGTTACATAAGCTGGCTGGTTCCTTGTGGCCCCTACCTTATTGATGAAGATTTGTAAGCAGGTTGAGGCAAAAGATAAAAAGATAGGTTGGACAGGCTGCTTAAGTTATATAGATGGTGTTGTGAGGAACAGATGTTGGGTTGCAAGTATATTGAGGATGGGAGTTGACTTCATCAACTCTTGGGCTTTTCTGATCTTATATGTGATAATAGAGGGGGTTTTCCATGTACTGTCAGAAATGACAGTACACTAAGAATAGATTTTGTTTATGATTTCATACTGATTATTGGACTGCTTGTTTTCACTGGTTTATTGATTGTACAAAGTAACTACAGGTTTTTATACCTTTTCTTTGTAGTACTATGTTTTGAAAATGAATAAAAATGGATACTAAGATCCAAGGGTAAAAATGGGGAGGTAGCAAATTAGTATGTAAAAATGGAATATGTAATTTCAGAGTCATTTCCAAAAAGGGAATGAATTTGAAATTAATAAAATAGGAAACATACAAATTTGGAAATTGTAACATGGTGCAAAATTCCATGCGATATACCAAAAAGAAACAATTTGAAATTATCAAAAATGACCAATTTGAGGTAGGGAGAACCCCTCCCTCACAGTGTTGTCACCATGATGGAAAAACCAGCAACTACATGCCCAATGGTACTTCAAAATTCAATTTTCAATCTGAGCCTTGAAAACTAATGTTTAAATTAGAATTTATAGAATTTGAGACATTGCCTAGGTTTAAAAACATCTGGAAGTGACCACAATGGTGCAGCAGAACAGATAAGCTGTCATCTTAGCTTTTCCACTACTAGAGACTGTAAATGCACAAAGAAGACTGGACATAATAAGACCATCATCATGACCACAATGAAGGGAGATCCCAGCATTAAAATAAAATGTGATTTCAATGAGGAGATACTAACTGTAATCCTCCATATTATTGAATGATTTGCTAGCTCTGTGATTTACAGGACAGTCAGGTCAGAAGACAATACTAGAACTTATATCTCTGATCTAAAATCTTTTAATGAGCACATCCTCATTGTAGAACTTCATGTGGATGAGATGGATAACTTGAAGCATGCATCTAACCTTATTGAAGACAAGGTTGTGTGGTTCTCCACAGGTTCTATAAGCAATTATTTTACATACTCTTACTTTCTCCTCCTCACTGTTTGAATATTACAGAATTTTTATATATGAATGTGGAGAGTACTGTTACACATGAGCTGCAACCCAGAATATCCTCAGTCCAATTGAGCTAGTCTGGAAGACCTGAAAAAAAGCCCATTGCAAAAGCTTGATGCTCTAGCTGAGATCATTTTACACCATCAAGCATATGATGACTATCATCTTCTGAGGATTGTTGATGACCAGCTAATCTCCAATGAGGATTACCCCATGCCTGAACCAGTGTCTACAAAGCTCCTTCCAGATAAAATTGCAGTGTATTGTGCCTTCCATTCCAGCTATGTCCAAGTGAAAAGGTAAGTGGCAGCTAGCCTCTTATAAGCTATCTAATTTCTATTAATATGAGTTGTTGTAGGTCTTGTCAACCTGCAAGATACAAACACTTGAATAAAGCAGAAAGGTACAACTTCAGCTAGAACACAAGTGATATAAGAGTTCAGAGACCACAAAGTCAATAGTCTATGCATCCTTATTCTCTCTATTGTTGGTCTTACAGGGCTCAATCTACTTTTGATAATGTTTTAGTGATTGTGGTAAGTGATTTCCATCTTCTGCTCTCTTTTTTCTGTTGCTTACATTCAGTAACATTCTCAGGACCCCCTCTGGTATGCATAGGAAGATAGGCAACTGATTGGTTGTATCTAGCACTATCCACAACAGAAGCCTGTTCATGTATACAGACTCATTGCAGCAGAAACTCTGGGTGTGTTTTTAAATAATATCTCTCTACCCATAGCCAAGGATCCAGTCATAAAATCTACTACATTCTTCCCTCAGGCCCAGGGCCACCAGAGATCTTCTCTGCTAGCCCCCAACAACCTTTGCCTGCCCCTCTAGTATCTTGTGCTCCAAGCACAAAAGAGATCTTCATTTCCAGGGTCCTGGTATTGTAGTTGAAAAAAACTGCCAAGGGTCAGGTGTTTTTACCACTGTAGGTTCTAGAATAGAGCCCAATATAATGGAGGAGATGTCAATTTTATATACCAAACAGTCTGCTATGTAAGTGAAAACACCACAGTGATGTGAGAGGGAGAGGAGTGATTTTTTTGCAAAGGATGAATCAATGAAGTGGTGAAGGATGCATGGCTTTCCTTTAAACATTTTTTATTCTAAGTAAGCGTAAAGAATGATCGCAAACGTAGAATTTTGTCTACGCGACGGTTGAGGTTGTGGCGTGGCAATTCCCTTTTGCTTGTTGCCACCACCACAACTTCAAAATTAATTATTCCAGCTCAACATTCGAGCTCCTCTTTCTTTCTTTCGTCTCTAAGAAAACACAAGCATAATTTTTTAAAAATAAGCCAAGTACTTCGCAATAATGCCAAGACTTCAGTTTGACCCAGCCCTGTCAGAATGCCCTGACTTTGCTTCCCCGGTTTATGCTGCAGCCCGTGCCCCATTCGTCAACCCTAATACCACCGAAGACCAGGCCATCCAATTCTTAAAAGACATCTGGCATGCCGGTAACGAAGCTGATAATGTTAGGTGGCAACAACAAAACGTTGATGATGCGGCCGATCTCACGGAACGCCGTTGGTTACAATCAGAAGCAGACGTCTTAAGGGTACAGGCCTCAATTGATGATGAGGAGAACCTTCGAAAAGAAGAAATGAAGAGGAATAAAATGAAGTACATCCCGATCCCTGATAGAGACGTTCCGACAATAGCTCCAGTTATTGCTTCCAACTACGCAATTAGAAAGATGGAAAAAGGACTTTACGTCGAACTCTGGTACTATACTAACGCTGGTCTAGACGAAGCCTTTCGCACCTCTAACACGACAGATGACGAGGCAATGGTGATGCTTCGACAACCCAACAACGTAACTTCTTGGGTTCCTGCAGTGTCTGCCAAGACCGCATCGGCAGTAATTGACGACAAAGACATCTCATGGGAAGATTTTTGTCAGGCAGCGCCCCGAATGATCGTCGCCATGGAGGAAGCCGACTGGCCACAAGACCGTGTGACCATGTTGGCCAAGTTCTGGGGAAACTTACAGGTTCACGAGCTCCGGTCATCTAGGGATCCCCTTGATCAAAGGGTCCTTATTGTCTACCAAGCCGAACAAAGGAGGCTCTGGCACCTCGCTATTTCCTCTCCCCGCCTGAACTTTACACTCCCCCACGTCTTCCTCCAGGAATCCAGGAGGAATCCAGGAATTCCTGGTAAATGAGAATATTCCTGGAGGATTCCTGGAGGATTCCAGGTGGATTCCTGGTGGATTCCTGGTACTCAAGGAAATTATACCAGAAATGAATCCACCAGGAGTCCACCAGGAATCCTTGGAATTCCTGGTACTACCATTCAATAGTATTTATTATTAATATTTAAAGGTAAAATAGAAATACATAAGTTAATTGTAATCCATACATATATAGGTTAACATATATTAAAGGTGGCAATGCCTTGCTGCCATTTGAATTTTGAATTTTGTTCAGGCTGCGAGGTTTGGTCATGTGACCACATGTGACACATTGGAATCCTGTAGGAATCCAGGAGGAATCCAGGAATTCCTGATAAATGAGATTATTCCTGGTGGATTCCTAGTAAATTCTGGGTGGATTCCTAGTATTTCTGTACTACCATTAAATATTATTTAAAGGTAAAATAACAATACATAAGTTAATTGTAATCCATACATATATAGGTTAACACATATTAAAGGTGGCTGCCATTTGAATGTTGAATTTTGTTCAGGCTGTGAGGTGTGACACATCTCAACAGCACTTTGCTTACAACCACAACTGTCACTACAACCAGGAATCCACCAGGAATCACCAGGAATACTAGGAATGCACCCAGAATTTACTAGGAATCCACCAGGAATAATCTCATTTATCAGGAATTCCTGGATTCCTCCTGGATTCCTCAGGATTGTGATGTGTCAGAGTGTCACATGTGGTCACATGTGGTCACATGATCAAACCTCGCAGCCTGAACAAAATTCAAAATTCAAATGGCAGCAAGGCATTGCCACCTTTAATATATGTTAACCTATATATGTATGGATTACAATTAACTTATGTATTTCTATTTTACCTTTACATATTAATAATAAATACTATTTAATGGTAGTACCAGGAATTCCAAGGATTCCGGGTGGATTCCTGGTGGATTAATTCCTAAGGAATTCCCGGATTCCTGGTATAAATTTCCTTGAGTACCAGGAATCCACCTGGAATCCACCTGGATTGGGAAGAGCAAGGAATTTCAATTTCAGAGGAAATTGGCTGGTAGGAAATTCCTCCCGGAATCCTGGTATTCCTACCAGGAATGGTAGGATTCCTCCAGGATTCCAGGAGGAATAGGTAGGAATCCACCAGGATTCCTCCAGGAAGACGTGGGGGAGTGTAAAGACCTCCTCCCCGCGGTGCTTATAACCTCTCTCGAATCAATGAAGAAATTATTTGTAAGACTCGTGAGATCGTTTACTGGGATGATCGTAGGCTGAAAGATAACAAGAGAGATTGTGCGTCTATCCTCCATCTTCCTTCTGTAAAAAGACGAGACTAAAAGTTCCCTTTGCCTTGTTTTTGACTATGTTATCTTCGTTTCTTTCATCTTCATCTCCTGCCCTACATACACCCTCTGTTGTGACGCGCACGCCTATCTTTTGCTACACGCATGCCGTTCCTTCCCCCATGCATATCCCTATTGCTACACATCGCCCATCTCCTGCTCCATGCATGCCTATCTGTTGCGTACCGCACGCCTATCTGTTGCTCCTGCACGCCTGCTACCTCCTACTTGTGTTGGTATATACATGGCTGTATCAGACCGGTCTGACCGTTGAGGAATGGCTCCCATCTCTCTTCCACAACGAAGATCAGGGAATCATGACATTTCTCGCGAGTCTCGCCGTCGCTCTGTATCCCCAGCCCGTCACTCTTCTACCATGAGACAACCTCTGCCTGACAAGCCCACTCAGGGAAAGAAGTTGGATTTTCGACCAAGCACTCCCGGAAGGGTCTATTCCGCTTGTGCCGTCTGCCTTGGCCGTCACCCACACAAGATTGTCGACTGCAGCTCGCTGTCGTTATGGGACGACTCATTCCCCACTCTCTCAATCTGAATCAACAAGACGCTTTCAATGCGAGACGGCCGGCCAGTCTGCGCAGACTGGCAACGAGCAGTCAGTTGTTCCAGCTCTCGTCACGACAACCGTCATCTCTGCTCCGGGTGCGCTTCCTCGTCTCACGGCGCTCAGGAGTGCCCTCGAGCTCAGAAAATTGCAAGCTCTCACTCCCTATAAGCCAGATGTCTGGGAGTTTCTTTTGTCTAAAGCAGGCTTACTCAAAAAGTACCCACACCTTCCCCAGAGCCTCTGGACAGGCTTTACCCTTAATATTCCTAGAATTACTCAGACCCAAACCCCCCCTAATAAGACTTCAATATCTGACCTCGCAGAGCAATTCGATAAGATCATCGACCTCGAGATCGCCAAGCAGCGCTATTTCAGACCCCTCACTCGAGAGGAAGTCGAGGCTCTCGTTGGCCCCTTCCAATCTTCCCCCTTTTCCATTATCCCAAAGCCTGGAAGGCCTAATTGCTTTCGTACTCTACAAAATTATTCCTTCCCTCATAATATCTCCACCTTATATCCCAACCCTTCCATTAATTCATTCCTCAATTCCAACGATTTTCCAACGACTTGGGGTACCTTCTCAATCGTTGCCCTGCTCATTCATCAGCTTCCTCCAAACTCTCAAATGGCCACTCGCGATGATGCAGAAGCCTATCGCACCATTCCTTTACACTTGTCTCAATGGCCCGGGGCAGTGGCACAGATCGGAGAAGACATTTTCTGTCTCGATTTGGCTACCTGTTTTGGAGTCTCACCCTCATCTGGAGTTTACAGCGTCGTTGCCGACGCTGGAACGGACCTCTTCAGACACCAGGGGATTGGCCCTTTGGTCAAATGGGTTGACGACCATGCCTTCTTTCGCGTCCTCCTTACATACCTTCACGAGTACAACCAACAGCGTAACACTCGACACTCACACCTCTCATTACATGGTCAGCGACAAGACGGAGGTCATCTTTGGTATGGTGGAGACACTTTCCCAGACGGTACGCTCGACGAACATGTCGAGGACTGTCAGTTCCCCTGTCGTGACCTTTCGGCTAGCTCTCCTCGCTCCGACGAAGATCAACAGTATGCCTATAGTTTCTGTGACATTGACCACTTGTCAGACGAGCTCGGAATTCCCTGGGAACGTTCCAAAGATGTTCCCTTCTTCTCCTCTGCAGCTTACATTGGTCTCCAATGGGATTTACAGTCTCTCACTGTGTCCCTCAGCGCTGAGAAGAGAGCCAAGTATATTGTCAACATCGAGGAGTGGTTTCGCACACCAAACCATGTCCTACACGATGTACAGAAGTTATATGGTAAGCTACTCCATGCATGTCTTGTTATTACAATGGGCCAGGCTTACCTCACTGGGCTGGAAGCTATGCTTCAATTATGTAATAACCGCCCCTTTGTCGCTTACTTGCCTATTAAAGGAGTCAACGACGACTTGCTTTGGTGGTCCTCTAGACTCGCCCGTCCATCTGTCTCCAGACCTATTCCCTCCCCTCACAGCCTTCTTGACCCTAAAGCATTCTCAGATGCCAGCTCCAGAGTCGGTATCGGCATCGTCATCGACAGAAGGTGGCGAGCGTGGCGTCTCATTCCCGGCTGGCAGACTCTCAACGGCAGCAGAGACATCGGCTGGGCCAAGGCTGTTGGGTTTGAGCTACTCGTCAGGACCATCCCACGGCTTATCGGTTCTAGCGGACACTTTAAGGTCCACGGCGACAACATTGGAGTCGTCGAAGGATGGAAGAACCACAGGAGTAGGAGCAGAACCATTAACGGTGTATTCCGGAGGATACACTCCTTTCTTGAGGACTTCAGTGGCGCCATCTCCATCCATTCAGCATATGTTCCCAGTGAATCCAACCCGGCTGATGGCCCGTCGAGGGGAATCTACCCCCCAGTCGACCTCCTGTTACCAGAGATCCAGTTCTCACCTGATCTCGACAGGTTCATTGTTGATGCCACGCATCCATACACCCCTACCGAGCTTAGGCTCTTCAGGGAAGGTCGATATCCCCCACCTCTCGCAAAGCGCATTGCTGACGCTATCTCAAGCCGTCATTCCGATGAACACCCCACTGCCTCGTCCTATGACCACGACAGCTATTACAGTTAATACCACCCTCCCTGCTCATCGCTCTTCACGTTTCTCAACGCCGCTTGATAGCCCTTTGACTTCATCGGTCAGGCCTCACAAATATCAGAATGACCTTATCCCCTTAATTTCAGAGCTTCGCCCTCACTCTCCAGCTCGTGATCGTTTAAGACTCTGGACGCCCGTTTTCTCAAGGTCTGACCTTCATGTGGATGGCCTCAATCTTAAGATAACTGATGCAGATCTCGACCATGTCATCACCGTTATCAATACGTCCTGGCAGCCTACTACTCGCGAGACATACGGAGCCAGTTTACTCGTCTTTCACGTGTTTTGTGACCAGAGAAACATCACTGAGCCCCAACGCTGTCCGGCTGATCCTTTGCTCATGCTAACTTTTATATCGAGTTGTGCAGGTTCTTACTCCGGTAAAACCCTTGCCAACTATTTTTATGCAGTACGGGCATGGCACGTTCTACATGGTGCTCCGTGGAGGATGAACTCTGCTGAGATGAAGGCAGCTCTCGATGGAGCGACTATACTTGCCCCCCCAGCCTCCAAAAGGCCAAAGCGCCTTCCCTTGACCCTCCCCATTATCATCTCTATTGCTGGGAGGCTCGATTTATCCATGCCCCTAGACGCCGCGGTGTATGCTTGCCTCACAACCACATTCTATTCGGCTGCACGCCTCGGTGAGTTCACTGTTGCTTCTCTCAAAGCCTTCGACTCAGCTCTCCACGTCAAACCTTCTGACGTCCGTCACGATGAGGATCGCCATGGATTTCGAGTTTCCGTCTTCCATCTGCCTCGGACAAAGACTACAGCTACCGGTGAAGATGTCTATTGGGCCGCACAAGTTGGCCCGTCCGATCCTCTAGCTGCTCTCGCAAATCACTTCACAGTCAACACTCCCTCTGCTCATGACCCCCTCTTTGCATGGAGACACCCTCAAGGTGTCTGCCCTCTGACTCGCACTGAGTTCTTAAGACGGATCAACTTAGCAGCAGCCGAGTTAGGCATCCCGTCTCTAAAAGGCCATGGTATTTGCATTGGCGCGACGTTAGAATATCTCCTACGTGGGATACCTTTTGACGTTGTTAAGTCCATCGGTCGCTGGTCTAGCGAGTCATTTGTCCTTTACTTACGGCAACATGCAGTTATCATCGCTCCCTACATTCAAGGTACCCCCGTCATGGAGACTTTCACTCGCTATACCATGCCTCCACCTCGTTAGGCCTGATACTGGTGAGCCCACTACAGCTTTCATTTGTTCCTGCCCACCTCCTAAAGATTATGGGTGCCTAAGACTGCGCTTGTCGCGTCGCTGGGCTTCTTACACATGGGAGCCACAGTTTGTCTTAGACCCCTTATTTCTTTTATAAATAGTTCAGGACACTTGTTTCGGCCAAAAGACCCTTCGGGTCTTTGCCCCAATAGCTACTATCACCCGACTACATGGTTGAGCGAGTATCTCATCATACCGATCAATCTTCTCCTTTAAATACACATAACTTTCCAACTGCATAGACCATATTCATAATCAAATTTTGCTGGAAAATAGGACATTTGCTATCCATATAACATGATTTCAATTACTTTCAGATTGAAAGCTGACATTGAGAGAAAATGAGTGTTAATCAATTCAACCACCCTCTTTAGTTAGCCTCAGATATCCTCTCAACTAATGCTATCAATTATTTGGCCAACAACATTGCCCTTATGAAAGAGGTCTTTACACTCCCCCACGTCTTCCTGGAGGATTCCTGGTGGATTCCTACCTATTCCGGGAGGATTCCTGGAGGATTCCTACCATTCCTGGTAGGAATATCAGGATTCCGGGAGGAATTTTCTACCAGCCAATTCCCCCTGAAATTGACATTCCTGGCTCTTCCCAGTCCAGGAGGATTCCAGGAGGATTCCTGGTACACAATGAAATTGATACCAGGATTCCCGGAATTCCTTAGGAATCCCCAACACAGAATCCACCCGGAATCCACCTGGAATCCTGGGATCCACCCAGAATCCACCCGGAATCCTGGGATCCACCCAGAATCCACCCGGAATCCTGGGAATTCCATCAACTCTTACTTTTAAATATTATTCAAAATTAAAAGAACCACATATAAGTCAATAGTAATTTAAATGTATATAAGTTAACTGTAATTTGTATATGTGTGGTGGCAATCCCTGGCCGCCATTCGAATTCCGAATTTTGTTCAGACCGCGAGGTGTGATCACGTGACCTCACGTGACGCACATTTCAGAAATCAACAAACGGTTAGTAATACACTGTCATTTCACAACCATCACAACCGCCGCCACCACCCCAGAACCACGAATACACGACAACGACGACAAACGACGACAAACGACGACGACGACGACGATGGACGATGACGACGACGATGGATGACGACGACGGTGGATGACGACGACGATGGTTGACGACGACGACGACGAGGACGAGGACCAACAACGGTGACGACAACTACCCCCTAACCAGGGGGTTTTTTGTTTTTTGTTTTTTATTTTTTAGTTTAATTTCGATACACTAACGACTACCAGCAGCGTACGACCACGACGACCGCCCATCCACCACCATCCTCCACGATACACCACCGTCACCACGACACACCGCATGCACCTCGACATACACCGCCGGCACCTCGACAGCCGGCACCTCGTCACCCCCTCCACCGGGGGGGTTTCCCTTAGTTACGGTTCAAACGACGACGGTTACCCCCCCACGTCTGGGGGGGTTTGTTTTATTTCAACGGACACCGAACGACAACGACAACGACGTCGAACGACAACGACAACGACGATGACAACGACAACGATGACAACGACAACGACAACGACGATGACGACGCCGAACGATGACGAAGACGGCTACCCCCTCTCCAGAGGGGGTTTTTTTGTTAATTTTTTATCGAACGTCCGCTACCCTCCCCTAGTGGGAGGGTTTTTTTGTAAATATTTTACTTTTTAACCATGATCTATGTCAAACTATGCCCGTTTTTTTAAATATATATATATATATATTTAGTTTATTAGATTACAAAATGTATAATTAATGATGAATGATGATATAGCTACCCCCTTACCAGGGGTAGTATTAAATTAAAGAAATTAATATATTACAAGAAAACTCTAAGGAAATTTGATTGAAATAGTGGTGTAGAAATAATAATTCCAGGAATCCACCAGGAATACTAGGAATACCAGGAATACCAGGAATACCAGGAATCCCCCAGGAATTAACTAGGAATCCACCAGGAATTAACTAGGAATCCCAGGAATCCACCTGGAATCCGTGAGGAATATTCTCATTTATCAGGAATTCCTGGATTCCTGGAGGATTCCTCCAGGATTCCGGGCAGTCCGCGCGGATTCCTGGAGGAAGATGTGGGGGAGTGTAAAGTGTTGTTATGAAACACAGAGCTTTTTATAAGTCCCTCTCATATTTGAGAAGGGATTTTATTAGGCCTAAATTAGGCTCCTAAAACCAGCATCTTGTATCACTTGTGAGGGGACTTCATGGGAAAAAAATTTAACTGATGGGAAAGTGAACAAACAGGACAAAATAAATACTAGAGAGACTGGCAAAATTTGGATTCAGTGATCCTGGTGATATTCAAAGTGTGATATCTTATATAAGTAGACTCCTCTGTATAAATGTCTTACTATGCAAAGAATTTTGAATGAAGAACATGAGTACTAATGATATTCTTGTTGCCCTCTGCAAAAATGGAATCACTATATCCTAGCTCCTTCTTTCTGAGTTGAGACTTCAATACATAATAACCCAAATTTCTCCTCTTGATTTCTACAACATTCTTGAGGTTCTCAGTACCCATCCATGGACACCAGACATAACTTTGAAGTGGTCCATGACCATGGGCACACTTCTTCACAAGTTTGGCAAGTCACTGTCAAGATACAAAGAAAAAAGGTAAAGGAATCATCCTTAATGCCTTCAGATGCCTTAAATGGCCTCAATTAATTGCAAATAATATTATATTTCAATAAAGCTTAATTTTCTAATTATAATATTTAGACTCTGAGTGTTCTAAACTCATATTGATAAAGATGACTGCACTATTTTCTTACTCCAAACCTTTTAATGCCCCTGCATTGTTTGTGAAGATGATGCAGCCCATCTCTTCTACTGTCAGAACTACTACCTTGCCTACAGATGCATAGTCTGCTACCACCAGAGACCCAATTAACTTTCCAATATGTGGAAATGCCTGTGTACCGTCAGGCAGTTTCCCCCCCAGTATAACATTGTAGAGATTGAGGAATGGGATTGGTGTGCTTTGGGTCAGCCAATGGTTGAGCGATGGTTCACTTGCTGCTTTCCAATAAGTGTTTATATCATCAATTCCATGTACAGGCCATGAACCGTATGCAGTACAATTGGTGAAATACTTGTCAGAACACTTTTTATTGGTGGTAACACGGTCCTTCATCTGATTCCAATCCTCTGGGTTTGAAAATACTGTTTTCTGGTCTTGCAAGCAGAGGGTGTTGTGGGTGACACCTCAATGTATCAAAATGCTGAAGAAGCCCTTGGGAGTTGAAAGATACTCTCCAACTAGCAATCATGGCACACTTTGAAGTCTGGTCATCTGGTCAAACAATTTTTCACATCACACCACTTCTTAATTAATTAATTAATTATTATCTTATCATTCCTTTATTTATTTTATATCTCTGTTATGTCCATATTAGTACTTAAATACCCCTCAGCCTAGCAGGGATCCCCATCCTTTCCTCTTTGGATCCCCTGCTAGGTGAGTCACTTGTAGATATCCCTTCTGAAATATTATTAACTTTGGATCCCCTGCTAGCTTGACTAAGTCGGCGTTGCAGTTGCCCTAACATATACCAGCTGAAATAGACATAATCAATCCACAAGGCTGAATAGACCTAGCATAAATACAAGAGCAATTACAAAGAGTAGGGGACTATGAAGACCTTGTCATATCAAAAAGTAACTAGAGACCTTATATAAGAGCATAGACTAAAATGATATCTTACACTTATTATTTTACATAGGAGGATGAAAATAAATTTCAAAAGTATAAATTTCAAAAGTATTATATTTAAACAAGTATTTTGATTTATATTAATAAAAACTGCATAATTTAATAGTATTTAAAGGTTTAAATCAATATTATACTAATAAGGTTTCCTTTTTTAGAGAATTTTCTTAGAAGCTATTTCACAACAGACCCTGTAAAAAAATGAAAATTAATTTTATGCAGAAATGCATAAAAGACCAGACCAGCAGTCCGGTTTTTTGGTTTTTGAGAAGCAAAGACCAGAAAAAGACCGGTCTAAACCAATAGTTCTGTAGCCCTTATTTTTCCCTTTCGAACGACATAAAGACCATATTTATTGGTCAAATATTCACTGAGAAAAAAATAAAACAGTAAAAATGTACACAAAATAGTAGGAAACAAATAATATCATCATAAAATTGTCAATTCCCAATGGAATTTAATGTTCTTGGGCTTATTATAAAGGTATAGATCACATCTACATATTTGTTTGATGTTATATATGACAATATGACCGGTATTTGTCAAAATTCTGGTCCTGGACAGTCTTGGACCAGGACTGGTCCAGGACTGAAAAAAACCGATGTGGACCAGTCCTAATTGGTCCAGTCTGGTCTTTTGACCTTCTAGAAGCTTAGTGGACTGGTTTCAGTCCTGGTCCTGTCCAAAAATACCAAAAAGCTGGACTGGACTGGACTTCCAAACACTAGAAGAACATGGGAAGTGCATTATGCTCAAGTAGTGTCAATTGAGGTTGTTTGCACATCAGAACATGGAATGAGCCAAGAGCACCTTCATTCACATCATTAGTGACTGGCATCCAAGCCAGGTTCTTTTGCTTTACAGCTGCTTCATCAATTAAGCCACCAGAAGTTGCAGGGACTTAGAGGAAGAATAAGAGGGGAAAACTAGGTTGATATTTGAAACTAAGGAAAACATACAAGCTTCAAGTACTTAAATAATAAAGGGAAAAGCAACCAAAATATAGAAGATAAATATAAAGTGCTGCGCTCTGCTCCTGGAAAGTCCTGCATTCTTGGGTGAATAATCCAATGCTGGTGTGCTGACTGATAATGGGAAAGTGATGACAAAGATGTGGTTGTTATGGTGAAGATGAGGGAAACAGGTTTGGAGTAAATCTGAAGGAGCTGGAATGATATGGAAAATCTTCAGAGCTGGTTGTAGGAAGGAGTATTCCAGATGTAAGGGAAAGCACATAATTCTGGAGGAGCTGGAATGACATGGAAAATCTTCGGAGCTGGTTGTAATTCCAGATGTAAGGGAAAGCACTGGTATGGATTATGGACTACCGGAGACAGCTCCAGTGGAGCCGGACCGGAGTAATGTATAACAGAATGTAACAATTACATGTAATTTAGAATAGATAACTGCCTCAATATGTCACATTTTTGCCTTCTTAAACAAGGAAATATTGCAATATTTAGTTTATTGTACAGTTTTATACTTATTAAATCCAATAATGTAGAATTTATATAACTTGGGAGCCGAAAAATAAGCTTGAAAGCTAATATTTTGACAAAAATCTTATGTTAAAAATAGGAATTGAAACCCTTGAAAAAACCCTTGAAAACCCTTGAACCCTTGTCAAGGGTAAGGGTTTTCCAAGGGTACATAAATGCCAACCCTTACCTACCCTCTGTACCCTTACCCCAGGCTGCCACAGGTTTTGAAACCCTTGGCAATCACTAGTCTTTGTCTCTCAATAACATATTAAGTGTGGTCAAAGAGCATTGTATGCAAAAACCAATTAAATTTGCCTGGTTTCATGTGTTTTAGAGTAGAGTCAAAACCACCCAGTCATGCATTCAATTGTTCACATGCCTGAATATGCTGTGATTAATTATTATAAACTTATAATACAAGTAAACATACCTGAGTATTGAACACCCATTTCAAATAAGGCTTGTTTTTTTTTTATCAAAGGTCATAATGACAATATTAGGAGCAGAGCCATCCAGTGGCCAGAATTATAAAATTTCTGGCAAAGAAATGACTTGTGTGATGATTTATATAGTGGTATGCATCAACAATGAAGTAATTAGTTTTCTGCCACTCATTCTAAGATCCATCGCTGATAGCAGTTCTGAGCAGAAGACAAGCCTTGCCAACGCATATATAGTCATGCTGAGACTCCTCTGTGGGATACACCTTGTCCAAGAAGTTCAAGATATTTGTTGGTGGTTCATATTTTGCAAGTTTTGCCCAAGCAATAACAGCATCAGATTGTTTCCACATAATAAAAACAGGAGGGGGGGACTGAAGTAGTGGCTTCAAAATGGTTCTGGGGCATTTTCATCATGTAATTGTACATTTCCTCTGTTGCAGGATTCTATAGCAGTGTTATGATTCAGTCATGGGTTGTTCCATCACCAGTTCCAATAGAGCCATGACTGGAACACCTGATTCCTTCTTCTGGATCCAATAGTTATCTGTACTATTTCAGCCCCTCCACCCCACAACTCCAAGCTCATCCCCATCATCATCATCCTATATCAACATCTTATCTTATCAGTGAATGACTCACTCAATAATGCAGGACTTTCTAAGAGCAGAGCAGAGTGCATTATTGTAGTCTTTTACATCCTGATGTTATTCTTTAATATTATTTAAGTACTCAGGCTTGTATGTTTTTCCCCAGTTTTGAATATCAACTTGGCTCCCCCACTTTGTTCTCTTTCTAAGTCCTCCCAACTTCTAATTCCACTCCATTCCTTTCCAGCTCCAAAATATAGGACAACAAAGGTGTTGGGCAGCACAGTACATACACTGAGGCTAAAGTCCTAATCTGTTACTGTCTGTTCAGCTCTGTCCATTTACTCTGTCTGATAATCCAGGCTTAACAGACAGATTTTCAGCAGGTCTTTGTAACATACATTGAACACCTGTAAGACTTGAACAGCTATGGTGATGAATGTGTTTGTCCCATTGCATTTTGTATTAAGAGCATGCTTGGGTTGGTGCAACTTTGTTATGTTGGCATACATGCACACAATAATGTGGTCCATATTCATGCTCATGAAGAGTACAAAATACACCTTCACATGCATTTTCCAGATCCTCAATGCAGTTTTCATATGCACAATGCTAGAAATAAACTCAGTTCTGAGAAAGATTATAACAATTCAATACTTACTGTTGTGCCCATTACAATACCATCAAGTACAACCAATTTCACAGTTCCACCATCATCTACTTCCATATAATCTGATGAGGTCTTTACTCTCCCCCACACTGACAATGACCAGACAACAACAATGGCAACAACCAATGACAATGATGAGGATGGCTACCCCCCTCACCAGGGGGTTTTCAGTTTTTCTTTAATTCTTTTTTATAAGTTTCACTTTATTAACTACAACCCACAGCATACAGCAACCACAACCACCATTTCACCATCACCCTCCATTGCCACCCTAAAAAAACTCCCTTTCACAGGGGGGGTTTTTCTTAAAATTTTATGCCTTTGAACAATGATAGCAAACCCTCCTGTCTGGGGGTTTATTTTATTTTAACAGACACTGATGACTACCCCTTCAGGGGGATTTCTTTTACTTTGATGGACAATGACTGTTACCCTCTGTTTAGGGGTTTTTTTTTAAATTTGACAGCCAACAACCACCACTGCCCTGCTTAGAGGTTTTTATTATTATTTCACAACTGCTACCCTCCTTCAAGAGGGGGTTTCTTTATTTTGAGGGATGATGGTAACAACCACTACCCCCCTCCAAGAGGGGGTTTTTTAAAAATTTCTTTCAAATGTCAGCAACCCCCCTTGCAGGAAGGTTTTTTTAAATATTTTTATTTTACTCCTAACCATGAATGATGTCAAACATGGCTACTTTGTGTTCATTTATTTATTTTTATTTCATTTATGTTATTAGATTAAATAATGTATAATTGACTATGAGTGATGGTCTCACAGGTACAGTTGTTAGGATTGACTTAAAGAAATTAATATCTATACTACAAAAAATGATTTAGTACAAATGTACTTACAGTAATTTAAATTGAAGAAGACATGCAATGTGCTTGGAATGTGCTCAGAATGACTCAGAATATGGTCAGAATCTGACTTATACACAATTTAAATATTTTGCTCAGACTGCGCTTGGAACTGCTTGGAACTGCTTGGACTCACTCAGAGCCTTCAGAATGGTGTAACTGATACATTTGGTGGGTGTTATTTTGGTATTTGAAAGGTAGTATCAAAGACCCATGAACTTGTGCTGGCCATCCTACCTCTCTATGGTAGGATCAATTATTGAAGAATGAAAGGCATTTGACAAAGGCAGATATGAGTTGTACATGCTCTGAGAGTGCTAAACTCAGCATTGGACTTTTCTTCACACCTGTGGCACTGCTAACGATGAGGGTAACACCTTTTTTATCCATGTACATGCCTTGGACAGAAATATGATTGGGGCATGCTTGTAGAAGGTAAATAGTGTAAGAAGATGCTTGGAGAGATCCCTCTCTTGCACTTGTGCCAGTTGAATGGATTTCAACAGTCACTTTGATACCAGTTCAGTGGATAACTTCATGAGCTGAAGAGCATGCCACATAGTCTGGCCTGCACATGGTGCCAGTGGGATGACGATACCTCAGGAAAATTCTGAGCAACAAGGTGTTATAATTGCTTGTCAGTGGAGGAACAACTCTGTTGTTATCCTAACCAAAAATTCCATCAGGATCATTGTGTGCAGCAGGATTATGTTGTGGGAGAGTATCTGAATTTATTTTGTATGGCTGGGTGCATTCTGAACATGCATGTCCATCAGCTGGCTTAATACAACCCTGATCACCTAATTTTAACAAAGGCTTGTTCCATGATTTGATTTATGTCCAGGTTATCCTTTAGTTCTAAATGTACTCCAGAAAATGCAGCTATTGTCCTTGTAGACTCTTCCAAACTTATTGCCTAGTAATGATAGTAGATAATTATGTGCCACTTCCTCCAAAACTATTGTTCCAGAATTCAGTATAGACTACAGCAGATGCATGAAAACTTCACATAGCATTTATGACACTAAAAAAGACCTGATCAACCCAAAGACTTTTCCCCACTTTCAAATGTACAACAAAATTCAAATTAACTTTGGTAGCAAGATCATTTTCTCCATGAATTCACTAATGATCTGCTAAATAAGTTGTCTTTAGGCCTTTCAGACTTTTTAAATAAATCCAAAGTCTGATGCTCTAAATATGAGTGTAGAGTTCATGCCAGACATTATTTAATCCATCCAGATAAGGCACTTTTCTTCTCTCCAGAGCAAGATAGGTGTTGTTGCCAAGCATGCAGGTTTAGAAGATCAGGATTGTCTGTTAGTGAAAAGAGCACAAGTAGAATTGTTGCTAGTTAGGGATGCTGAAGTTCAGTTCTGAACTAGTCCAAGAACCAGAACCAACCAAACCAAACCAAGTATCTGGTTCAGTTCTGGTTCTGGTTTGGCCTCAGCCATCTGGTTCTGGTTCTGGTTCTTGATTGGCCAGAAATCTGAGAACCAGTTCTGAACCGGTTCAAACCATTCTGAACCACTATATCCCAAGGCAAACATTTAAGTAATATATTTACTTATTTGCATTATTTTACAGGTTCAATGGCACAATGTACCTGTATCTGTAATGAAAATATTTATTCAAGTCACCAACACAATATATTTCCAATCAGAAGTACATCATTTTTTGGTCTGGCATAGTACATAATCAAGAATATGTCTCATTTACTTTATAACTTCAGGTTTTATTAATATTAATATACTCCTATGCAAGAATCCAATTCAAAGTTGTCACTAGTTGGCAAAATGATTTAGTAGTAATTTTTTCTTTTCATGTTTACTTTTAGTGATGTCATAGTTATAACACCAATACTACAAACTTCTGGCCTCAAATTTCAAGATATATTTATTTCTAAGAAATAAGATGTAATTTTATAAAATAAAATTTAAAATGAGAATTTCTTGTCTAATTGGTGATATCCTAACAAAAGTCTATTTCTAACTGATTCTTATGGTTTTAACTGGTTCTGAACCAGAACCAAACCAAGAGAACCAGTTCTGTTGGTTCTGTTCTGGTTCTGGTTCTGGTTCTGGTTTTCCTAAGTCGTTCTGGTTCTGGTTCTGAGAAAATGGGTCCTGAACTGAACTGAACTGAACTTTGGCATCCCTATTGCTAGTGACACTTTAGAACTAAAGTTTGTCGCTGTTATATCTTTGCATAGCCACAAGGACTACCTTCAATTTATGGAAGGCAGCTTGGATGCCACAATTAGTACATTTGGCAAAGTGGACTGGAATATCCGTTGGAAAGGGATGATCTACCGGATGGTAGATGTCCAGTACCAAAAACCCAAGGACCAATACTCAACAAGACATCATCGAGTGGTGCTCTTCCTTGGTAGTTCTTTCTTTGCTTCTACCATCTTTCTAAACTCTGGTAGATACTAAAAGGCTTCATTTGTATTTCCCTTGTACTTACATTACAAGTCTGTAGCCTATATATCCAGTATTGTACTGAAATGATATTCATTCTTGCTAAATCTGCTTAACTCATAAACCGTCCTTGCCCTCCAGAAATCTTTACTTGAAAATGTCTATGAACAATAACTTGTTGTTATCTGACTTGCTATTGTCAACTGTGCCCAAGCTTGACAACAAAGGTTCAAACTGGGTTATATTTTTGTATGCTTCAAAGACACGATCCAGGCGAAGGGTTTTTGGGGCCACTTTGATGGATCTTGTCCCGCTCCTACTCTCTTGACTGAACCAACTGCTGCCAAGATAGCCACAAAGAGCCAGTGGGAGAAGAACAAATATTCTGTGAAAACACTACTTACTCAGTGCTTACCCAATTTGACCATGATAGAGATTTGCTCCAAGGAGATGACTTGTGAGAGATGGGAGTTGGTGGTGCGAGAATACACTTAGAAAGGGATGTGTGCACAAACGGAGTTGAGGGTGAAGTTTTTGACAATGCGGTGCTCAGAGAGGGGGAATGCAAAGGAGTTCTTGAGGAACTTGGGGTTGAAAGGAAGAGCTAGCACAAGTGGGAGTAAAGATCAGCAACAAATATTATCTCAACCATCATCTCATCACTCCCAGATGCGCTATCCAACTTTGCATCAGCTCAAATGACTTGGACGATGCATCACACCTAGCAACCAATAGATGCAAACACATTGATAATGATGCTATTGCAGGAGGCAGAGTGTCAGGGTCTGAGAGCACAGAGGCGGAAGGGATCTACAAAAGGAAAATAAGAAGAGAAAGATGAAGTGTTAGCGGTAAATGTGGATGAGCCAAGAAGGAAGAGAGGTCAAGATAAGCAGCATATTGAGTGCTGGAATTGTGGCAAAATGGGGCATTTCAGTTCAGAATGCAAGGAACCAAGAAAGCCCAGGTGAAACACTCATAGACATGCAGGCAAGAAATCTGACCAGAAGTGCCAAGGGCCATCTGGAACTGCAAACATTGTAGAAGCAAACTCCGATGAGGAGGAGGGTGCATGGGCAGCAGAAGAAATAGTTGAGGTCAATTCAGATGGTTGTGAGTGATGTGGATGAGGAGTTTGGTGGTGGTGAAAGTGATGCAGATTGGTTTGAGGAGGCCATAAAGAAAGAAGACAAGTTAGAGAGTGTGAGGAGGGAGACAAGTGTTTTTGAAGAGTTCAGGGATACTTCAGGAGAGTCCTTCATCACAGTGGAGTCTGTCCAAACAATTGGAACTGCAGAACTATACAACTCCGGGTGCACAAACCACATCTCACCATATCGTGACCAATTCAATAATTTTGAAGAAATCACTCCTAGACACTTTTGTGCTGCAAACAAACAGACCTTCAGTATGATTGGTAAAGGAGAACTGGTCATCAACATACCAAATGGTAACAATACATTGCAACTTTGACTTGTTGAAGTTCTGTGTTTGCCAGAAGTCAGCTATACACTAGTGTCAATTGGATGACTTGATGAAGCTGGTTTATTTGCTACTTTTGGAGGAGGAAAGTGCATTGTTAGGGGGCTGGACAACAAGGTGCTAGAGGAGGTGAAGCAAACATTGACACAAGTCTATAAGGTGGAGCATGAAGAAGGGATGGTGAGTGTGGTAGAAGAAAAAGTTACCCTCAATCTTTTTCATTGACATATGGGCCACATTTCATACGACGTCACCCGGAAACTCATAAAAGACAAGATGATTACTGGAGTTCAGCTTGAATATACACCGTTCAGAAACAAGTTCTTCTGTGCATTGTGTGTTTATGCTAAGGCAATGCGAAAGCCAGTGCCAAAGATGAGAGAGGGCAAGCGAGCAGCAGTTTTTAGGAAAGAGGTACACTCAGATCTGTGGGGGAAGTCACCAGTTGAGTCATGAGGAGGAAAAAAATATTACATCACCTTCATCAATGACAAAACCTGCTTGACATACTTGTATTTGCTTTGGACAAAGGACGAGACACCCAAAGCTTATAAGAATACAAGGCATGGGTAGAAGTCCAGATAGGGGCGAAGATTAAGGAGCTAAACACAGATTGAGGAGGAGAGTACCAGGGGGAGGAATTCATTGATTATCTCAAATCCAAGGGTACCAATCAGAAGCTCAATGTCCACAACACTCCTCAACATGCAGGTGTAGCGGAGTGTTGCAATAGAACCATAGGAGAGAGGATTTGTGTGCTTCTACATGCAAGTGGACTCCTGAAATTCCTTTAGGGTGAAGTGGCAAGGCATGTTGTGTGGTTACTTAACAGAACCAGGACAAAAGCGGTGGATGGGATGATGCCTTTTGAGGCAGCATTCAGGAGAAAGCCGAGTTTGAAGGGATTGAGAGAGTGGGGAGAGAAGGTGTATGTGCAAATTGAGGGTGGTACAAAGTTGGGAGGCAGAGTCAAAGAGGGGCAATGGTTGGGGATAGACAATGAGTTGAAAGGTGTCCAAATATATTGGCCAGATACAAAGTCAGTAATGGTCAAACAGAACATAACCTACAATAACTCATCAGCAGATTGTTTTGAGGAGGAGTTGACAATGATTGAACAGGTCAAATTGATTGCAGACTTACCAGCCAAAAACACCTCAGAAATTCACGTTGAAGTGCCCATGAACCTGCCTATTGATGAAACTCCAGAAAACTTATCAGACACCAAATTGCCAAGTAGAAGAGTTAGAAAGCCAACTCAAAAGGTAGCAGATCTATTAGAAGGGAGAGGAACACATCAGGAAAAACACTTTTGCCCTAGGACAGTCTAAGGACGCTCTAGAACACTCTAAGACACCCCCAGAGCTCTTAGAGCCTTAGAGCTCCAAGAGTGCTCTAAGAAGGTATTATTCCAATGTCCTTTTTTTCATAAACTCAGAGGGTGTCCTGGGTATGTCCTGGGTATGTCCTGGGGCAACCTGAGAGTGTCCTAAGGCAACCTGAGAGCATCCTGAGGCAGCCTTAGTTCCTTTGGATCTGATGCTAGAGCATATATAAACCAGATATTTGAATAGTCTCACACAACAGAATAATAATAGTATAATAAAATCATATTCAATTATTCTAAACATCATATATACTAGTAATAAAATAATAATAAAATAGTGATACAAAGTTCATCAGGAAAAACACTTTTGCCCTAGGACAGTCTAAGGACACTCTAAAATACTCTAAGACACCCCCAGAGCTCCAAGAGTGCTCTAAGAAGGTATTAATTATTCCAATGTCTTTTTTTTTGTAAACTCAGAGGGTGTCCTAGGTATGTCCTGGGTATGTCCTGGGGCAACCTAAGAGTGTCCTGAGGCAACCTGAGAGCATCCCTGAGGCAGCCTTAGTCCCTTTAGATCTGATGCTAGAGCATATATAAACCAGATATTTGAATAGTCTCACACAACAGAATAATAATAATATAATAAAATCATATTTAATTATTCTAAATATCATATATACTAGTAATAAAATAATAATAAAATAGTGATACAAAGTTATATACTAGTACTATAATACTAGGGGAAGTAGGAAATAAGAAAACAAAATTGTGGGTGGTTTATATATCTTTTGGATGGCGCACAGACCATTGGTCACATGATCACAGATAAGCATGATTTTGAGCATATGGTGCTGGGTCAGGGTAGATTACATAAAATTCCAAAAAAGGAAATTTTAAAGATGGTAGAGAATTGTTTTAGGACCCTGAATATGTTTAAATTATATTAATAGCAGCTCTCCTTATTGAGAAAATTGCAAAATACTTTCCTGGATACGGCGGTTGAATATTGTCTAGCAAAATTCATAAATTCTAAGGGACTCCCAGGGCCTCCTGATGTGATTTAATCCAGATGGTCAATGCACCAGGATACACTAGAGGTGTCCTGAGCAAATGTGTGACACTCAAAATTTTATCTATGCTGTCCTAGGTTGTCCTGAGGTGTCCTTGGATAGGCATCAGGAAAAACACTTTAGCTCTAAGACATTCTAGCTACTCTGGGAGTCTCTCAGACCAACCTCAAAAAAATAAATATGTTTCAAATGCATTTGATAACCACAAAGGCATCCACAAGTATTAATGTATGCTGCAAAGTTGTTAAACTGGCAAAATAATGTATTTACAAACCTAGACTTCATTTGAGTCCTATCCATGAGCCATGTGCTCAGCCCTGTACAAACATTAGTGAATGTGTAGACTATGAATATATTGACTTACAGGGTGAGATGGACTGGAAGACCTGCTACAGAACACTACATTATCTGCTGCCCTCTTAAGAGCAGTTTTCCTGTTCATAAGGTGAGCAAATTGGACACAAGTTGGGGGATAAACTTACCTCCCTTTCCTCTTTCTCATATTTTTCTCTTCTTTAGCCTCAGGAGTCAGGCCTTTTGGAGGCATCAACCAGGTCAGTGTTCAATTCCTGGTGCTTGTGCTGGTTGCTGGTCAAAGCTGCTTTGTTGCTGCTGCTCTTCAGGTTATCAAGCTTGTTTGGGCTGGGGTGGGATTGGTGGCATGTGGTGACAGGCATAATGTGAGCTGTGTTGGTGATGATGATGGGATGAAGACAGGACAGAGGGGTTGAGATGCAGGGCAAGGGGTTATAGTGCAGAGCAAAAGGTTCTGAGTAGATACTTATCACACATTCCTTATGGAATGTGTGTCCTATTCCTATTACTTACCTTGTTTTTGTTACCTGGGCCCAGTGTAGCTACCTTGGTCCACAGGTATATAATGGTAGCAGGTGCCATCTTAGAACAGCACCTTGGAATAAACTTGGTTACTGGTGACTTCTTCTCTCTAAACTAACAGCACTCTAGTAGTTGCAGTTAATGTCCTCTAACACTTACATTTGAATGTATTTTTGGCCCATCATTCCAAGAATGGCCCCTCTATGGATGCATCAACTATATTTCCCATTATTTAAAAGGCCTTTTCATCATTGTTGTGGCTATGGACCCACAAATGTTCCCCTCAGTTATCTACCTTGCCATACCTTGCCCCTGGATCTCACTCACTCTCCTATCCTCACTTATCTATCATTTATCTTATCATTCACTGCCAGTGCCAACATTCACACGGCACCTAGATCCTTCCCCTCATATTTATCACACTTTAGGAAGTCCAGAAGGATCAAAACTAAGCAGGAGTTGCAGATGAATCAGCAGAAGTGTTAGGGCAACTATGGTACTGACTTAGTCAGACTAGCAGAGGATCCAAGAGGAAAGGATAATATCCCTGCTAAGGTGAAGGTGTATTTAAGTACTAATACAGAGATAACAGAGTTATGGAAAATGATAGAATAAAAAGTGGTACAATATTAAAAATAAATGAAGGTGAACATGTTCGAGTTTGGGTGCTGATTTGGGTGCTGATTTGGGTGTTGATTTGGGCCTGATTTGCCTGTTAACAGGAATTTAAAGAAATGGTGAAAAGGAGTAAAAATGAAATTGTGAAGGAAAGTGAAGTAAAAGATGATACAATATTGAAGTAAATGAAAGGTGAGGTAGGTTCAGGTTGGGTGCTGAATTGGGTGCTAGACTGGGTGTTGATTCAGGGCCAATTTGGCTGATCAACATTAACACAAACAACAATTTATAGTGTGACCTTTCCCATTCTGGAAAATCATACACAGGCAAGATGGCATGGGCAGGGGCAGGTTAACACAAAAATGAAGACAGCCAAGAAAGGCAGAAAACAGGCTGCAAAATTCATTCAACAAAATAAATTTTCTTTAGTTAACCCTACAGGCTCAACAGCACCACAAAATTTCATTTAAAATTTTCCTTTCATTTTAGATATAAAAAAGAAGCACTCTTTACTGTAGGGAGGAGGGGAAAAGTCCCCCTCAATAGTCTAGCCTCAGCTTCAAAACCATTCTCACAGAGTCTTTAAAAACTCTTTATTTCTTATCCCTTCTAAAAAGCCTCACTTAATACATTTGCAAGTGCAAATTGTTAGTGTAATCACAATTCACATGACCTAAGCACTTGAACCTTTGGAAATCAACATTTCTAACTTACCCTCAAAAATAAAACTAAATACATAAAGTACCCTTTTTGGGTGTTTGAACATATTTCACATCTACATTCTTCCCAAAGCCATGGCCTGTGGCTTTGAAAATCTCAAGCCAAGGCCACAGGCCAAGCCAGCACATCACTACATAGAATTTGGTCTACATGGAGATAAGGATTGTGATGTGACCAGCTTCTCTGCTTCACAGCCTATCAACTGATGCTATTATGATTCAATATGACGTGATCAGCAGTGATTCAGCACATAACTAAATAATTCCAACACTGAGCAGCTCATTCTGTTTGCCCACCCTATACTCTCTTTTTCACAGCATTTTTCTCCACTACAATAATTCCCTTTCATTTTTCACTTTACCAATTGTTTCCATGACTTGACACAATCTGTCTTCAATTATTTCAGCTATCTTAGATTTCTATGCTGCCTGGGCCCTCCCACCCATCACAGCTCATCTTATATTTTGTTTTTCCATAGATCAGGGCCCTTATTTCAGTCAAAAAACCCTTTGGGTTTTTGCCCAAACCACTGCTTGAGCCTGGGAAGCGAAGGAAGAAGAATTGGTGAGGGGTAGTATACGGTATATGTTGAATTTGCTTGATGTTGTTCTGCTACCCCTGCGGCACTCCTGTTTTCTCTCATTTGAAAGTTTCTCATCGCTGTCTTTAAAATTCTTGTACTCGTTCCTAATAGCTTGTAACTGTTATTGACAATTGTTGACTCATTTTAAAAATTCCTTTGATTTGAGTTTGCAAAGAAAGACAACGGAATTTAGGCTCATGTTCACATGGCTGGAATCCCATGCAATTCCATTGGATGGCGCAACAAACAGTTCCATGGTATGGATTGACTTCCAATGACATTGTAAGCTTTGTAATAAATTTATTACCTTGCATCGACTTGTGAAGTCAGAAATCATTCTATTCAAATTGTTGATCCGAATAATTCTCCTCCTGTTCATTTTCAGGAATACTTTCCGTGGAAACCAAACTTTCTGTGCCATTTTCATGGCCTTGGTTTTTCATAAAGGATTGCTATCCTAGGAATTCTTGCTGCCCATCTGCAGATAGAGACATTTGTATAGACCTTTGCACAGGCACTCCAATTATTCCTTGGTTTGCCCATTGTTCTGGGCACTACATGCTATTCTCTACACATATTCTGGATTTTGAACCTGTATGTATACTATTTACCTTTTCCCTGATGATAAAATCTAAAAAATAGAGAACGAAGGACGGGGAAGATTCTCTAATTCTGCATTGATCTCTGGATCATCTCCTCGTGTACCATAGCAGTAGCAATAAGAGTGCGAATGACTCCCGTATGTCCGAGTTTCGCTTGACCTTATGACCACCCATTGGGCACCCATCGAAATGGCAAGCCAGGCTGGCGAAAAAATGAGGAACATGACTGCAGAAATGACCCAGGGGACAACAAAGATCGATCCTGGTCCTAAAATAGCGCCTCCAAGGGCGCCGGCGCGTGTCGCATGTAAAACATCAATTCCACCGAGGTCGACGTGTAGGTGGAGGAGAACAGCACACCCTATGGTGCCGGAGAGTGTAGAGAGGAGCAAATGCGTGCATAGCTGGACATACCAAGGCACTATTTCCTTTCCCTCTTTGTTGTATGTCTTCGGAACGAATGACGTGAATATTGCAAGAATGAAGGTCGATATTAAGCAGCCTACTGCCCCGATGTAGGCTGCGGACGCGTTGCTTGTGTAATGCGCAAGGTGTGCGGCTCGAAGGATGCCGTTTCCAGTGAGCCTGATGGATGAAAAAGTGAATTTGAGGGGCCTGAAGGGAGGGAAAAGACGACGAACAGTGCGATAGCTCCGGTGGATGCAGTTAGTGCGAAGGAGAAGCCCAGAAGGGCGCTGAGGGAACATATGGTGATTAGACAAAATAAGATAAAAAACAGGGCGTAGTCCCTGCAAGACTTACACGCAACCTATCACAATTAGAATCGCTACTGGAGCAAGTCGTAGGCCGATCCAAATAAGGACAGAGATATCATTAAGGCCAACTATTGGTCTCCTCAATCGAACTTTGGTTGGCGGATATGTGGCTGTTGACGGATGGCTGCTTTCAGCCCTGGTCGAGACTTGGAGTGCTGTGGTAGTCGTTTTCGGCAGTGATAGACTAGTATTTGGAGCTGGTTGAGTGGAAACGGATGTCGGAGGATTCATGGCCACGGCGACGTATATAACGTCTGAGAAATCGTCGAGAGAAATGAAGGTATGTCCTCAAGGCCTCAGTATTTTTTGGGATGGGAGTCAATGAGTAGCATGCTGCAGTGACTCAATGCCTTTAAATGAGTTGACGTTGATAGTCCGGTTTCAGGAGCTGACGTGTCAGATAAAAATCTCAGCTCGATATCAGATTTCATAGAAGGAGAATTGGAACGTTACATACGACTTTTGTTACTGACAAGTGTGTCAAGAGCACAGGCTGAGGACTGACGTGGGAAAAGAGGCGGCATGATTGCCGCTTAAACTTAAAGCTCCGATAATCTGGAATACAACAAATCATCCCCAGACATAGACATCTACGACGAGGCAAAGCCCTACCTACGTTTTACCTGCAACCAGATGGATTGCAAGATATGCGAATTCAAGCAACGTCACTTCTACTGTGAAATCTGTCTAAAGACTCAGTAAATCCTAAAGACTTGCGTTTTCATTGTCTTAACGTCCTTTTTCTGAAATCATCCAATATAGCTTGACCACTGCCCACAATTTTCCTTTCACTCTCACTGATCTCCTAGATCAGTTCTTCCTTTGATAACATAACATTCATACTGTAATTACCATTACTAAGCCCTTTTTGTGTCGGAGTTTGATACCTACCGAACGTCAATGAGATGTCCTTGTCGACGTCACGTCAAGCATTCTATATCAACCTCAAGTTCTAACGAGCCTCAGATTCCTGGGGTCTTATGCACCAGGATTACACCAAGAGAGATAACCTTCGACGTTTTCTTCTCTTGATCCAAGATTACTCATCTTCTATTCTCACCTGATTATTTTGGGAGACGGCACATGAAAAGCCCTGGGACCTTCAAATCAAATGGCACATTGGCAGGCATTTAATGGTCCGTGTTTTTCTCAGCCACCGTCCGCACACATTGTTTAAGAGAAGTACAAATCATGTTATCATTCGCCAAGTGCCTGACTTCAATCAGTCAACTTCGTTCCAACTAGCATAGCTTCTTGTGATAAAGATTTATCTTGTCCAGCCTGGGTCCTTCTGTCACACCTGTGAGGTAAACATGCTTGACGTCTACGCCGAGCATGCATCACTTATAACAGACAATACACTACAGGTTATCAGTCTAAGCTCTCCTCACACAGCAATTCTCGCCCACATAGCCGCACAAAGCAGCCTGACTTCTAGACTCGATCACAAGGTCCAGCGATTTTACCCATCGAATTCTCCTTTCCACAATTTGAGGTATATATGCCATTTCTTCGCTCGATAACGCGCCTTCCTGACCCACTCTGATTAATCCTTTATCGTTCCAAGAGCCCTGGCCATTCATGCCGTCGATTTTCATCCACGACCATACTCTAGCTAGCACAACGCCAAGTCTTGTGCCTCTCGCAATCAAGAATCCCTTCAACGTACGCCGGGAAAGTAATCGACGTCTCCCAATCCTCAGAATATACCCCGATCTGCTGGAATACATTTTCATTTTGGGCGCCAACCTCGAAAACACTATCCAACAACGCCAACGTGCCGTCATCTCCTATTCTCAGACATGTCACGATTGGCGTAGTGTCGCTATTTCGGTCAAGCCGCTCTGGAGTGCATTAGTCGATTTCGAAGGAAATTCAAAAGCGTGGAACAACGAGCTACTCCAACGGTCATACCCATTTCCCATCGTGGTTGGATCTATGTCTTATGCTCGTCGTGATTCCTTTGTTATATCTGCCGAGTTGGCACATTTGAAGAGGATTCGAATCTACCGTGTTGGGTTTGAGGCTTCGTCTTGGGGTATCTTAGTCGAAGGCCTCCAGAAACCAGCGCCTCATATCGAATATCTCAATATCAACCACATCAATCACAGCGCTACCCATTCCTTCATTTTACCATCAACCCTTTTCGCGGGTCACGCACCACACCTAAAACGACTGGAAATGACAGAGTGTCTCATCGACTTTCGAGCCCCTGTTCTTCGATCTCTAACAACGCTATCGGTCGAAAACTTGAATGCATTGATTGCACCGACGGCGTCGGAATGGTTGGAACACCTCAGCCGTATGCCCTTACTTACTTCACTCCGCTTAGGAAATTCTATGCGCCCGCACGACCACTCAATTTCAGAACCGCGAACTGATCAAGTCAAACTTTCATTATCTACACTCAATTTAGATGCTAATCTCCATGACACCCATACATTTATTGAAGGACTGAGGTTCCCTGACAGCTGTAGATTGATAATGCGCTGCTCTGAATGTTACCCAGGTCCTGAGCTCGACATCGTTCTGTCGGCATATCTTCGCAGACTTTCTCATGCCCACGATCTGCGGCCCGAGAATTGTCCTTTCTTCATCTATGCACGAAGGTCGACACTCTCAATATGGAACGAACACTCTCTTTTCGATCCATCGGACAACCCCTATGGCCACACGGCCAAGCCACCAACTCTATGTCTCGATCTTAGTATAGACAACTTTGAATTTGGATTTTGGGATTCACTTCTTATACCCGCTCTCTACATACTTCGAGAGGCCTTTTCAAATTTCACCTCACTCGAGCTCCAACTTCCTGCCATGCACCCAGCATTACTCCCTTGCCTTGTCCGTGCTACTAAATTAACTCGGTTGGCCAATCTTTCGGCGATCATGACGAAGAAGTTGCTATCGCACATGCAAGTCATCCAACCATCAGGTTTTATCCCCCTTCCGGCGTTACGCACTGTCGTGTTCACGGATGACGAGTCCATGTGGGGAGCTCCTTATCGGGCGTTCATTTCGTTTCTAATTTGGAGACGAACGATTGGATACCCCATCACGAGGGTATTGTTTCGGCAATGTCTAGTATTAGACGATACAGTCCTACACCTGGAATCGTTGGGTGTCCAGGTGGAGTGTGATTTAGAAGGGTCAAGGTGGCAACGTCTATAAGATCTCATCCATGCTGGCTGGCTCAACGCCTTTCCTGCGAAGGATTGCGAGCGCTGTGCTCAATGGTCCCTCTTTTTGACTTCAACTTCAAGTTTTTACTTATTTCAGGTTTCTTGCTGTTTATTCCATATGTCCCTCGAAATGTAGTCCGTAAGTTACTCCGAACGCTCGAGCGATACCTCTTTTTTTCTCTAATATACGCTTTGAACGTTATACTAGCCGGCTTTCCTTTGAAGTTTGGCTCTTTTCATGTCTGAATCTGCAGAGTTTGTTCGACCATCGGTGAGAGCTTGAGCCGATATATTTATAAGCAGACCCCCGGCAAATGAGTAGAACATTAACGGGACTTTGTCGTCGCAGTAGGTGAGCAATTTGTTTACGAATAAAAAAACAGTGACATGAAAGAAGATGAAAAGCCCTGCCTCATTTAGAAGACCGGCTTGTCCCTCCTCAGTGACTCCAAATTCCGTAAACTTCACAAAAAAAATCATCCACATTTCCCACCCTCTCATATTTATACTTAATCCAAGGAGACTGGATCCGAGTCTAGCACACCGCTCAACTGGATCAAATTGGGTGCACGTTCAGTTATGCAACCCTACATCTCCCACATCAGCCATTGAGTCGGCGCCACCCCCACAATCATGGGATTTGTTCATCCACATGGATTTTCACCATTCATAGGCGGCGACGCCAGTCTGGAGCAGTCCGGTCAAATAAGGCAACCCACCCACATGAAATGAGTCTATTATTGGTACGAGAACTATTGCCAAGCACAATTTCTTCTCAACACCACTTGTATCTCTTCTTCTTCCTTCCCACCTATACAACAGTTTTCTAATCCATCGTTTACTATTGGTTCACTATTTCTTTACCTCAGCTTCTTTCCTTATCATTAGCTTTCCTCTTAGTAAGACTCTTACTTACTAGCCGACGGGGGTGCTTGTCATCTTACTCAGTATTTACCTGAGTTAGTGAGGATGTGTTTTACTACTCTCCGCACTCACGCACGATATTGTGTAATCTATAGTAACCCCTGAAATACCAGTAGAGAAGTAGTTTTATTCTAAGCGAACGCGGGGAACGAGCGTAAACATAGAATTTTGCTGAACGGCCCTTCTTTACTCAGGCCAGGTGAGTTTAACACTATGCAGTCCACCGCTCAGCGTTGGCATGGCATAACTACAAGCGGATTAGCCATGGACCATATGTATAATCTATAATTCTTTGTCCAACCCAGCGAGGTAAATACATACGTAGTACATGGAACTTGACGAAGTGGGGATCGATTGCATACTGACGGTTAAGAAGATATCCGTGGTGACATATAAAGCCGAATTATGCACCCGTTCCAGTTCATAATGGGACAGGCGATGTGAGAAGTTGAAATTTTGGTATGGTGGTGAACAAATGAGTTTATAAGCTTTAGATGACAGATAGGTGGTTGAGTGAATAAGGCCTATTGAAAGGAATTTAATTCTATAATTGAGCAGGTTTCGCATCGCGAAGATAATCAGAGATGTCCTTCTTTTGTCGGAATCTCGAGTACCCAGAATTACGGGAGATGGAAATTCGAGCTCATCTATCCATGACATCCCCCTTAGCTCTGGGTACATCGGCCCGAGTAACAATACAGTACGTCCAATAATCACCGCTAGCAGCAATCACCACAGTGCGAAGGGCATGTTCGTACATCTTGAAAAGATGGTAACACTGGAAGCCGAGATCTTGGATAGCCCACCCCAAACGAATTTCAAGCTTTCTTTCAAAGTCTGCTGGACTCAGACCACGTCTAGGAAAAGACTTGATAAGTTAACTGTCGCGTCTTATACAGATGGGAGTGTATGTAAGGAGTTTTAGTAAAAACTGATGGAACAGGGAATCCGTGGGTACAGATTCCTTGTTTGTGCCTAGGGCTTGCCCGGGCTCCTCAGGTTTGGATCTCGGAAGGCGAAGGGGATTGGTCTGTGCGTGGTCCCAATCGCGCCGAAAGATTTGGCCAGAGCCTGAGCTGGGCGTAGTCTTTCGGGAGAAATTTGATTGGCCTGAGATAGCGGCCCAATCGTTTGATCCAAATCAATTCAGAAATGATCTGAAGAGGAGTCCGAGCAAGACCTGAGCGTCTGGTGCGCTCGATTGTGGCAAACAAATGCCGAAACCAACCGGCTGTACCACCAGAGTGAAAGCTCCTGCCGGCAGGTTGGTGAGGCAGAACTGAGGCAAACTGGCTACCCAATCGAGCGTCGCTCTGGTGTCCCGTGGGTCCAGCCAGTATTTGAAGGATTGATAGTGCTGACATATTGTTTCGGGCTGCCAGAATCGTGTCATTGGTCTCATAGTACGTGAAATGGGCAAGGTAAATTCGATAATATTCTGTCTGGGTACACAATGCGGGATTCAGGGAATGCAGGCAGTAAGTAGTGAGTAAGTATGAGACATGGGTACACGGCATGAGTTGGTTCTACAGGAGTGCGAGTGGGCAGTACAGATGAAGATGCAATGGTGAGCTACGGGGAGCTATGGTTAACTGATTGGATAAGGTAGGTCTACTGTCTAATTTAAGATATCATATCGAAAGCGAACCGTCCGAAGCGGTGATGAGTGCGGAAGGGATGTTGTTGCTGACACGGAATTGTTCAAAGATTGCTGCGAGATCATCAATATGGGCTTTTCTATATGCTTTTGAGGTGCTCATGGGGAGGATCTCCTCCATGCGACGCCAGTAGAGGAGGAAGGCCAGAGAGGTCCAGCCACCGATAGCTGCAACGACCTCAGGAGATACCCCGGCAAGGAGTAGTTCAACAGCACCGCCAATACGGAAGCTGTGACCGAGGACGTGTGCGAGCATGGCGGAGGACCAGATACCGGTGACGAATGTGAGGAATTCGTGTCTGAGCAGATTTTTAGGTTGGCCGGAAGGCGTTATATATGCGAAGAGAGCTGAGGAAGCGGGAATGGGTGAGTTGGTAGCAAGGTGGTTCTCGAGGGCTCTGACAGGGCATAAAGGCGAATTTTCTTGTGCGGTGAGGACCACGGAGCCGCCCACTTCCTTGGTGGACTTCGTCCAAGGGATTGGGAAGCTTGCTGAACGAGTCCCGTCACGCAATGTGCGAGTAGTGATGATGACTGAGCGGAGTACGTTGTACCTCCCGTTGAAAGCTGCTGCCACGGCGACAGTGGTCTCGCCTAACCGACGACAGCCCCAGAAGGTAGTTAAGGCAGTAGCCCAAACTGCTGCATGGAATGGGTCTGATAGGTTGATGACGCGATGGAGGGCTAACAGGTGCTCGATAGATACAGGCGCCCTGAGAGCCATCTTGTGGCCAGTACCCTCTTTGTTTGCAGATACGCGAGCCAATTTGACCCAGCTGTCATCACCGTACCATGGTGCGTGATGTACGATATGCCAGCTGCGTAAGCCCGACATCCATGACCGGATTGTGCCCCCAGCAACTAATCCCTTGTGCTCTCCGATGAATGCGCAAAGGAGAGGGTATTGTGCTGGCATGCGATCCTCTTCCACAATACACCACTTGTCACAAAACTGCGTGAAGCGTTTCAGACCAGCGGCATACGTAGATCTGGTGTTAGGAGCGTAGCCACCTCTAATTGCCATCAAGGCAGACTCGACGAGAGGAGGAGGAAGAGTCCGGGCCAGTTCAGCCCTATGACGAGCGCCAAAAGGGGTGTCCCATGAAAAGATGCGGTCAGCAGCTGCGACGTGAGGGCGGAAGTGGCTAGATGTGATGGAACGACCGTTCTGTGGTTTACGGGGTTGTATGAGGTGAGGAATGATGGGGGTTAAGTTTATGGTTGATGTATGAGACTCATGATCTAGGTGCGGCGGGGTTGAGTAAGATGGGGTCAGGTGGGATGAGGCTGAGGTGGACAAGATAGCGGGAATAGTAGGGATTGGTGCGGAGTGGGTTTGATAGGGATGAAAAGAATTTCGAGGACGAGTGGGGCGCGGTGAGATGGGAACTGAAGTCTTCTTCTCACCCACTGACCTCTCGACAGCACGGGCTGCCGATGGGAAAGTCCGTTCAAGGCTGGACATCAACGAAACAGTTGGCGAGCTCACTTGGGAGCATAAATGTGGGAAAAACTTGCTTTCCGACAGGTCCTGGTTCTCCGCGCGAGATAGGATCAGCCGGATTGGCTTCAGACTCGATGTAAATGATATCAGGTGTGATGAAAAGGTCCATGAGGACTAAGTAAGTGCGTCGAATAGATAGATTAATGTGGGTATTAGAGCTTCGGCCTTTAGCCATAGCACCAATGGTACCTTGGTTATCGGAGTGGATGAGCAGTCGACAGTCATGAAGACCGTTTTGCTCAAGGAAATATACCAGGAGCTCGACCCCGAGTGTCTCCAACCAGCAGATGTCTCTGCCCGGGATCTTCCAGGTGGGCGACAAACGGAATGCAGCCCAGAACTCCCCCATGACGATCCCAATACCCCATGAAGTCGAGGCGTCAACGTAGAGACCAAGGTCTTGCAAAGGACCACGAGGCCGGAGTGGGCGAGCAACACAGGGTGATGAGAGCTCCTTGAGCCACCATTCGAGATCTCTGACCACAGCGCGAGGCGGATATCTTGTCAGGAAGTTCCTGCCTGTGCTCTGGAAGGAAGCTGCGAAGTTGGAGAGTGAAGGAAGGTGGGAGCGGCCATTAATGTAGACAAATGCCACATGGCATAATGAGCCATGGATTTTCTCGACGTCGAGAAGTTGGCATGGGTGGTCGTATGTCACAAAATCATTGAGGAAACGGCGTACGCGCTCATGAAACTTGAGTCGTTTTACCTCAGGGAGGCTAACCAGTTTCTGGGGAATATCCCACAGGAAACCAATGAATGTCGTTATAAAGGTGAAATGATCATCCCCTTTCTCCTCGTGCCAAGGAACACCCAGTGGTTTAATACGGCGTAACATTTCGGAACGATCGTAATCGTAGCGGAAATCACCCTCAATGAAAGTGCCTGTGGTAGAAGGCACACGGAAGACTTTAAGGTCGTCTTCATATTTCAGAGCTGGAGAGACTCCTTCTCCCTCCCAGATGTCGACTATTGCGTTTCCAATCATACCAGCGTTGCTACTGGCACTGGCAGCACCAAATGGGTAGGCGTGATTGATGTAAAATTGGCCTGGTGCCCCCTGGACTACCAGCCAAGGTTTATGTGAAGGTATGACTGGACAAGTGCGGTGGAATTTTTCGATGTCTAATGTGCACGCCTGTACTCCAGGTGGTGCGAGTGCGATCTGCGAATGGTTGTATGAGCCATGCGGTCTCGGAACATAATAATGAAGATAGTGATGAGCAAGTGGGTGAGAGGGCTCAAAAGCCCCTCAATGATGGCTGCCAGCGCTCAACGTGCTGGCCCTAGGTGAGACCCGAGGTCAATCCTAGATGGATGAAGTCCAGTGAAGACCCGAGGTGCTTCAGGGACCGTAATGATGAGGACATAATGTCCAAGGTAACGCACATGTTGTACAAATACCTCAAGCTACGATTGAGATTGTAGCAATGAAAGAAGAAATCCCCACGCACGAAACGCAAAGGAGACAAATAGTATGGACGAAAGGAGGGGGAAAAAAAACAGAGAGGGAGGATAGGAACACTCACCATATCTGCCACTTTGGAAGCCATATCGAATCGTGTGGGGAAGTCATCTTTGTGAATATAGGAATTGACGGATGGGTGTATTTTTGTGTTCTTTGACAGGTGTTGGCAGACTCGTAACTTGTCAGGGGTGCCAGGTTCCTGGGGTTGAACAGAGACGATGAGGGGGGATGACTGGAATGGGCCTCGAAGGATAAGTTCGACCTCCTCACGAGAGAAAGGACCGGACATCCTACGAGATGTAGTCTCTTTTTGCAAGTATTCGGCGACGGTGTCTGCATAGACCAGTGCTGATGGGTTGTTAGGGATGATGACTGTCTGCGTGAGAAGGGGCATGCGCCCAAGAGGGAAACCATGTCGTAGGTTAAAAGGAAGCAAAGGATAATCAGAGAGAAGGTTATGTTTAAGAAGGAATGACTCAAAAGCGTCGGCATTGTAAGGATGAAAAATAAGGTCAAAAAGTAATGAGTGCTCGGAGGATGTATGAGGAAGTGGAAAACGATGAGAGATGGATTGTGAAAAATCAATATAGGAAAGGCGAGGAGAGCGTGCTGCTGAGAAGAAGTCCTCAAGCGAGGGAGGAGCTGGCACGGCAGGTCCAGGAAAGAGCATAGTGCTCCTTGGCCCCGCAGAAGGAGCATTGGTGGGCGCGTTCGTCCTTGGGATGGGTGCAAGAGCCGGGGCCTGCACGGCTGCCACGAACGTTCCAGTTAACACAGAGAGGGCGGTTGTCGGGGGTGACGAGACCTCGGGATGTGCATTTTGACCATGCTGGTTTGCCGTCAGGGAACTTGACCTGTACTTGTGAGTCCTGGTGTGAAAAGACGTTGTGGCCTCTCTCTGCGCAGATGAGGCAGTTGGAATTAGAGAAGCTTGACTTCCCGCTGCCTGATGGAAAGGGGTGTGAGTTGGACTGGGGGCGAGGGAATATTTTCGAAAAGGTCTTGTTGACATTGCCAAAACCACGGTTGCCATTCGGTGGGAATTTCGGTGCCTGACAGGCTGTGAGAAGGCCCTGGAATTCCAGCCTGAGCCTATGGCTGGACGCCGCTTCCCTGAAGGCATCGTCATGGTCACCCGAGTTGAATAATGTCTTCAAGCTACGGTGTTCTTTACGAAGTCGCAGCTCAACGACCTTCCAGGCATCATAAAGTTCGTCTCTCTCCCTGTGTACATTAAAGAAATTGAAATGTTCATCAAACCATGCCGCATGCTGCCCGTCGTCACCCTTCTTGTCACGCGCCTGTTGGAATTTGAACATATTAAGGGCGGCTTCGGACCACTGGCTACAGGTAAGAGAGAGCTCCTTTCCAAACCGGACTGAAAGCTTCTCAATGTCGAGAATATATGTGCCTTTTGTCTCGCCCGGTAACGGATTGGATTTTATGGTTGGGAGGGTCGATGCTTCGTCAACCAAAATTTGTAAGTTCTTGTTCAAAAAGAATGGAAGAGGTACCGCAACGTGCAGCTCAGTGTCAAAAAGACTCTGCGCAAATTCCAGCGGGATGAAAGCCCCCATGATTCTTTCCACCTGGTTACTGCCGTCCATGCATCGCCTCTTAGCGCGAATGACCTCTTCGGCCGACTGCCCATCAGCGGATTCAGAAAGGACCCCGGATAATGGTAAGGGAGGCCTGATCCTAGAAAGGCACTTTTCGTCCGGACAGAGGTCCCAGATATTTGTCCGGATTGCTCCTAGCCTCCCCAAAATTTGCAAAATTTGTCCGGACCCCCGTGCCCAGCCTATTTTTTGCTAATTTTTGTCCGGATCGGTGGGATCTGGCCTGAAAATCGCCGCAGACGAGGTAGAAAAATGAGGTATTAAGCTAAATAATACTCAAGAACACCAGCTATGATATAGACTAGCCATGTGTATTCAACATCGTAGCTAATCTTTACTAATCTTCACCATCAGATTTCCACCTCGCTTTCGAGAAAGCTTCAATGCCTCTTGCAGTTGCTTGTCTGCCTTTTGGAGGGTGCGAAATCGAGTTAGATCCCATGGTTTCTCACTCGTGCAAAAAAACATGGGATATACTACACAAGTCCAAACAGCATAAGATGAGAAACATTCAGAAAATATGTTGCAAGGCGTGTTCGAACCCGCAAGTCACGAGCACAGTTGCACTCAACATTTGGCGCGGAACTGGTAGATTGACTTATGTCCGGACTGGGACCTGGCTACATAGTGAAATCAAATTTCTGTCCGGATGAAGGCCCGTGGCCTTTTCGAAATTTGGGTCGATTTTGTCCGGATTGGCTCCCGGCCGTTTTCAAAATTTCTAAAAAATCTGTCCGGATGGGTATCAGGGCGCACCTGCCATTATCCGGGGTCCTATTCAGAAGCCCCTTTTCGTTTTAACTTTTCCTCCCTGTCTTTTAGTTCTTCGTCCGCGAGGCGATTAGCTAAACTGGGATAGATCCATTCACGGAAGGAGTTGTAGAAGGATGGGACCTTCAGGCGACTAAGATTTTCAGGTTCGATAGTGACGAGCGATGCCGTCTCTGATCCGGGTGCAGGATTGGCAACAGGATCCTCTGCGTGCGCCAAGGTCAGGAGTGCCCTGGCGTCGTTATCAGCCTCAATCTTCTTGTTTTTCTGTAAGATAGATGCTAAGGAGAGATTTCTGAGCATTTGGATGACGGTGGGAGAGGTATGTGTGCGCGGACGGCGTTGTACTACTACTGGTAAATTTGGTAAGACTGGTAAGACTGGAGTTTCTCCATCGTTAGTGTTTTGGACCATTCTTTCAAGGAAAAGACGGGAAAAAATGTGAGAGTGTGTATGAAGGTAGTGGAAGGTTGGTTATAAGCTTTAAAACTTGAAAAAACTTTGTGAGGGTTCGTAAATGGTTTTTTTCCGCGTCAGAACCAGATCCAAAGCGATGGGGAGAAGCACTCCCTATAGCAATCAAATTTATTCATTATTTACGCATATGATTTTCAAAGGAAGAAGCTGTTCTGACGCGGGCGTTATCTTATCCGATAATGAGCTAGCCCTCGTTCCTCGGGCTAGCTCATCGTGGAATTTCTACAACAAGAGGGCAGCACTCACGGATTATTTTGTAACCTGCCCGACGCTCGTACCTGCGCCAAGGAATAGTACACAGCGATTCGGCGGATGATATGTCAGGATCTTGTTCGATGTCCGGGCGGTTCGAGATCTCTGGTTCCTCATGCGTGGTAGCGGTGGAACTCTCATCGGGTTCCCTGAATAAATCCAAGTCGTCGTTGGCCTCATCGGGCTTGTATCCTCTCTCGTCGCCACGTTCATCCTGATCGTCACCTTCGCTGGCAGCATCCTCATCAACTTCCTCGATGGACTCAATATCGAAGCTCCTCTTCGGGTGGCGTGTACCATAACGCACACTGTGGAACGATGATGATATCATTGAAGGATTCTGCCAATTTCAGAAGCTCTATGGTCCAGAGACTGTACCAAGGATTCTCGATGTTACGTGGATTATATAACGAGAGGAGCTGCAGGCGGATTTCATCAATCGGGCTTTTAGGCTAAGAGGGAAGGACCTGGGAGGCATCGAGAACGCTCGCTTGTAAACTAGAGGTAGAAACGTTCAATATTGCAAACTTCAAGGACAATCGCGCCGACTTTGCGTAGATGAGATGATTCCAACTACATTACATAAGCAACTCAACGGTTTTATTTCAACCATCACATACATGTTTTGAACGCGAACCATCAGGTGCTTCTCCTTCCTTGCGTAATATCTACATCGCACTCATCTTCTTCATATTTATTTGCAGTCTTTGGGATGGCCACCACTAGCTCCATCACCACTTCGGTTGTCCCGCCTGCGGCTGATTCCTCCATGCAACGAGTCGTGCCCAAGAGACGTGCCCAGCGACGCATGATTTATGGATTTACTTTTTCCCACAAGGAGCTGGTAGAATGGGGACAGCAGCATTTTGGCGTCACGGACGATAAGGAAATTTTGCGGCACTATATTAGGAGATCAATGGGTCCCCTGTTCACCCGCTGCTATCGCCTATGGCGACGGACAACTAGACACATCGTCACTTACTATAGCGGTCCTCGTCGGCACGAGGAGGATTGGTGTCTCACTCTTGCGGATAATATTTCGCGCGACACTGCAACCCCTCCTCCCAGAGAGCTCATAGACAAAATCAAGGAAGCCCTAGAGATCACACGAGACCCCGAGTGGCATCGGTTCTATGGGGATTGAATCACATTTTTTATTCAAGTGCAGTACGTCGAGTTTATCTTGGTGATGTCACTTTTCTACTCTGCCAACCAATGTTTTAGGTCCCGAATGTGGGAGCTAGTCATTGGGGCTCCCGTTTATTTTTATGTCTAATTATCCAATTTATGGGTTATATTCACGAACTGGGTGCGATATCTGAACACTCAAACCCGCCAGACAAGACGAATCTGGTTAAGTACCCATTATCCTTCGTGACAAGTGCCACTGTTCAACGGACGAATGGGTTTTCCACGGGATGTCGGGTTGTCCGAACTCAGTCTCTCCTGGACATCATGCAAAAATGGGAGTGATTAGTATGAAGTACTGCCCGTCGACTACGATTCCCATCCCGAATCGCTTTATTCTTGGAATTCAATGTTTTTTCTTGTTTTGGACTTTTCGGAACAACTGTAAGGTTGCCCGCGTAAACGATTCCTGGGTGCCGAAATCTGACCAGCTGCCCCTGAACCCACCAGGATGATGACGCTTAACATTCGTTATACACGAAAAGTAACAGCAAAACGATTGAAGAAAGCAGGGTCCATCGCCGGTCTCCCAAAGACTTCTGGATGTTTTTATGATAAGATATAGACCAGCGCATGATCTGGTTTTTTGTGCATATAAGATTACGGTACATAGCATAAAAGAAGGTTCGCACACTCTATCCTCTTATTTCCGAGATTTAGTCATTTCCCTACTACTTGCCCTTGCCTTTCTTTGAAACCAGACAAACGCAACTTCAATCTTTTGCTGCAGTGTGTTGTTCAAGAGACATCTCTTTTTGTGTTTTCTTACTGATTTCTCTCCCCCAATGATAGTCATTGTGTCTGCTGCTCCAGTACCTTCTGAGGATGTCAAAGTTCGTGGGGGTGGAGAGTGCGTGGGGGTGGAGGTTCCGAACTTCGTATCTGATTTATGTAACCACTATCATTGAAAATTATGTGAGATTCATGTTACTGTAGGTCGTCCACGGGCCATCACCTCTGTGCTACATATTCGTAATACCCTATATATTTTGTAATACTGTTGCTTTCCAGCTGTGTCTAGGTTTTTGTATCTGGATTCTACCGGGCCACAAAAGAAGGTTGTTGCCCCTAAGATAATGATGTAGCCTCCAGATTGTGTTAGTCTTTGTGATCGCACCGCCGTGTTGAACATAAAGACGGGTAACTCAGAGTACTTATGCAGAGCCGTTTTTTTCATTTTTTTTATGTGTGATCCTATTTCTCGTTCTATTTCTCATGAACAAGATGAGAAATAGAACCAAACTGCACGGAGCCGTGGTATTTTTTTTTTCTTTTTTCTCCATTTCCCGGTTTTTGAAAGGAAAATATCATCGCCGGCTCTCATTTTTTTTTTGACAAGTTGGCGATTCACGACAAGTAGCGGTGTATTTTTATTCGATTTTTTTGACTTGTAATATTCTTCTGCCAATTGATGAAAGAATACAATGAAGAAAATGGGGGTTCCAATTACGCTACATACGTATACAATACGGCAGTCCCCGCTTTCTCCCGTCACCGTGGACCCCATCAAACTCACCGCCTCAAAAAGCTAGTGTAAGGCCTCGAGGCAGAACATGTGGCTCTGAAGGGTTGGTTGATTAGATTATATCTACGAACTTGAGTATTGAAGAGCTCTAATTAAAGGCATTCACTGAAGAAGTGCTTGCGTTGTAACCCTAACCCACTTGCAGGCATAGTCACGGGAAACCCCAGAAAAACAAAGCCAGCAAACAAACGGCGACCATCTTGACTACTACCCCTACCAACCAACAGACCAACTTCACGTAGAGAACAGATATCAGACGAAATTACACGAATACGACGCGTCAAAAGATCGATATAACGTTGAATGAACACGATAACGACTCGAGGACTGTGCCACCATGGCTACCCTTCAAGGTATTACTACTGGTTTTTTTCTTTCGAGTAACTTTTCTCTAAATCATGATATAGAAGTCTCTGAGAATTGGGACGATGATTTTGAATTTCAAGTAGAGAGAAGGAAGATATCGACTGCTACCACTGCTACCACTGCTACTAGTGCTACTGAGAATTGGGATGATGATTTTGAAGATTCGCGACAGTCGCCTCAAAAAAAGATAATTCAACGACATGTAGAGGAGAGTTGGGATGATGAAGATGAAGAGGATGACAGCGCTGAATTTGGCTTTTTCGCTGAGGAAGACCGTACAGTGACTGCTAAATCTCGTCGAGCGGCTCTTGCTAGACTCTCGACTCCTCTCCCTCTTCCACCCCGCTCGCCTAATTCTTCCGTGTTCTCAGTGCCAACTACTATCCATACCTATTCATCTACAACACACCTCCGTCCTACCAGTGCTTTTGCCCTGATCCCTCCCTCTCCTCCTATCCACAAGGGACGCCGGTTGAGAAAGAAGAGTAGACCAAAACCTCAAGGCGTCTTCGAACTGGCTGATATGCCCTCTACACAGCAAAGGCCCTCTTTTTCGGATATCGATGTTCAACCTGATTTACCACGACCTGCACCGGACTTTGCCATGCGGAGAATAGAGGTATCCAGTCGATCAGACCTTTCCTCTGTTGATGAACGCCCGCCACTCGTCCCTGCTGCTGCTGCTGCTGCTGATACTTCGATTGGGTCTTCAAGCGGACCTGTTTCTATCCCGCCTACACCGACGAAAGGCGCTGCTCTACTAAGTCGTATTGGCAGTGTTAAGAGTTGGGGTGTGAGGAGGAAAAGAGGGGATAGTACCACTCCGGCTGATACTACAGCTATAGCTAATGGTATGTATATGACGAAGGACCGCATATAACGCGTCTTTCTCCGTTTCTCCTTCATTCACTAACACTCCTTTAACAATCCAGAATCTCCCATTGAACGTGAACCCGTCAGTAAATGGGACCCGAGAAGGAGAAAGAGAGGTGATAGTACAACACCCGCTGATACCACAGGTGGGTTACCTTTCTTTTCTTTTCTTTGTTCAGAAGACAGAGGTTTCTTGGTTGCTTTGATGACAGCATGTCCTTTGTTTTAAAACTCTTATATTGCTCCATCGCTATGATCTAACCATTTTCTTTTCTTCTAGGAATACGAGCTGAACAAGATGCCCATACCCAAGCACAGTCCCATTTGACGTCGATCGTCTCTTATTTACCCACACCAAGTAAGGGGAGAAGGAGAGGTGGGAGTACCACACCAGCAGATGTTATTTCGAGTGGTAAGTTGCTGGTTTTCTTTTTCGCCCTTTTTTTCCTTTATGTTCGCGATTTTTCCCCCTTGTCATCGCGAGGCTGACATAAGGAGCGCTACGATTTGTACTTCACTGTCCATTGTGCTATTCATGTCATTTTTTCGCTCTCGTTTTTTTTGTTTTGAGAAAACAATCAGAAACTGATCATCCTTTGTTTTTTCTATAGATCGTCGGGATGAATTTGATCCTCGATTGACGCCTCGTGCTTCATCCTCGTTGTCTTACCACCAACATCAACACCACCCTCCACTTCCTCCACTTCCTCTACCCCCTGCGCTACCCCCTCTTCATCCACATTCCGACTCTTCCCATCCAACACCTCAACAACGTGCGGTTTCCTCTTCCAATTGGTTTTTTCGGACTGCTAGCAAGAGTAGCAACGATACCACTGCCACCAATGCGAACAGTGAATTGGGATCTACCTCTTCTTCGCCGCCAAATGGAGTCGTTAGGTCCAGGAGGAGTGGGAGTAGGAGTAGGGTCAGGAGTGGACGAGATGGAGATGAAATTACAAACCAACCTGGAAACTTAACTGGAAACCCAAATGGTGCACCCAACGCCAACCTCTACTCAACTAGAACGCCTAATGGAAGTCGGACGGATTTGAGCGAACGTGAAGAAAGTGCTTTGAGCGGGAAGAGGAGGAAGGGAGGGAAAGATGTTACATCTGCCAGTGGGGATGATGGTTCTGCTACTGGAAATCCAAAACTTCCGACCTTGACACCAACGACTACACCTACGAAATTGGTGAAAAGGAAAAGTTTTGGGTTCGTTCATCTTGGGAGGGGGTTTGGTGGACATGGAGGTGGTGAAAATGAAGTTGTGGGTCGGAATGGCAGAAGGGAAGGGGATGAGGACATGGAATCTGAGAAAGGAAAGCAAGAATGGGTTGGGAGGGCTCAGAATCAGAAAGATGTGTTGCATGATAGGTATGCTGGATTGGGTTTGGGGCGTGCTGGTGGAGGTGGCGTAGATGAATCTGATGGGAGTGAAAATCCCAAGAATGAAACGAGGAGTCGACGACGATCTTTATCTCGATTTTTGATGGATCGAGACAAGGACAAGGACGGAGTACGAGAAAAGGACAAGGAAAAAGAAAAAGAGAACGAAGACTACCATCAACCCCACCATCCGAAAGAAAAAGAAGGTTCACGTTCATTTATGGGTAGTGTTCGTCGGATAAGTTTGGTTTCTGTTGGTGTGGTTGGGAGACATAAGAAGACTAAGAGTGGTGGTGGTTTCATTGGTGGTGCCGGTGGCGGTTCTCCTGCTCGTATCCCTCCGTTACCGTGTTCGCTACCTCCTGTTTTGGCTTCTGCGAGTCAAGTATCATTGAGGATCCATTCGACGACGAATCCGGGTTCCGGTCAACGATATACTTCATCCGACGTCTCAGCTGTTGATCTTCGAAGAGCAGCTTCTTTATCTTCCCCAAATACTGGTAGTTCTGGCGATCTTGCTTCTTCTTCTCCTACACCTGTTAGATCACGCCCAGGTTCAAATTCTCGACCTCCATCGATATCATCTTCTACCAAAAGAAGACGACGAACCTTATCCAAATCTAAATCTAAACCAAGGAAATCAGAAGAATCTCAAGAACTTTCTAGAGATAGAGTTCCGAAAGCTAGTCTTGATATTCAACAAGAACGAGAACCCTCTGATCTATCTGAAGAAAACGACATTCCTATTCCTAAAACACCCACCCGCGCGACAGTAGCAGCAGCAATGGCGGCGGTATCATCACAACAACAACCCCCTCTTCCGGCTATGCCTCTCCTACCTCCCATTGAATTACAACCTCCATCACCACCACGTACTACGACTAAAAGGCATATCCAAAGACGTTCTAGAGCATATACGACTAACGAATTTGTTGAAGGATTAGAATTGGAGGGTTTGGTTGGTATGCCTTCTACTTCAGTGTTTTTTACGCCTACCCGAGGTGGGGCTGGGAGTATACTGCCGCTACCGCCGTTATCGCCTAGTAAATTGTCTCCTGGAAAATCTCCCTCGCAGTCTCAGCAATCGGTTTCGTTGGGTCGTTCGACTGCTGTTAATGTTGTTGTTGCTGGTGATGAAAGTGCTGGGTTGTCGTTGGCGAGCGGAAATGGCAGTGCAGGTGCAGGTGCAGGTGCAGGAGGGTTACCGAGACGGAATTCATTAGGTGACTTGAAGATCCCTGCTAGGATCAGTCAAGCTCAGGTTGGGTTGAGGAGAGATTTGGGGATGGTTAGAGAGTTTGCCAGTAATGTGGAACGTGAGTTTTCCTTGTTCCTTTTTGTTTTTCAAGTGGTCTAACATTGTTGTAGAATTAAAGGAACTTCAAACCACGTATAATACCCTCGTCATAGAAGTGCAAGCGTTACTTGATACCCATATTCAACTACACCAACGTGTTCAACGACCAGTTGAAACATCACCTCCTCCTGTTGTTCCACAAACTACCTCTCCGAATTTCTTCACCCAACTGAAACCAAGACCTAAAACGCGTGGTAGATCCAATACCAATCCTACCGCTGGGTCAACTATACACGTACCCGAGGCCGCTGTTGATTCAAGCTCTTTGGATCTTGCGATTACATCTTCACAAGCGGCGTATAAAAGTCTTGTAGAGGCGTTTTGGAAGATCACTTCCAAGTATAGGATTTCGTGGGAGTGCGCTGAGTTGCTTATTGAGTTGGGTAGTGGAAGTGGCGGAGGCGATGTGGTGATGTCTGCTCCGCCTTCGGCTGCCACGACGAGTGTATCGGCGCCTGTGATTCAGCCGCATTTGGCTGGTACTGGAGAAGGAAAGATGTCTAGTTTGAAAGGAAGGGAGAGAGCTATCACGTTAGCTGGTGATGAACCTAAACACTCGACAACGCCGCCGCCACCACCAGCGCATCATGAAACTGAAACTCAAGTTCAATCACAACCTTCCTCAGTTTTCGTTCCCATCACGGGCTCTAGCAGCATGCCTGGCGGTATGCAGGCAACCATTGCTACCAACAGTGGTCCACCGCTTGCAAGTCCGCCGAGTACGTCCTGGCGTGCTTCAACAGGTAGACATGACCTCAGTCAACGTCAACTTGTGCTTCTCCGCGAAATCCTGAATAACAATGTAGCCACTGCCTCCGGTGATGACGAGGGAGGTTTGGGTCTACCGCCACTTCTTGCTTCCATTCCACTTGTGGAAGATACCGCGCCAGCGTCATCTCCTTATTATCCATCATTACGTTCTCGATTGGTTAATCGGGATTGGAGATGGGGTGATGCGAGGAATAGCACGATTACGTTGTCGGAGGAGCAGGAGAGTGAAGTCGTGGATGAAAGCGGGAGAAGAGATAGAAAGGTGGAGAAGAAAAGAAGGAGTGGGAGGTTGGGTATGAGTGGCATACGAGATCTACTGAGGTCGTTGAAGAAGAGTCATGTGGAGGAACCGCAGATTGGGAATGCGAACGTGGATGAAGGGCAGTCTGGCCAACATTACCACCATCATCATCATGCTCGTTTGTCACCTATTGTACCTACGATGCATTCCACTTCGTCACTCAGTACGGAGTCCTCGATAGACAACAAGAGCGTCCAGCATCAGCTTCAGCCTCAGCCTCAGCAGCAGCAGCAGCAGCAGAACCGTCTCCCAATCCCTCGAATTCCATCTCAAATCCGACGTCGCGGTCGTTCCAGTACCGGGCCTGAATCGATGAACAAAGGACCTTCATCGACGTCATTCACCCCTTCATCATTCACAGTTCCTAAACCATCACCTCGTCGTCCCAGTTTGGCTTCCATCTTTAGGATTGGAAATAGTAACAGTGGCAAGACGAGGCCGGCTAGTGGAATCGTTCATACTGGTGTTGGTGTCGGTGTTGAAGATCCAGCTGGATCATCATCGTCCGCATTCGCTGCCTCGGAACACGATCTCTCGGCCGCGCAAAGCAGTAGCACTACCACTGGTACTAGGGCTGATGATAGCAACAGCACGGGCGGGGAAGAAGAGGAAGATTGGGATAGGATGGATTCGGCGTCGGATTTGGATGCTGCTTCTGCAACTGCAGCTGCCAAGGCGCTTGGAGCTGTAGATGGGCCATATGACGTGTCGGCGACGGTTAGAGGTCGTAATAAGTTTAAGAGCAAGGCGGATGATAGGAAGAGGGCTGGGGTTTCTCCTTATCTTCAGCATCAATCATCGTATGACAGCGACCATCATCTCCCACCACCACCAGTTCCTCCTTCATCGTCTTCGACTGGTCTAGGAGGGTTTTTGGCTCGTCATTCTATCATACCAAAGCGGTCTTTCAGTGCCTCTCAGTCATCCATTTGGGGCACTGGAGGCGGCGATGGTCAACCGCAGCATTCACCTAATGTACCCTCCGGTCTGTCTCGGCACTCCAATTTTGAAGAGCATCAACAGCATACGAATGTCGAGCCCGCGTCACTTCGCATATCATCTTCCAAGTCGGCGCCGACAACAACTGGTCAATCAAAGTTACTCAACACGTCTAACCTTAACTTTGTCTCTAGTAGTACCCCGGGTGCCTCTTCCTCTCGTCCTTCATCTTCTCGATCAACGAAATTTCCTCATGTCAATGCCAAAACAGGTTCCGTTCGTTCGATGCCTCCTCACCTTGCTGCCGCTTCTCTTCTTCCAAGTGGGTTTCAAGGCCAGCCTTCTCCATTGTCGTCTTTACCAGACCCTAAGCAAGCTATGATCATGACGCCGGAGAATATCAAGCCCTTATTAGAGAATTCGAAGAAGGTTCATGTGAAACTGCATGAGTGTATTGCAGAGATTCGAGCGCTCATTGATGGAGCTGTTGCTGTTAGTCATATCGGTGTTCAGACTACTGCGACGTCGACAGTCCCGGCTTCTTGAGTTGTCCTGCCTTTTTTTATTCACTAACCTTTCTTCTTCGTTGTCATTACATTATATCCTGTGTTCCTTACTAGTCATATCATTGTCGTTCATCACCTTCATACTCAACACCATCCCACATCAGAGACTCTTTATCATAGACTCCAGCCCGTTGTCATACTCCATCCCCTGCTCTGCATAATCCTCGCTTTCGCGCTCGCTAGTTTTTTTTTTGTCATAGTTCTCATTTACTTATATTCTTTCGGCTTGTGTTGTGTTCTTTTTTTGGTTTTGTCTTGAATAAATTGTTCTTTTTTGTAGATCTCTCTGGTCAAGTCCTGGTTCTAATTCAATTTATTTCTCGACTCTTAAAATTTTGGTCATAAAGACACTATCGCTCCCACTCATCTGATCCTACACTAGAAGTAACAACGAACATGCCATTGAACACTAGCTGCAAGAGCGACAGCTGACCATGAAACCGTAAGCAACCTTCCAAGTTCGCATCGAAGATGCCTCAGGCCCAAGAGTAGACAAACACCAAGCCCGATGACCCATCCAGACTTCAGACTGCATTTCTACAATATTCCCATCCCCGTGACGTCGCTCCACTCTACCAGATCCCGGCAATGGGTGGGTTCGAAAATAGGTCGAAGAGGATTGCTCGCCGAGGCGCAGTTGGACCACGTACCCTCGGCTGACCACGTACCCTTTCGGCACACCCGGATTAGATAAGAAGTGAATGAGATTCATAGCATGCAGCTACTATGGTCTGTAAGCAACTGATAAAGCGTGGATTCCATCATTACACACTTAGTCATCCAAAGAATTATATAAGACGATTCCAACCGGCTGTTGTCTCTCTCCATAACTTCTCCTTCTCTCACACCCAATTTCGCTATAAAACTACAGCTATGAGTCTTTGCAAAGATTGCGTTAAAGGTTAGCGATCTTTGATTCAAGAATATCTGATCTTGTATCAATTCAACCATTTACCCCCTAGGTGTCACCCACGAAGGTACCCCCCAAGGTACGTTCATGTCATCCCAGATACATAACCCCTGGAACCGATTTTGACAAGTGGTGATGATCACAAAGGTAAATGGGAGAAGTTCGGCGGGGTCGATTCGTATGTTGCCACACCCACTGGAGAGTACCCCAAGGATAAGGCCATCCTTTTCTTGCCTGACGTCTTTGGTCCTCAGCTCAAAAATGCCCAGGTGCGTTCATCTATAAATTGTTTGAAATCAAATGCTTTAATCTACCCCAGCTCCTTGCCGATGACTTTGCGGCTAACGGACTCAAGGTTAGTATAATAGTACAAATCGTGGCTTTCCACTTCCAAACCCCCTATTTTCCATTTGATTAGACCATTATCCCCGATTACCTCAACGGTGATCCCATCCCTGCCGACGCTCTTAGCCCGGGAAGCACTTTCAATATCGGAGAGTGGTTCCCAAATCATACTCAAGAAAAGACACGCCCTACTCTTGATAAGGTGATAGAAGCACTTAAAGCAGCAGGAGTAACGTCATTTGCGGCTACTGGATACTGCTTTGGGGGTAGGTTTTTATTTCTTACTTTTATTGTGATGAAGATCGGTTGGTAATATCGAACCTGGTTTTCTATGGTTTAGGTCGTTATGTGTTTGACCTCGCATTCGAGAATATCATCAAGGTAGCAGCTGTATCTCACCCTTCTCTCCTCAAGGTTCCCGAAGATCTCGAGGTACGCAGTATTTATTTTTATCACTCTTCCGTTTTCTTCATATTTCCCTTACCCCTTATCGTCCATTAATCTCAAATATAGAAATACGCCACCACTTCGAAAGTCCCTCTCCTCATCAACTCATGCACCGTTGATCAACAATTCCCACTCGAATCATCTGCTAAAGCCGATGAAATCTTCGGAGATGGCAAGTTCGCACCAGGATACAAGAGAGAGTACTTCGAAGGGTGCACACACGGGTTCGCTGTCCGTGGTGACATGAGTGATGCGAAAGTCAAGGCCGGCAAAGAGGGTGCATTCAAATCTACTGCTGAGTGGTTCTTGAACAAACTTTGAAGTTTTCTTTTTATTGTTGCCGCGGAGGTCGGTTAAATACAAGGAAAAAAAACTTCTGGCACTGAAAGAATGCAATGTACATTATTTTTAGGCTGGTTATTGATATGTAGTTTTCATCGGAGGATCAGAAGAGTAAGAGCATCAGTGTACCCGGATTTGACCCGATAAGCATCGGTTTCAGGTAACCCACGTGATCGAGCGACAGCTGAGCAAATAAGTGACAAGGGGATTTAGCGCCGGTGGAGGACGGAGGTGAGTGTAGACAGTTGGATGCTGCAGAATTTTCGCGAAAAACCGTTGAGAAGTTTGTGGCGTTCATAATACAGCTTGGAAGACTTGGCCTTTCGTATACTATTTAGTAGAATCAGTCACATACTATATACCCAAAAATTGCCCAAACACTTCAGTGCTGTGCCTCTTGTGTTATAGTTCTGTCGGATTGTCAACATAGCCTAACCATTACTCCGAATTGTCTAGCGTCAATTCCAACAATATCCCAAAGTTTCATCTTGTGTGTAGTGATGTGAAAGGCTCGGCTTCAAAGCCGCAAGCCGTCGAGCCGAGCCGAGCCGTGGGAAAGCCGTACCAACGGCTTTGACGGCCTACGGCTTGGGCTTCAGATTATTCAGGCCGTGAGCCGCGGCTTAAGCACGGCCTGGGTCTGAGCCTCGAAATTCGCATTTTTGGCAGTCTTAAGGGGGGAATTTGAACTTTTGATGACTTAAAACAGCACTGTAACAGAGTGTAATTGATACCATTGATAGTCATTTATGGTCATTTTTTAGTTTGATTTCATACAAATTTGTTCTCCCTTACCTTCTAACCGTGTGGGAAAAAGCCGCGGCCTGAGCCCCAGGCCGAGCCCAAGCCGTGCAAAGTTTTGGCCTACGGCTCGGGCCTGGCTTTGTAGAGGCCGTGTCAAGCCTAAGCCGAGCCGAGCCGAGCCGTAACATCACTACTTGTGTGATTCAATTGCACATGTCTGGACCCGTGTACCACGGCGGCGGTGTTCAATTAATCGTTGGCGTGGTCCAGGATAGGTTTCTTGAGATGGGGAATGGATTCAATAATATATAAGGCTTGAAGCTAACCGAGAGTCAAGGACAACAACTCGTCAAACTTAAAGCTTGAAGCATTCTACAAATTCTACTACAATGTTCAGTCTTATCCAACTTCCCAATCTACGATGGATGCCCAAGACATTGACTCCTCACGGAACTTCTACTCAACTTGCAACAGATACGACTCAGGAAAAGGTTAGGATTTTATCCTTTCAATATGTCATACTTCTGCTTAATGTCCGCGTTATCAAATAGGAAACGATTCAAATATCCACCAGTGAGGATATTCGAGATGTTATCATAGAGCTGCTATCTCAGTGCCACATCCCCCACTACCGAACGCCATACGATGGCGACCTTTATGATTTATGCATTCAGGAGTGCAAGCTCAAAGGATACCCCATCGACAAAGCCCATGGAAAAGCTTCGATCTTGAAGTATATTCCTTGCGGTGTTATGAACTCCTGTACAGGTTACGCACATCTTAAAAACCGGTCGACTCTAGTGTTCATCGCCATTTATACCGCATTTCTCCTATGGGTAGACGACACATATACTGAGCATGTTAAAGGCGTGGATACCTTCCATGAACGGTTTGTTACCGGCCAACAGCAACCCAACGAAGCCTTGGATGGACTTGCTCGACTCCTTCGCGAGACCAACCTCCATTACCACGGTATTCAAGCTCACGTCATTTTAACGTCGACTTTGAATTTCATAACCTCGATGCTTTTGGATTTTGAGACTCAAGGGATGGCGGTCAGTCTTGATCTTGAATGGTTAAATTATTTAGAGTTCAAAACTAAAGCCTCATCTCACAGGTTTCACCACATGCCAAGTCCTACACGACCTTTCTGCGCGTCATGACGGGCATTTCTGAAGCTTACGCCATGTTCACCTTTCCCCCTGAGGTCCCAATGAAATATTACGTTCACGCAATCCCAGAACTCTGCCTGGTCATCAGTTACTTCAAGTGAGCCAGTTCCCTCGGATGCGCTAATTAATGATATCTAATACCACTCAATTAAGTGATGTGCTGTCTTTCTACAAAGAGGAGTTAGTAGGAGAAAGTGGAAATTACATTTCCACTGAGGCTAACCAGAGAGGCGAAAATAAGATCCCTGTCCTTAGAGCGCTCGCCCATGATGTTTCGATTTGTGTATCAAGAGTCGCAAACATCCTAGAAGGTAGTGGCGAAGCGGAGGCTGCCTTCCAGTCCTTCATGGGTGGATATGTGTCGTTTCATATTTCCCTTGATTCACGTTACCACCTCGACGATCTGTTCCCCTCGCAGTAGACTGTTTGTAATATTTTTATTGTGTCGGCACCTTTCACTTATCCCATTCACCTTTGTTTTACTTAACATATATTATAATATTGTCCTTGAACAATGAAGTTGTGTTGTCTCGTCAACCATATCGATGTACAAAAAGTTACGGTTTGGTTTCTAGTTGTCTTTGTAGTATATGTATATCACGAAAATTTATAGCTGACTCTAAAACGAATGCTAGTTATCTAGACTGGTTTTCGGAATGTTATGAGGAACTGGAGTTTATAAATAGATTACATGGCCGGTATTAAGTTCTATATATAGATTTTTATATCCATGTCGGCTTTGGCCTTAGCCGGGCCTTTGAACAGTATTACTGCATCGGGAAGCATAACATAGGTACATAAAATAACTGATTTTGCAGTAACTAGGCCTAGGCTAGGCATTGTATCGAGGTAATCATCTCATGGTTCCTGAAGATCTCGAAGTATGCAGTGTTCATTTCTCGTCTGTATCTATCTTTACGTGTTCATCAGGAAAAAAACAAGTTGCGACAGAGAAATATGTAGACCATGTAGAGCTCATAGCTTGGTAGCAACCCCCCCTCTGTGTAGCACTTCATACAAACGCACATTTGTTATATGCAGCTATCAATATCTTCATAGCATTAACTTATACCCATATATAACACTGTACCATGAGAGCATTATTGCTGTACATAGACCCCCAAATCCAATATCGAGCTCACAGTTCACTAGATCTTACAAATGCGAGTAGAAATGATTCAAGAAATTGATTAATACCCCTCCTTTTGCGAAGCTTCAAGGCTACTAGGTAAATTACTACTATGCCATAAGCATGCTTCCCTCATCATCTGTTTCGGAATTCTCCTCGTATTCTTTAATAGCAGCATGGAATGCAGAAACTGGAACTGAGGCAATGTCTTCGAAGACAGTGGCCGGTGCACCAGCATGTGTTGCGAATTCGAGCGAGGTGGCCCTCAAGGCCACCGAAGACAAAGCAAGCAACTGTGGCACCAGCTACTGGCCACCACCATTGTTCCATATACGTATATATACTAGATAAATTAACTACTCTACCTCAGTCCGTTGTATTGTGACTGAGGTGAGTAAAACTACAAAATACCCAGTCTCACTCTTACTTACTGTAGCGTAGTCTTGTGATCTCGATCACATTTATCTAGGTATGGTAACAAATCCAAATATAGTCCGTTGTATCGTGACTGAGTCTTGTGATCTCTATCACATTTATCTAGCTTGATTAAAGCATCTATATATAACTCTAAGATGGTGGTTTTAGTTTTCTACAGGTTATGGGCCTTTCGCATCATGCGCTATAAAAGACGACGTGACGTAGAGACTTCTACCGCAACTATTCTTGGAATTTTTCTTTCCTTCACTACTATGACGATCCCTCCCGAGACCGAATCTACCGCAATTACGAACCCCCTTACACTCGTTGACGCCACTAGGCCGATTGTGTCAAGGGAAACTATCTCTTTCACCTTCAAAGGCGATAAACTCAACAAGGATGGGGGAAATTGGAAGAAGTGGAGTTCAGAGATCCTGGATCTTCTCGATATGGCTGGCCTTGGCTCTCACCTTTCTGACGATACTTCTAAGGCACCCCCACTCGATATCCAACCGAACGCGCATCGTAACTGGCTGTCTAATGATCGGTCTGTACGGGGATTTCTCAGGTCCAGTCTCTGCCCCACCGAACGGGACCTTGTCTCCATGTTAACGGGCGCTAAAGAAACCTGGGAGAAATTAGAGATGTATCACCTCGAAGAAGGACCTATCAAGCAAGCCAACTTGATTCAAAGTGCACTTACCACTCGTATCGACCGCAATGACCAGATGATGACCAAAGTCCGGTGCCTCCGAGACGACTTACGACGAGCCTTCCGTATGCAAGGAGGGATCAACGAAGAAACTTTCATATCTATTGTAATCTTCCAAGCTCTGGGGACTGGACTGGACCACTCTCGTGCTATCATCCAACGGGACTTTCGGGCTTCCACTGCCTCCTCTCCCTACACGGTGGACAACCTCGTGGACTTCCTCAAACAGGAATATCAAATGTTGATGGGAGACAAACAATGTGTCCCCAACGCTGATGGTACGGTCGCTTTAGCTGCCCAGTCTTTCCAAAAGAACAAGTCCATCATATGCGCCAATTGTAAACGTCCTGGGCACTCTGCCCCGTGGTGTGTTCGTCCCAATGGAGGAATGGCTGGAAAAACGATTGAGGAATCCAAAGAGGCCCGGCGCAGAGACAGGGAATCCAAGAATAATACTCAAAACTCCTCATCCAGTTCCTCTCCACGCGTCCAAGTCTCCGTTAAGGGGACTGATGGTTGTTCATATCTCATGTACACCGACACCTCATCACTCACTCCCTTGGCCGAGGTAAATCCCCCCCCTCGGGAATTTGCTGGAATTGCATCCCTGAAACCGGAAGACCTCCCCGTCGATGACATCGAATACAACGGTTTCATGGCAACAATTCAGGAGGAGAATTATGAGATGAAAGAATACAAAGCCAGTGTAGATTGGAACGACTACTCAACAGAACTCGTGACCGCATCTGCTTTCACCTGCTCCACAACCAACTATCCCTTCTTTCTGGATTCAGGCGCAAGCGCAGGCATTAGTCCAATCAAAAGCGACTTCACTAATCTCCGACCTTTTTCCCGAAAAGTAAAAGGAATTGGTGGCTCCGCAATTGAAGTGTTCGGTATTGGAGATATCAAAATCCCAGTAACCAAAGACTCCTATCTGTGGCTCAAAGACGCACTATTCATACCAAACGCCACTGTACGCCTAATTTCAGTATCATCGGTGACTAAAGACTCCAATGCTCTGGTCCATTTCGACCACCTCACATGCTGGATAACCAATCGAATATCTGAGAAAGTGATGGCTCGTGGATCCTTACTCCATGGAAAAAACCTATATGCGCTTAACATTTACACTCCATCAACCGAGGCCGCCTATTCAATCTCCTACGTTCCGAACCTGGAGACATGGCATCGTCGCCTAGGTCATGCAAACTTTCAAGCCATCACTCACATGGCGAGAAAGGGCATGATTGAAGGTATGCCCACCTCCTTTCCTACAACGCCACCCAAATGTGACTCATGTATTCTTGGGAAACAGACGAAGTCACCAGTTCCCAAGGTACGGAAAGAGGGAAGACGGGCCACAAGAAAGCTAGAAATAATATGGGTGGACTTAACTGGGCCCATGGCAGTGGAATCACGAACGGGCAACAAATATGTTATGAATATCGTTGATGACTACACTTGCTACCCATGGTCCATACTTTTGAAATCAAAAGACGAAGCCTTCCAATATCTAAAAGCATAGGAAATTGCTAGAGAAAAGGAAACGGGACTACAAGTAGGGAAATATAGAACTGATAACGGCGAGTTAAAAACCGATGAAATGAAACGATGGCTAGAGTCACGAGGAACGCAACATGAATTCACCGCACCATACACCTCGGCCCATATCGGCCACGTAGAGCGCATGCATAGAACTTTGATGGGCAAAGCGCGGACCATGCCAATACATGCCAACCTACCCCCTTTCCTGTGGGATGAGCTATATTTAACGGCGTCGCACCTACATGCAAAAACAGTAACCCGCTCCCTAGGTGACTGTACCCCATATGAAAAATGGTATGGCCGCAGACCAGACTACTCCTATATGCGTGAAATAGGCTGTAAAGTCTTCACCCTCATACTAAATCGAAATAACCCAAAGATATATGAAAGATCGATTGAATGTGTACTGATTGGTTATGACCTCAATGCCAAAAGTTACAGATGCTACCACCGTTCGACAAGACAAGTCATTAGCTCCTATCATGTCCGGTTCCTTGAAACACACGAAGGGCACATGCAACCTACATTACCGAACCTACCTGCACAACTCCCAATATCAGGGGACATACCCGAGAATTCCAGTCAATCAGAAGAAGATAATCATCCATCAAACAAAACCAGACACACCCATGAGGAACACATTCATGTTCCTGAACAACCACTCATAACGGATACAGATCACCAAGATCACGATAACCATATGGATGATTTGGACGCCAACACGCCTCGACGATCATCCAGATTGGCACAAAAGAAGCTCAAAGCTGCTGCCGGCTGGATTCGCCCCAACCGACTCGAAACCGCTATACAACAGTTGAAAGAGAGTGCGGACCGAATAGTTCAAAACAAGTTAGCTCACGCAGATAATTCCCAGAAACCTATCACGGAAACAGAGAATGAGGCGATCAGAGAGCTATGCGATGTGTTTGACCACTTAAAACTAGACACACCGGATGAATCAGAAACGCAGAGGACTGATCGAATATTGGCAGCCACATCAGCAAATTCAGGGATTTCCCATAGTTTGTCATAGTCACGTCACACAAAATTATAGTAGCGTATAGTCATGTCACACAAAAATATAGTTTCTATAGTATCCTATAGTCATGTCACCATACTTATAGTTCTATAGCATCCATGTGGCACACACCAGCGCTGTCCATCACTATGTCACATTATCATATATCACACATTTTTCACTAAGTTAAATAAACCGACCCTAAACAAAGTCCGTGCACAACAAGTTGACTAAAATTACTAAATATGTAAGTTCAACTTTGTTCCCTCCAACCACCTGACTAACAACAACAACGAAATGAACCACAACGACAATAGTAACCCTCCCTGGGGGGGCAAGTATTTCCTATCTCTATCTCTATTTTATTTATTTTACTTATTTGAATCTACAGGTACAACGACCGTCGACAGCAACAGCAATGCCTCCAGCGCTTGGACCAATGCTTCCTCCTCATCTGTAACGTGACAACATCATGATCACCAGCTTGGCCATCGGACGAAACTCGAGTTTTTTGCCACTTCTGAGTGCAAACCTCCTTCTCATCCCCCGTCTCTCAGTGGTACATAAATTATTAAAAAATATATCCTTGATTGAGAACTATGCATAAAGGTCCGCGTTCTAGAAACCTGACCAGTCAAACATGCAAAACTCATGTACGACCTCAAAGAACGTCACGCTGAATTCGAATTTTTCCCTAGATTTCATACCAAAGTACCCATATCACTGCACCATGTCCACGACGTATCCACAACATATCGTACCTGTTCCAGCCCTGGTTATCGCACCCAAGAAAGTGGTAGCACCGGCTTCCACTGCTCGCAGTGCTCAGCGACCATCCGCTTCGGTCCCTGTTATACAACACTCTGAAGCTAACCATGAGATTCATCGGCCGCCTCCCAAGGACTTACCTTACACCAGCGCGCCCAAGATACGTAGGAAGATGAAGAGGAGCGAAGGGGAAGAAGAAGGCAAAAGTGAGGAAGAACATCAATGTACGTGGCTATTAACTCTTTGATAACTGCCACCTTATGCCATGTGTTCGCTAGATCTCAATGAAAACGCTCCTCGCTATCAGAGCACCGATGAATCTATTACCACACCAAGGACAATAATGAGGACAAACAATGGGGATGGGGACATGGAGACAGGTTCATTTGCCAGCAGTAGTAGTATATATCTGATGTTTAGACTCCTTAGTTGAATATGATATTTTTAAAAACTCCCTTAATCCGTCTGTGATGCTATTAGAATATTAGTCTAGACCAGGACTGACTAGTTTCGGAGAGTATTAACCTAGCCCTATACAATATACTATTATACTATATAGCACTATGGAGTGCTTTCTAGCATCAGGCCGTTTTGGGATAGTGTGACCATAACACTTGACAGCACTATAAACGAGAGAACCTTTGCTATGGTTCTATGATGCTGTCCGGTGCTGTCCGGTGCTGGTCAGCTGACCCCCAGTTTGCTGATGCATGGCAACGATCCCTGAAGCAAGTTTCACCAATTTCGATCTTGACGAACCAAAAACTTGGCAAGAAGCGAAGATGTCACCTTACGGTACTCAAGGGAAGTGGGGTATCTCGAAGAGTTGGCTTCACTGAAAGGAATGGGCGTTTACAAACTGATTCATCGATCCCAGGTACCTCCCACTATGAAAATTCGAAAAGGGCGCCCAGTTTTTAGGCTCAAACGAAATTCAGACGGTCTTCCTGTCAGGTGGAAAGTACGCCTCGTCTTCAAAGGATTTGAACAAATCTACGGTAAGGACTACACAAGTACAACCTCACCGACAGCGCGCATGGAATCCTGGCGAATTCTACTACATCTCGCAGCGGCACTCGATTGGGATGCTCAACAGATCGACGTGAAGACTGCCTTCCTTTATGGCCTGCTTCCGGATGACGAAGTTCAATACATGGAGCAGCCTAACGGATTTGAAGAAACCGGAAAGGAAGACCATGTGTGGATGCTGCAACGAGGATTATATGGGATGAAACAAAGCGGGAGAATATGGAACAAAACGATGAATGACGCCATGCTATCTTGGGGATTTGTTCGTTTGTCCTGCGAGTCATGCATTTACTACAGAAAAACGGAAACAGGTACAGTAATCTCCGCTGTCCACGTTGATGACTTCCTCTCCATAGCGAGTTCTCGGGCGGAAAACGACACCTTCAAAACTCAGATGAAGTCCTTATGGACAATATCAGACCTTGGTGATGCCAAGTATTGCGTTGGTATTGCTATCTCTTGGGACCGAGCAACTAAAACGGTTCACCTATCCCAAACAGCACTCATCGACAAAATAATTCAACAATTTGGCCAGAATAACAGTCACCCAGTTTTGACGCCCATGGACCCAGGCCTAAAGCTGAGCCGCCCTGACAAGTCCTCGTTAACTGCATTAGACAATGATCGTCTAGCGAAAACCCCTTACAGGTCTTTAGTTGGCTGTCTTATCTACCTAGCGGTAGGAACTCGCCCCGATATCTCCTACGCAGTCCAGCAATTCTCTCAGTTCCTCGATAACTACTCGTACGTCCATTGGAATGCAGCTGTACGGGTCGTACGTTACCTCAAAGGAACTCGGGCTCTGCAACTAACACTTGGTGGGACCAACAAAATCAAATTGTTTGGTTTTACAGATTCGGATTGGGGGACTTGCCCCGACACCCGACGAAGTGTCGGCGGATATTTCTTTACCCTCGGTTCAGGACCTATATGCTGGCAGGCATGACGACAGTGAACCGTCGCCACTTCGACATGTGAAGCAGAGTACACAGCGGCCTTTGAGGCTGCCAAAGAAGCGCTTTGGCTTCGGACTCTACTTTCCAGTATTCAACTCCCACCCACCTCCCCCACTACCATCCTATGCGATAACAATGCAACCATCATGTTGTCTGAAGACCCAGCCTTCCATGCCAGGGTCAAGCACTTCGACATCCGGTACCACTTCTTACGGGAATGGGTCCAATCGGGAGATATTGTGTTGACCTATATCAACACTAAAGATAATGTTGCCGACATCTTCACGAAGCCGTTGGATGCTGCCAGATTTACTCGGCTTCGCACCTTCTTAGGTATCACTTGCCGGGATTCCATGCAAGGAGGAGAACTTACTTAGTCTTCAGTGAGGAGGAGTGTTGCGAATTCGAGCGAGGTGGCCCTCAAGGCCACCGAAGACAAAGCAAGCAACGGTGGCACCAGCTACTGGCCACCACCATTGTTCCATATATGTATATATACTAGATAAATTAACTACTCTACCTCAGTCCGTTGTATCGTGACTGAGGTGAGTAAAACTACAAAATACCCAGTCTCACTCTTACTTACCGTAGCGTAGTCTTGTGATCTCGATCACATTTATCTAGGTACGGTAACAAATCCAAATATAGTCCGTTGTATCGTGACTGAGTCTTGTGATCTCAATCACATTTATCTAGCTTGATTAAAGCATCTATATATAACTCTAAGATGGTGGTTTTAGTTTTCTACAGCATGCAGTCTAGCATACAACAATAACACAATCAGTGACTCAAGCTTAGCAAAGTGTTGTCAAAACATACCGGCCATAGTTATGGAGCTTGCGCTGGAGACGCCCGAGAAAGTCGTGTTTCTTTGTGTGTTCACCAAAAGCGGTGAGAGATTTGACGTGGTCGAGGTAGACAGACCGGTATTCATCAGCCCAGAAGGTGACATCAGTCTTGATGCCTGTGATCCATTCATCGATATTGCACTCAATCTATGATCAAGATGTCAGATTGGAGGAGACAAATGTTCAACGAAAAAAGCTTACCCCAGTAAGAACGAGTGCGATGGCTTGAACTGGAAGTGGGTTAAATATCTCTGTATATACAACACCCTCATCGCGCTTGTTCTTGAACCAAATTGTGTTGACGGCTTTTTGGATGATTGGGTGATTGTAAATACCCTTTTTTTCCCCGGTCATATCCAATTCCTATGAGGATAAGAATGTCATTGACAAAAGACTTGGAAATTGATTTGTTGAAAGATACCTGATATATGAAACCCTTCTCATGCTTGAGTGCCTCTGCGAGCTTGCGGTTTTCGGCAATAATTTGACGACTGCGCCCACTGTCGAAACCATAGAGCGCCTCAACAAGGGCAGCTGTCTTCGTCTTGACCTCGCCCCGAGTCTGGGAGCCCCGAGCCTTAATCTGAGAACGTGTCAGTATCACCATGAAACATAAGAAAACTTGAACTTACTATCTTTGCAATGCTTGATGTAAGACCCATCATGGCAAGACCTGATTCATCGTTAGCTTCCTTCCAGGCACGTTTAACAAACCGAATCTCAGTCGCCGTGTCTGGGAAACCGTTCTTGGTGCTGATAAGGCATCGATACTTGGATGCCGCGTCGAGGATAACCTCTTTGGCAATGTCTTCGTAATCTGATGCTTTAGGGCGTCCAGAATGATCACTTATCTTCTGGGCCTTGACAAAACCAGATGCAACGGCAACGTCAGCTGTGCTATCCTCATCGTCATGCTGGCGCTTTTCCCCAGCAGCTGGGGAAGGTGAGCGAGAGGGCGTGATGCTTTGATTGGAGCTTCTTGCTGGACTGCCGTAAGCATTGTGTTTAGGTGACGACTCCTGCAGTAGCGGCAAGGTGGCGCAAGGTGACAAGGGAACAGGCTGGTGTCGTCGTTGTCGGTGATGAGGAGTACTGAGGTGGTCATTATTGTCGTCCTCATTGTCAGGTTGTAATGTGTTGCTACTAGAATTCCTGGTAGACGTCTAAGTGAAGACTTGTGTGAAATTTTATTTTTTTTCATTAAAAAGGGAACTAGCAACATTACCAGAGGTTGAGCAACCGGTGCTGGTGCCGGAGGGACTCGACTGCTGCGCTGAGTGAGGAGGGTTGGCTTGACAATCACAGGATGAGAAGCAAACTGAGATATTTTAGTTAGGGACTCAAAAAATACAGCGAGCGGTAATGTGCACATACCACAGCATTGGGGCGTGCTTCAAGGTCATCATCACCTCTGCTGTCAACCCCAGCTTGCCGCTCTTGCTGGCGTTGAGCTTTTTGGGTACGTGCTGTACGACGCGCCTCTGCTTTGGCGTCCAAATGGGCCTTCTCAGCTTCCTTTTCGACTGTAAAATGAAAATGTAAGGAACGAGCAATGAAAAGAAGAACTGCTTATGCTGAGCAGCAACCTTGGCTGAAGGCCGAGGCACCCGACGTTCACGAGCATGGGCAGGGCCATTTTCCTTGTCGGATCGTGAGTTGGTCCTGGGCGTGTTGGCAGAGCCTGGAGAAGGTGCATCAATCTTTCCAGCAGTCAAAAAAGAGCGTAGGTTCTTACTATGGGTTTGGTTGGAGTTGAACGACATCAAGTGCGCTGATAGTCAATGTGAATGGCTAAGAACTTGGTGGTTCACTTGAATTATGGGGGGAAGACGTAAAATGACTTAGCATTTTATTCTCAAGAGAACCGATCTTGTTCAACAAACAAAAACGCGTCACCAAGTGTCAACAACACAAGTCACGGTGCTAGCATGGTTATGGTTAGAGTTGAAGACGTTTGAGAAGGTCGCCGAATATTCCCGTGTGTTGTATCATCCGATAATGTTTAATAAATTTTCTACCACAATTTGTCCTGACGAGGATAGCCTGGATAGGAGGATAGCCTGGATAGGAGGTAGTAGTCAGCTGATGAAATTCAGGAGAAAGGCAAGAAACTACTCAAATATGCAGTCCAAGGCAGCTATCAATCATGGCTCCTCGGACAGAGTCTCTACGCTGCCCATATTGTCAGAAATTCAAGCCAACCAAAAAAGCGCTCAGCGGACATATTGTCGCAACGCCAACTTGTCACGAGGCCTGGAAAGCAGAGCTTACATCACATACTGAAATCCGTTCAATACACCATGCATCAGCTCCGCGGAATACTCCATTGGTAGACGCCATGATGGACGATATAGACTTTGATATCGACATGGACGCAGTCCGGGATTTTCAAGTCCCTGTTAGTGACCCACCTCCATCACATTTTCAACACGCTTGTGTTGAGGACGTGACGGATGAGGATGACAAGCCATTACCTAAGTTTGCCAGGTACATTGAGCCCTACCCGCGTCTAGTAGCTCATCCGTTGCGACAAGGCCAGACCAAATTTGAAATCTTAAAGGATAAACAAGAGGCGGCAAATGAACCGCCCTGGGCACCATTCGAAAGTCGTGAGGAGTGGGAGTTGGCAACCTGGTTGATGAAGAATGTGGGGCAAAAATCAACAGATGAGTATTTAAAACTTCCAATTGTAATAACCTTTACCTTTTGAGTGCCAATCCGAAGATTAACATAGTATGTAGATTCGCAATCAGAAAAACCTGTCTTTCCACAACAACTACTCGTTTTTGAAGAAGGTTGATCAGCTTCCAACGGGTCCTAGCTGGCATTGTGAAATAATTGATGTCGTTGGTGACAAGCTTGGCGATGATGGGAAAGAAATGCATGAGAAGGTTGAGCTGTGGAGGAGGGATCCGGTTGACTGTGTGACGGAGTTACTTGGAAACCCAGTGTTCAAGGAATTTATTTCCTACACACCTGAGCAAGTTTTCTCTGATAACGCTGGGAAGGAGCGAATTTTTGATGAGATGTGGACCGTGGATTGGTGGTGGAATACGCAAGTAAGTGCTGACTGTCAACGCAAGTCAACGTTTGACTGACAGATGGACAGGATAAGTTACCGGAGGGAGCAACTATTGCCCCGTTGATTCTCTCATCTGACAAAACCCAGCTTTCTCAATTTCAAGGTGACAAGAAAGCATGGCCAGTTTACCTGACGATTGGAAATATATCTAAAGAAATTCGTCGTCAGCCATCGGCACATGCAACGGTCCTGGTGGGGTACCTACCAGTGGCAAAGCTTGATTGCTACGGTGAATCCACGCGCTCATTGCAAGGATACCGACTCTTCCACCACTGTATGTCCCTGATCCTAGCACCCCTTGTCGAAGCTGGGAAGAGCGGTGTTGAAACTGTGTGTGCAGATGGATGGGTGAGACGGGTACACCCAATCCTGGCTGCCTATGTTTGTGACTACCTAGAGCAATGTCTCATTGCTTGCTGCATGGAGAACTGTTGCCCACGTTGCATTGTGGCACCGGATGAATGCGGAAGCCGAGTTGAAACACTTCTTCAAGAAGTGGGCGCTACGCTGGAGGTGCTGGATGCTCATCAGCGAGGCCGTGACCCAGAAAGATTCGAGAAGGAGGGCTTACGTCCTGTTTACCAGCCGTTCTGGGGAAACCTTCCTTTCTCCGATATCTTCTCATGTTTTACGCCAGATCTCCTACATCAGCTCTACAAGGGCATCTTCAAAGATCACCTCGTCAAATGGTGCACCGAAATTGTTGGTGAGAAAGAAATTGACGCACGTTTCAAAGCCATGTCCTCATATCCTGGGCTTCGACACTTCACCAAAGGAATTTCGTTCGTCTCACAGTGGACTGGGACTGAGCACAAAGAAATGGAAAAGGTATTAGTAGGTCTTCTGGCAGGAGCAGTGCCATCGAGAGTTCTTACCGTAGTGCGTGCATTACTCGACTTCATTTATCTATCCCAACTCCAATCACACACCTCCCGGACCCTTGACGCTCTTGAAGCCTGCCTTAACACCTTTCATGCCCATAAATCAATATTTATCGAGCTGGGAATACAGGAACATTTCAACATACCTAAACTCCATGCAATACTCCACTACCTCAACGCCATTCGTGCATTAGGATCAGCGGATGGATACAATACGGAATCGCCTGAACGGTTACATATCGAATTTGCGAAGGAAGCTTATCGAGCTTCCAACAAGCGTGACTATGTGGAACAGATGGCGATTTGGCTTCAATGTCGAGAGGCCATGTGGATTCGGGAAGGGTTTATCACCTGGTTAGAGGGGGGAATATCAACAACCATCACTGAAGATCCGGAAGACAATGGCGTTGATGATTGCGACATTGATTACCACGGTCACACCTCTCCTGGTAACGGTAACCCTGCTGGCCGAACTCAGCCACCGCTACCCATACCCTCACCATCCACATTCATTGTAGCCATTAATTACTCCCTTGCCAAAAAAGCACCCTTCCAAAATATTGATGTCAGCACGCTCTCATCCTCCTTTGGGGCCTTCGACTTCCTCCCAGCACTAACCACCTTTCTTCGTCTCCATCTCCCCATCTGTAACATCGCTCCATCACACCATGACCGCTTCAATGCCTTTCGACAACTCAATGTCAAATTACCTGCTAACCGCTACCTCAATGACAACCCTCAAACTTCACACATCCGTACAACACCTGCCATCGAAGCAAAAGGCCGCACACCGGCCAAACTGGCGCATTTTGATGTAGCGCTTATCATTGAGGACCATGATGCGTACAAAAAGTTTGGTGGGATTGCAGGTAAGTATTACCATCCATGCCTCAGGATCTCACAGAGTCATAGTAATCTGACATTGCAATTTCTAGGTCTTCGTGTCGCACAGGTTCGTGTCATTTTTGAGCTGCCACCCCAGTTCGGATATTACCTGCATCCCTTGGCATATGTGGAATGGTTCACGTCTTTGGGAAACCCTGACCCTCTGACGGGCATGCACACCGTCACTCGTTCAACGCGTCAATCTCGCAGGAATGTTTCGATCGTCCCAGTAACTCAAATTGCACGTGGGTGTCATCTCATTGCAAAATCCGGTAGGGAAATCAGTTTGGCTTGGACAACGGACAATGTATTAGAACAACAAGGCATTTATTATTATGTTAATCCATATGTACATGTAGATATGTTTACAATCTTTCAGTGTTGTTAAATATGACAGTTGGAAACAAAAGATGAATATCTGGCTACAAAACGGGTGATTATGATTTATGTTACATAAGTACTTGTTACCAGTCAGCGAATTTTAGGGAATTGGCTACAGAGCACCGGTAGCGTTTATTGCCCTGGTAGTGCCTTGCTGGTACCTATATTAGAAGGAGAGATCACAAGATCCTCATGAAAAACTATATTTATCAATTGAAGATCGTGTGGAACCTACGCAGCCTCCATAAGGCACTAATGAAACATGGCAAGCATTATTACATGGATTGGAAACCAGGAGCTATCAACTTAGGAGGTGATCTATGACCGGGAATGTTTTTTCCTGATGTTATTGTGTTCCCCTATCTCACATTCTCTGTGTACCTGTTTTCCTTCACGTTTCTTTGCTATGGTCGTCCATCAATCTTACCCATAAAATATAGAAGTACCTCGGTGCTTTGAAAGCCCCCCTCTCGTCAACTCATGCACTTTTGACGAAAAATTCCCACTTGCACAGAGAGTACTTCGAATGGTGCACACACTGGCACAGGTTCGCTGTCCGTGGTGACATGAATGATGCAAAAGTCAAAGCTGGCAAGGAAAGTGCATTCAAATTTACTGCTGAGTGGTTCTTGAACAAACTTTAAAGTTGTTGGCGATGGATGTTGCGCAGCAAATAGTATGCTGTATGCGCAGAGCTGGTCATGGTCATCTTACTAGCTTACCTTTGTATGTAGAGTATGTGCTACTAACTAGGTACTTAGATGTATATCCAAGTGAAGTATATTAGCGGTGTATCTACTGCTTATATACTGTTTGTAGATGGTCTGTGCACACTATAAGCACAGCCCCTAGAAGCTACCTGGGGTAGCATGTGCGTGATAAGGATCGCACATGTGTGATGGCTATCACACATGTTGGTCTGAGGGTATGGACATCTACTTACAAGTATCTACTGTGATCTAATCTAATCTAGTAGATAAGATAACTACTTGTTTAACACACCCCCTTGCTAAGTGCATGGTGATGCATTGAGCAATAGTAGGAGTGGTTATCGGTCAAGACTGACCGAGTAACAGAGGTCACTACCTGTGTATGAGTTATACATGAGGGTATAGGCGACTTCTCCATCTTCACCATCTAGTGCAATTCTCACACGGCTATTGCGAGGACTAGGTGGTTTGCTAGCACAACTTGCAGTTGGCTTAGCTCAGGATTGAGTCGAGTAAAACTCAAGACCCAATTGACTCCTAAATTTTAAGAACTTGATATGACCAAGATTCTTTGTAAACATGTCAGCTGTATTTTCAGCTCCTTCAACGAAGCTTAGCTCGACGTGTTTATCTTCTACGCATTGCTGTATGAAGTGATAATGAACATCAATGTGTTTGATGCGTCCTTCTTGTACGGGATTTGATGCCATGAAGATAGAACCTTGGTTATCACCATATATGGGAATCGCTGAAAGCGGGAACCCCAATTCGGTAAACAAGTTCTTTAGCCACATGGCTTGGCGACTACAATCGCTAATAGCCATGTATTCAGCCTCAGTTGATGACAGGGCTATGGTTTTTTGAGCTCGGCTAGTCCAGCTAAAAATACCATCGGCTAACTTAAAGAAGTAGCCAGTTACAGAGCGACGTTTGATGGGATCAGCAGCCCAATCAGAGTCTGTAAATGCATGTATACCATTGCCGTTCTTGCCTTTGTAGACAAGCGCATAACTGCGAGTACCGACAAGGTAACGGCAGATGTACTTCGCTTTGTTCAAATGTTCCTCTGAGGGATTTGAAGCGAACTGTGCCAGTTTTGTTACTGCATAACAGATGTCAGGACGAGTGCCTAACATGATGTACAACAGAGAGCCAATTAATGACTGATAAAGCGAAGTCCGCTTAGAGTCAGGCTTTTCTGTGTTCTCTGATGGTTGCCAGCCTGTAGGTAGTGGAGTAGGTGCTGACTTAGCATTCTCTAGTCCGAAGCGCTTTAATACCATGTCAAGGTAATCAACCTGATCAAGGTAAATATCAGCGCCTTTCCTACGAATTCTCATACGGAGAAATTCTGTGGCATCTCCCAAGTCGCGACATTCCCATGTCTTCATGAATTGCTTTTTCTTGGTAATAACGAATGTAGTGTTCTTCCCAAAGAATAGAGCATCATCAACGTAGACAATGACAATGACAACTTCCTTTCCATCGTTGTAGATGAAAATTCCAGCATCAGCGAATAACCGCTTGTAGCCCATCTTTTTCATTGAAGATTCAAGTTGCCTCCACCAAGAGAGCGAAGCTTGCTTCAATCCGTAAAGGGCACGGCGAAGGCGCCAGACTTTGGTCTCTTGACCTTTAGTCTTAAATCCTTCAGGCTGTGCCATGTAGATTTCTTCATCTAATTTGCCATAAAGAAAGGCAGTTTTGACGTCGACGGCAGATATGTGCCAGTCGTTTAACGCTGCTAGTGCAAGCATAAGCCGCACCGTTTCAAAGCGAACGACTGGTGAGAAAACCTCATTAAAATCTATGCCTTCTACTTGGCTAAAGCCTTTGGCTACCAGTCGAGCCTTCTTTCGACCATCAGTTTTGATGTCAAAGACCCAACGGTTCCTAATTATTTTACGACCTTTAGGTAGGTCGACGAGTTCAAAGACATTGCGGTGTCGAAGGGACTCTAATTCTTCAACACACGCTGTTGAACTTATTACACTAGTTATCCGCTTATTTAGTATTACGTAATTTCTTTCTTTTAAAGGTCACTCTCGTTTATGTGACACCTCAGTGTTTATTATCACTGAGGTGTGAGTTGCTTGGTCTTTGTATTATATATCTTTTACTTACTCTTCCTTTAGCTAATAATCTTTAGGTACTTATTATTGAATGCATAGTGTTTATTATCACTGAGGTCTAATAATCTTTAGCTCTATCCTATCTCGGTTACCCTGCACATTCAAAACACGCATGCTTCCATTCCTCTTGATTCTGCGAATTCATACGCAAAATGTCTGAGTATTGCCATTCTCGTACTGGCTTTTGAAGTGAGCTTCCACTTGGTGTGACCGCTTTGGCAAGCAGTAAATTTATGAAAGCTACTCCCCCTTCCTGGGATAGATGGTCCAGCATGTCTTTACTAGCGTAGCTATGAGAGGCAGATGGGCCTTGTGAATCAGGATTGTTCACTAAATCTTGCCAATCTCGACTAGGCAGACGTTCAGTTTGTAAGGGGGTGCGATCCCCGTAGGCACTGTCAGGCCTTGTGGCTGGTTGTCTATGACGACCACTGCGCCTAGGCGCAATTTCCTGTTGTGGCGTCGGACCAGATGATGGTTGTGGAGACGATTGTGGAGACACCATGGGTGCTGGTCCACGTCGTCGACCACTGGGACCTGCAGGAGTCTGTGGTAGACTTCCTGTCCTAGACGGAGGTGTCTGAGGAGGTAAAGGTACCGTTTTTGGTGGGGGGCTTTTCAGCTTTTCAAGCTCGAGGCCAAGCCCACCATTGTCATCAGAATCTCCTTCACTAGGAGGTTCCTCTGGTGCAGAAGGTTTAGAGGGTCGAAGATCAGGGACATAAAAGTCATCGTCCTGATCATCGTCTTCATGAGGAATGTTAGACTCATGGTTGTCGTCATCATCACTAGAGACGACTTCTGGTCCCTCAAGGGGATCATTTGCCAGACATTTTTGACTGTCTGGGCAGCACGGAAATGCTTTTTCATCAAATAAAGCGGTTGTCGCTGTGAAAAGAGCATTGCTCTCCTGCATAAACAAGTAACCTTTGGTTCCTTCTGAGAACCCTAGGTACACCATGTATTCTGACTTGGGAGAGAGTTTGTTAACACGCCTTTCAGGAGGCACGAAAACATACGCGCCGCATCCAAAGACACGGAATAAAGAAACATCAGGTTTGTTTCCATACAGTATCTCAAATGGTGTTCGCCAATTAAGGCGTCCCATAGGAGTGCGATTGTAAAGGTGGATAGCGTGCATGACGCTGAACTCCCACCATGACTGCGGTAGACACGCGTCAAATCGCATAGACTGTGCTTTATCCATTATTGTCCTATTAAAACATTCAGCGCGGCCATTTTGCTGCGGTGTGTGGGGTACACTCTGAAACATTTTTATCCCAAGGTCTTTGAGCTTATCAAGTATCGCAATGGACTTATACTCTCCCCCTGCATCTGACATAAACAATTTAATGGTGACACCGAATTGGGTCTTTACCATTGCAATAAATTGTTTCAATGCAGTGATGGTGTCTGATTTAGCTCGTAAGAGCATAATCCAACCATAGGAGGTATAATCGTCATAAAAGCTGACGAAATACTTGTATTTGTGGTAAGATTCCACAGGGAAACTCTTGAGATCGGTGTGAACCTTCTCAAAGGGCTTCTGAGCTCTGGTCTCTGATAAAGGGTAAGACTTGGAAGGCATCTTGCCCTCAGCACATCCTTTACAGATATCAGACGTCTTAGGAAAGACTATGCCTTTAGGGGCATTAATGGTAGCATCTGGAAGTTGTTTCAATACGTCTTTGGAAGCGTGTCCAAAACGTTTATGAAGAACGTCATAGTCCAATGAATTAACAATGGACTTGGCCATAATATTGTTAGCGGATGCAACGCTGCAATGTAACCAATAAATGGTTTGGCCAGGCAAATGCGGGTGCAGCACCATAGTAGGCGTTTTATTGCCAGGTGCTTTCCAAAAGCAGATATTATGCTTAGTCCTGGTCATTGAATAACCCTGCTGTAAGAGACTTCCCAATGACAGGAGTCTGCAGGTTATACCAGGAACATGGTAGACAGGGTATAAGCGGGTAGTTATACTGACAGTTCTGCCAGTAGGAGAAGGTACTTTGTGATTAACAAAGACAGCGCCTTGACCTTTAATGGTCAGTTCAGCGCCCTTCTTAGCGGTGGCCACAGAGGTGACTTCGCTTATTTCACTATATTGTGTAAAATCACTTATATGAGGTGTAAAGCTAATGGAAGCTCCACTGTCTCCCATGAAATTGCTGTTTCCTGATGTCATTCCCTTACATTTCGCACATTCAGCAGCATGAAGATTAAATTTATCTACGCTACTATACAAATGTTTGTACGCTAACCGTAGTAAGCGCTGTGAAACATTGTAAGCGTTGCTGCTTGTTGAAGTGGAAAGGGGAAAGACTTGCCTTGTTGGCTCGTAGTGATCAAAGGCAGTTGAATTGTTTGGATCCATGCCTCCGTCGTCGAGCCCAGCCACGAAGGCTAGTTCTCTATCGAGCATATAGTTGGATTCTCCATCCGAGAGCTCAGCGTTTAAACTCGCTGCTCTAGGATAGTGAATCCTGGGTGCTATTTCATCTAGGTGGAGTGAGTAATAGATTCGATATGAATCTAAAAACTTCCTACCAGTTTCAGAGCCCCAGTCGAGCCGTTCATCTGGCTCTGAGACAGTCTCTTGATGAGCGAGTGGGACGCTCATGATAACTGCCTTGCGCTGGGAGCGCTGTGCACCTTTGCGTTTACGATTGTCTCGTTTCAGTATAATTCTGACCACCCAGAAAATGTTGAAAAACGGACCTCTTTTTCCCTTATGATTTTTAGGGAAAATTTGATCGATGCTGGCTCTCGCCCTGAAAGCATCGTGTTCCTCAACTATCGCTTCTAAGCGTTGTTGAGGGAGGTTTTTCTGGTGATGGTTATATGCAAAAGGTAAGTGACCAAGCTCAATCGCAGTGAATGGGAATACACTCACTGTAGTTGAAGTAGATGCTGCTTTAGCATCGACTTCTGCTTTTAAAGTGTCACGATAGGCTGTGGATGCCACCACAAACTCCGAGTGTTTATGGAGAGACTCCAGCGCTTTCAGGTTCAGGGGATTTTTAGTCACCCCAATCCTGTCGGCTAGCGCACGGGTTTCTCCAATCACTGGGAAGTGACAGGCATCCGGGTCGACTGGCAGGCCTGTAAAGGCCGTTCCGGCTATCCTGGGCTTACTCACATAAGTGACGCCTTGAGAGCCAAAGGAGGCCACCGTGGATGACGATGGGCCAGCCCTTGAGGGCTGGAGAGCGATTGTTGGACGCTCTTCTACCTCTTCTATCCTTGCGGATAGGGACATTGAAGCCATATGGCTGTAGGCTTGGTAGCGCTCTCGCGCTGCTTTGACCTTCTTCCCAGCACGTTTGTGCTTTTTCCTGGGTTCGTCGGTCTCCTGTGGTGCTTTATTGACAGGCTTAGCAGGTGTTTGCTGTTGCTGTTTAAAAGCAGGAGACTTACCCTTTCGCTTAACAGCTGAAAGCTTGTTGGCTTCGGCAGCGGATGAGGTAGGCTTCGCAGCCCTTTCGAACTCACTCACTACAGCAGCCCTTACCGCTTGTACAGTCAGCGATTCAAAGGGTGTGCCAAGGAGTATATGAGATGCAGCAGCATCCCATTTGTGGGGAATGGCGTTGATGAGAATCAACGCCTTGATAGGCTCAGCAAGGTCTGCCTTGTTCGACTTTAGTTGTTCAAGGAGGGCTACCAGCTGGTCGATCTCTCTGGCAGGAGAATTGCCGGAGAGACGGAACCCAACAGCCTGCCAGAAATCGGCATGTATGACCGAAGACCCAGTCTTGGAATATGTGTCTCGCAAATTTTTCCAAGCCATGCCGCTGTAGTTCACATCCTTAAGATGGACTCGGCAGCTGTCAGCGATTCGGAGGTGAATAACCCCCAACGCTTGCTGGTCTTTAATCGTCCAATCCAGCAGAATTGGTGCATTAGCTGCTTTATCAGCAGCAGATGCATTATCCGCTAGTTTGGGATAGGGAATTCCACCAGAGGTGTAAACCCAAAGTCCCTGGGAGCGCAGATAGTTTGTCATCTGCTCAGCCCATTTTTGGTAGTTGGTACCATCGAGAAGAGAAACGAGGCGGTCGATTTGTCCAGACATTGTTTGAGGTTTGTTTCTGAAAGAAACACCTCATTAGTCTTGGTTGCTAATGAAAGCAAACGACAATGATCAGGTTGGTCTTATCGCCGTTAGCGACAGTGTCCAGAGGGTACAGCAGCTACCTGGTGCTTATGCTTGTGAAAGCAAACAGCATAGGTTTAAGCTATTCTGTAAGACAACTGTGGTCGCTGCTAAGCGTTACCACTGCTATCGGGGCCCATAACCTGTTGCGCAGCAAATAGTATGCTGTATGCACAGAGCTGGTCGTGGTCATCTTACTAGCTTACCTTTGTATGTAGAGTATGTGCTACTAACTAGGTACTTAGATGTATATCCAAGTGAAGTATATTAGCGGTGTATCTACTGCTTATATACTGTTTGTAGATGGTCTGTGCACACTATAAGCACAGCCCCTAGAAGCTACCTGGGGTAGCATGTGCATGATAAGGATCGCACATGTGTGATGGCTATCACACGTTGGTCCGAGGGTACGGACATCTACTTACGAGTATCTACTGTGATCTAATCTAATCTAGTAGATAAGATAACTACTCGTTTAACAATGGAGGTCGTTTACATAAAAATAAGGAAAACTTCGGAGAATGCAATGTACATTTTATGTCATTTTTCTGGCCATCCATATGTAATTTTCGTCGGAGTATTTTTAGTGTACGGGTGACCATTGAAGCCGCTTTTGAGTAAACTCATATGACTCGAAGGAAAACCACGTTAAGTTGGTGAGTTTAGTACTGTGATCTACCGTGATTGCTCGAATTCGAGCGTACTGTTCTGTAAGTAAGGTATAACCGATCAAACAGCGAGATTAGTCAGCAGGGTGTTGTATATCGCCGAAGTCGAACTGTGAGTCTATAGCTCTAAGTCAAGCTGTCCATGACAACACGGTTTTGGTATTACGACTCATCGAGCGTTCAAAACGTCAACAATTTCCCGAAATTTAGCCACAGAACATGTTATGTGACACAAGTGCTGTCCTCCTGCGGCTCACTGTCTTTACCGGTCTTCTGCTAATTGTTGGCGTCGATAGATGGGAAATGGTAAGTTTCTCAATATTATATAAGGCTTGCAACTCACTGAGAGTCAAGGACAACAACCTCTTGAAACTTGAGCTTGAAACTTGAAGCATTCTACAATTTCTACTACGATGTTCAGTCTTATCCAGCTTCTCAATCTGCCAAAGACCTTGACTCCTCACGGAACTTCTACCCAATTTGAAAAAGATACGATACAAGAAAAGGTTAGGATTTTATCCTTCTGATACGCCGTACCTCTGCTCAATGTCCGCATTATGAAATAGGAAAAGGTTCAATCAGTCCCTGAGGATATTCGAGACGTTATCACAGAGCTGCTATATCAGTGCCATATCCCCTACTATCGAACGCCATACGATCACGACTTTCATGATCTATGCATTCAGGAGTGCAAGCTCAAAGGGTATCCCATCGACAAATCACATGGAAAGGCTTCGATCTTGAACTATATTCCTTCCGGTGTTATCATCGCCTCTACAGCATACGCACATCTTAAAAACCGATCGACTCGAGTGTTCACCGCACTTTTCACCGCATTCCTTCTATGGGTAGACGACACATACGTTGAAAATGTTAGAGGGGTGGATACTTTCAATGAACGGTTTGCTACTGGCCAGCAGCAAGCCAACGAAACCTTGGATGCACTTGACCGATTCCTTCGCGAGATCAACATCCATTACCACGGTATTCAAGCGAGCGTTATTTTAACGTCAAGCTTGAATTACATAACCTCGACTATTTTGGATTTTGAGACTCAAGGGATGGCGGTCAGTCTTGATCTTGAATGGATGAATGATTTAGAGTCAAAACTAACGCCTCATCTCACAGGTTTCACCACATGCCAAGTCCTACACGACCTTCCTGCGCGTCATGACGGGGATTTCTGAAGCCTACGCCATGTTCACCTTTCCCCCTGAAGTCCCAATGAAATATTACGTTCACGCAATCCCAGAATTCTGCCTGGGCATCAATTACTTCAAGTAAGCCAGTTCCCTCGGATGCACTAATTAATGATTTCTAATACCATTCAATTAGCGATGTGCTCTCTTTCTATAAAGAGGAGTTAGCAGGAGAAAACGGAAATTATATTTCCAATGAGGCCACCCACAGAGGCGAAAATAAGATTCCTGTCCTTAGAGCGCTCGCCCATGATGTTTTTATTTGTATATCAAGAGTTGCAAACATCCTAGAAGGTAGTGGCGAAGCGGAGGCTGCCTTCCAGTCCTTCATGGGTGGATATGTGTCGTTTCATATTTCCCTTAATTCACGATACCGCCTCGACGACCTGTTCCCCTCGCAGTAGACTGTTTATAATATTTTCTTACATCGCCATGTCTTCTCTCACTTATCTCATTCACCCTTTGTTGTACTTGGAATATATTAGAATATTTCGTTGATGTAGGTTTGTATCGTCAACCATATCGATGTACAAAAAGTGACAGTTTGATTGAGAGTTGTCTTTGTAGTATATGTACATCACGAAAAATTATGGCTGATTCTAAAACGAATGCCAGCTATCTAGACTCGTTTTCGGAATGTTATGAGGAACTGGAGTTTATAAATAGATTATATGATGTAAGTTGTGATCGGTCCGATATTGCTTCTAAGTTCTATATATAGAGGTTTATCTATGTCGGCTCTGGCCATAGCCGGTCCTTTCGAACAGTATTACTGCATCGGGAAGCATAACATATTAGTCCTATGTCCCGCCTACGACGGATTCTGCCAGTGTTTACAGGGCACATATAATGACTGATTTTGGGGTGACTGATTTTGTTTGTTCCCAGCTAGGCCCTAGGCATTGTATGGAGGTGATGATCTTGCCAGCTTTGACTTTTGCATCATTCATGTCACCACGGACAGCGAACCTGTGTGTGCACCCTTTGGAGTACTCTCTCTTGTATCCTGGTGCGAGTGGAAATAAGCTGCATAAGTTGATGAGGAGGGGGGTTTTCGCAGCGGCGAGGCATTTCTATATTTTAAGATTGATGGACGACTATAGCAAAGAAACGTGAAGGAAAACAGAAACACAGAGAATGTGAGATATGTGAGCAGAACGGCGACAAAGTGACATTCAAAGATACAGACAAAAAATAAACGCTGCATATTCCGAGATCTTCAGGAACCATGGAGGGTGCATTCAAATCTACCGCTCAGTGGTTCTTGAACAAACCTTTGAAGCTGTTTTGTTCTTTCTTTTCCTTCTTATTGTTGGCGGTCGTTTAAATAAAAGGAAAGAAAACTTCGGGCACTGAAAGAATGCAATGTACATTATTTTTAGGTTGTTTATCGACATGTAATTTGCATCGGAGGATCAGAGGAGTAAAATGAAGAGCATTAGTGTACGCCGCGGACGGTGACCATTGAAGCCGGTCTTAGGCAACCCGCGTGACTGCGTGACTGCGTGAACGTTAAGTGCTGCCAATCGCTCGAATTCGAGCAACAGCCTGTGACAACGCGGCGAGGGACCAGGCCGTGACAGAGAGCTTTAGCGATGACAGAGATGGGTGTACATAGCCAGGGACGTTTCGATACAGCAGAATTTTCGCGAAACACCGTTAAGAAGCTTGTGGCGACAATAAAACAAACAGCTTGGAAGCCTTAACCCTATATTGAATAGAATCAGTCACATATATAGCCCAAAATTACCCAAAAACTTCGGTCAACCCTGACCTGACCCTATGTAGCAACAAATCATAAATATTAAATGCCTCTTGTGGGAAACGGGGAAACGCGACGTGACATATTTATTTCAAGCGATCACGGAATAACCGTCAAAATAGGTGATTATTCAGCAGGGTGTGTATATCGCCGGAGTCGAAGCTTGGGTTCATAGTTCTATGTCGCAACACAGCCTTAGTACCATCCGACTCGAGCGTCAACGTCAACAATGTCCCGAAATTTAGCCACAGAACATGACGCAATTGCTGTCCTCATCCGGCTCACTGTACATATCTTTACCGGCGTTCTGCTAATCGTCGGCGTGGATATATTCTTGAGATGGGAAATTGTGAGTCTCTCAATGGTATATAAGGCTTCAAACTAACCGAGAGTCAAGAACAACAACTCTTCAAACTCGAAGCTTGAAACATTCTACAATTTCTACTACGATGTTCAGTCTGATCCAGCTTCCCAATCTACGATGGATGCCAAAGACCTTGACTCCTCGCGGAGCTTCTACTCAACTTACAAGAGATACGATACAAGAAAATGTTAGGATTTTATCTCTCTAATGTGCCATACTTGTGCTCAATGTCCGTGTTATTAGGAAACGATTCAAACATCTACAGAGGATATTCGAGATGTTATCACAGAGCTGCTATCTGAGTGCCACATCCCCTATTATAGAACGCCATACGATCGCGACCTTCATGATCTATGCATTCAGGAATGCAAGCTCAAAAGTTATCCCATCGACGAAGCCCATGGAAAAGCTTCGATCTTGAAGTATATTCCTTGCGGTGTTATTATCGCCTCTACAGGATACGCACATCTTAAAAACCGATCGACTCAGGTGTTCATCGCCATTTATACTGCATTCCTCACATGGGTAGACGACACATATACTGGGGATGTTAGAGGGGTAGATACCTTCAACGAACGGTTCGTTACCGGCCAACCGCAAGCCAACGAAGGCTTGGATGGACTTGATCGACTCCTTCGCGAGATCAACCTCTATTACCACGGTATTCAAGCCAACATCATTTTAACGGCGAGCTTGAACTTCATGACCTCGACTATTTTGGAATTTGAGACTCAAGGGATGGCGGTCAGTTCGATCTTGATTGGATAAATTATTTAATGTCATACTAAAGCCTCATCTCACAGGTTTCACCACATGCCAAGTCCTACAGCACATTTCTGCGCGTCATGTCGGGGATTTGTGAAGCCTATGCCGTCTTCACCTTTCCCCCCGAGGTCCCAATGACACATTACGTTCAGGCAATTCCAGAACTCTGTCTGGGCATCAATTACTTCAAGTAAGCCGATTCCACCGGATACATTAATTGATAATATCTAATTCCACTCAATTAGCGACGTGCTCTCTTTCTATAAAGAGGAGTTAGCAGGAGAAAATGGAAATTACATTTCCAATGAGGCCAAACAGAGAGGCGAATCAAAGATTCCTGTCTTTAGATCGCTCGCGCGTGACGTTTCGCTTTGCGTCTCAAGAGTCGCAAACATCCTAGAAGGTAGTGGCGAAGCGAAGGCTGCCTTCCAGTCCTTCATAGGTGGATATGTGTCGTTTCACACTTCCTTTGATTCACGGTACCACCTCGACGACCTGTTCCCCTCGCAGTAAAACTGTTTGTAATATTTTCTTTTACCGACATCTCTCCTTTCACTTATCTCATCCACCCTTTGTTGTACCTTAACATATATTAGCATACCTTAATTGGAGCACTTTTGTGACTCGTCAACTATATCTACAAAAAGTTACAATTTGATTGAGTTGTCTTTGTAGTATATGTACATCACCAACTTTAGTATCCGTGTCAAAAAACTTACACCGAGTCTGCTTCTGGTTTATTAGAAACCGTTACGGTTCACTGCACGGCTCTATTAGTGAAGCAGAAGCGCATTTTCACATCTCTCACAACGTGTTTCCATCCAAAATAGTGTGGACCATACAATTCATGAAGTCGTCACTCATGATAGTCATAGGCTTGTCATATATATATAGAGGCTGGTAGAAATTTCATCGCGGTGTTTTGCCAATAACCGTAGAGCTATGAAGTTATTATGATGGGATTTCCGACAAGTGAAGTGCCACGGCCTGGCGTTTCTTGGCTTTCGTAGTAACCAGAAGAGTGATAGTCATGACAGAGTAACGGATAGATATAGACAAGAGGTAACGCATGCCAATAAATGTTAAAGAGAGAGTATTGTATTTATACAAGGAAAGTGAGAATTACATCCGTGCTACAGTATTATACCTATCGGGGAAAACTAGTGGCTAACACTATGTAAAACGAATGCTAATTACCTAGACTGGTTTTCGGAAGGTTGTGAGGGTTTGACTAGAACAGGACTACATAGAAGCAGGATGGGAACTAGAGTTTATAAATAGGTTACATGGTTTTGTATATTTCAGATAATGCTCCGGAAACAGTGGTTGTAAGCCTTGCGGATACGTGAATCGTAGATACCCATGTGGATATCCCCTGGACGAAAAATGTTCCTGGTGTGGGAATGAAAAGAGAAAAGAGTCAGATGGTTACGAGACCTTGGGCAGACTTCGTATTTATTGGTAGATGCGATTTAATGGTTAGCTCCACTAAAATTCAAGTCAGAATCAACGCAACTATATTTTTATTTCTTCTTCACTGCATTACATTTTGTACAATAAAACTGAGTACAATCAACATGATCATATGACGATAAGTGTCGAAGCAGTAGGCGATAGTTATCTATACAGGGGTTTGCTGATACTCCTGAATAAGCTCTATCACCTTCTTCTCTGCAATGTTAGACTTCAAAATCTCCAGAAAGGTCGTTTTATTAGCGTATTGGCGGATGGCTCGATGAACTTTGATGGCTTCCGAGTCCTTATAATCTTCAATCGCAGCATCGATGTGATCCTGGGTCAGAGAAAAGGGACGTGTCAAGTGTAAGGTGTTTAGGAAAAGGCGCTCCATGATAAGAGTGACCCCAACTATGTAACCCATAAGACACCGTAGGGTTTCAGGCCTGCGAGAAGAATATTAATAGATAAGACCAGAGTGTGCAATGCTACCTGTATACGCACGTCTTCTTGTAAACGCCTGTAATCCATTTCAGAAATGCGAGCGACAGTCCAATCATAGCGATGGCTGGAGCGGCTCCAGCGACCACAATAATTGCTATACCAATAAGAGCTTGAAGCTTCTCCGGATTTTGACTGGGAGGGCGTGCATTGATCAGAATAGCCTTAAGCTCAGTACTAGGTTACGTACAACCACGACTGAAGTTGCTCCGAGTCTGCAGTGACCAGCTGTACGAGTGTCATGATTTTGTTCCGGAAGTCTTCGCCGGACAGCAACTAGAGCAGGTGCGTGCCTTTAAATCAGTCTAGATACAATATTCATTGTAGTGTAAACGCACGTTTTCGGGATCATAGAAATTCCAACTTGAGGTAATATCGTCGTGTAGGGTGGAAAGGCAGTCCTTAAGCGACCAACCAACAAGGTTAGAACTCGATGCAAGACTCTGCCAATATTCTAATAGATGTGCCAAGAACCTGCTGTGAGTCGAAGGCAGGCATATCCAACCTCACTAGAAGCTTACGTTTCATGCCCACTCTATCATTCATAAACATAGGTTAGTCGTCGGGAAGCCATCCAACATTAAACTCACTCAATGGATGATTTGATTTTTAATTGAGCGCTTACTCTCTGAGCCGTGGCAAACACAATCCATAGATCGCCACTGGATTGAGCTACCAGGCCTTGAGTGAGATTGATCAAATGCGCCAGCGTTTGTTGGTAAGGCGGTTTTACTGCATTGGATACTTAAGGCAAGTTCACAAATGGGCTAAAATACAAACCGGATATCTTTGCGTACTTCAGCCGAGGAGCAAGTTTTCGGAGGGGTTCCAGGCATAGTCTCTTGAACTCGGCATCAGCTCGTTGTAAGCAGAGTTGGTCCATTTCCTTCTCGGACAGGTCTATTTCCGCCTCGGAGAGGTTTTCCTCCATCCGACTGACCAGGACGTCAAATTGAGTGAAAACAATGACGATAGGTACTATTTCGGAATCCAATGTTAGGAGGATTTGTTGTTCAAGTAAATTTGGCTGTCACGTTGTGTTTCAAGTTTAAGGAATTCCAGAAATTTTTCGTCGCCTGTCTCAAATACACGGCCGCCGGCAAATGGAATTTGAATGCAAAGCCTAGATTCATTCTTTTAAGTTTCTCACAAGTTACTAAATGATATTAAACACTCACCAAATGGCGTGAACTCTATCTTTGAGTGGAATAGCTTCGCCGCTGCGCGACTGAATGAAGTTTTTTACCTTTTCTAAGTTGTCGATTTCGTTGTGTTCAAACCCTTGCGAATCGTGCAACACAAAATACGAGTTGTGCTTGGAGATAATCTCTTCATTTATATCACATACACCGGCCTCTTTGTGTGACACGCTCTATTGAAATTTTAGTAGCGCGCTGTTGTACTGGAGGGAAAACGTAACTGCTATATCAACGTTGAAGGCGTACTGGATGAGTGAGGACTTTCCAACGCCCGACTGATTGCGGTCCTTAGCGCATAATTAAGCTGGTACAGCCTTCTACTAACCTTGCCGACCACCAATACTCGGGATCTAGTAAAAGACGAACAGTCAGCGTGTGCAAAGTATAAGAGAGTGAACGCACCTTGGACAGTCTTCCAATATATTTTGAATTGTAGGTTTCAGTGTGGAAGTGTCCATGATGGCGAGGACTACGAAGACAGGGAGACTAATAAGATAAATAAATGCACCATAATGAAGATGCTAAACTCCGCCGCTGATCTTTATCGTATGTATATGATTAGGTTTGGATATCTCTATATATTAACAGACAGAAGCTCCCAGTGCAAAGGAAGGAAAAAGCGCTACGTAAGCTTATGTAATTCGAGTAAGCTACAAACCCGAGAAAACTCCGCTTCGCCGGCCTCCAGCAAGGGTTTCTGAATTGAATGAGGCCATATTTGACACGCGTTATTATGTTCAATTTCAGGTCAAGACGGATAATACCGTATGAACGTGCCCTTTGAAGTACTCACAGTTCTTTTATATACACTAGGATAAGAAGTGATTGACTTGGTAATAAAGTGGCGATGGAAGCTGATAATATCATGATGGACACATGTGACACGAGGCCGGTAAAAATGGATCCCAGAATAATTCATTCTGGGGACTAAAAAAGTCATTAACATTGGTCACTTTGTACATTCTGGACGTCCTTTCTGACTTCCCTTTGTCCTTGCCTTACAATTTTTGCAGTACAGTCATCGGTCATCCGCTATGGACGAAGCAATCAAGCTCCGAAGCAAGTGCCGACACTTTCGCATTCTCATCATTGGCAAGGCAAACGCCGGCAAGACAACCCTCCTCAAGAAAGTGTGCAACTCCATCGACGATCCAGAGATCTACAGTCCGTCAGGGGGAAAGGTGAGGTCGGCCCTCGAACTCAACGAAATTGACCGGGAATATTATTTTAGCTCGATCTCTCCATCGTACAGGGATCATCTGAGGTATAAAAAATAATGGTACCGAATTCAGCGTTACTTAGCGTAACATAGCGCGGAATGCATGATATCGAAAACCAACTCATATTCAAGAGTAACCGCCGATTCATTTTCCACGACTCTCGAGGATTTGAGTCTGGTTCTCTGGACGAAATGCAGACAGTAAAGTCTTTCATTTCTGAGAGAGCGAAACGCGGGGATCTGTCTAACCAGCTCCACGCAATTTGGTGCATTGCTTGTTTCCTGATATTTTCTGCCTGAGTGGTAACACTAATTCCTTTTTTTTTTCCAAAAAAACAGGTACTGTCTCCCTACCGACACCAACAGGCCACTTCTCGACGCAGACAAGAAGTTCTTTGAGGAATATGGCAACGGGAAAGGTCTTTTATTTCCATTGTCGGACTATAGCAATTATTGACACTTGTCACTCTACTTTGAAGTACCTGTCATCGCGATCTTCACCAAATTTGATGGTCTCGTTACCAAGGCATTCAGCAAGCTACGGGAAACTCTTAATCTAAAGGAAGCCACAAAGAAGAAGCTCGAAAAGGCAGCAGAAATACTAAGTACTGACTTCGTAGAGCCCCTGAAGGTAGCTGCCTCCCGACCGACGGCTTATGTGCGCCTGGACGGTAAGCCTACTGCGTATAGCTTAACACAACTTGTTGAACTTAGTATTTGCTGTTATACATGTAGATATGCGGCAGGAAGCCAGTAACTGTAAAGAGTTGATGGATGAGACGGCGAACGCTCTCGACGGCGACACCTTGAAGTTATTATTTGTCTCTGTTCAACAAATCAATATCGACACTTGTATTCGATATTCAGTACAACGGTAAGTGCTTGCTTATCTTCAATTACTCATACACTAATTTTGCCGCACCTTCCAGGACACTAATGGAAGGTATTTCACAATACATTATCTAGAGTGAATGCAACGTACAATAAAATCAGTTCCAATTTATTCTGAAGATTATATGAACAGAATTCTAGTGTTCTTTCCGCATACCTGGGTGAGTGTTAGGTTGATTCCTCACTCATTTAAAACGTTCTGAGAGCACAGACGTAGGCGGCGGTATGTGTTTTTGTACTCTTGGATCTCTACGTTGAATGATGACGAAGGATGTACGCAGGATGTGAGTAATTTCTTATTACGGCTGGTATAAGCAAACTAAGATAGACACTGATTCGAGTTCTAAAGTTTGTAAGTGTCAGGATCTATTGATTCAACGTACTTATAGTGTTCGGTTATACCAGGAGGTCAGGACTGTTCATGCACATGTCCTACTTAAATGTAAAACTAACTTTTGAAATAGTATGTAAGTAACACAATTTTTCAACACTCCTGGGAAGATCACCACGCTAACGAGAATTTAAATGAATACCTAGGATGTGCGTCGAAATTTCAATTTTACTAGCTGATAGGCCAATAATTTCAGGCCCGCAGGCTGAGGCGAGCATCACCCGTTCAACTACTCGTTTGGCTTAGACCTCTGATCATGTTACTGTTCAATGGGCAATCTGCATAGCTTGTGTGTTAATTTACAACATCACATTCTTTTATTTGCTGACGAGCTGGCGCTTCTGTATTCGCTCTGCGCAGTTCGTGAGTGTTGATTTACAACATAGTTATTTCTATTTACTGATCCGTACGCGATCTGCACAGAGTGTGAGTGTTTATTTACAGCATCACATTCATTTCTATTTGCTGACGAGCTGCCGTTTCTATGCTCGATTTGTACAGAATGTGAGTGTTGAATGTTGATTTACAAGATCACATTTGTTGATGAGCTTACGGTTTCGTGCGAAGTAGGCGCCGGTTGTGAGTGTCGATTTGCAAACATCGCATTTGTTTCTATTTTCTGACGAATTGCTGCTTCTGTGCGCCATCTGCACAGGATGTGAGTGTCAATGTACACCTCTGTATATTTTTGATGAGCTTGCGGTTCCATTCGCAGTTTGATGAGGATGTGAGTGTTTATTTGCAGCATCACATTCATTTAACGAGCTGGCGCTTTTGTGCTCGATTTGTACAGGATGTGAGTGCTGATTTACAACATCACATTTATTTCTATGAGCTTACGGTTCCGTGTGCAATTTGCGCAGGTTAGTGTCGATTTTCAAACATCGCATCTGTTTCTATTTTCTGACAAATTGCTGCTTCTGTGCGCCATCTGCACAGGATGTGAGTGTCAATGTACACCTCTGTCTATTTTTGATGAGCTTGCGGTTCCATTCGCAGTTTTATGAGGATGTGAGTGTTCATTTGCAGCATCACGTTCATTTAACGAGCTGGCGCTTTTGTGCTCGATTTGTACAGGATGTGAGTGCTGATTTACATCATCACATTTATTTCTATTTTCTGACAAGCTCATCGTTCTATACGCGATCTGCACAGGATGTAAGTGTCGATATACAGCATCACATTAATTTCGGTTTACTGACGAGCTGCCGCTTCTGTGCGCGATCTTCGCAAAATGTGAGCGTCTATTTCCACCATCACTTTCGTTTCTATTTGTTGATGACCTTGTGGTTCCATACGCAATTTAGACAGATCGTGGGTGTTGATTTACAACATCTCATTCGTTTCTATTTGCTGACGAGCTGTCGCTTCTGTGCGTGATTTAAACAGCATGTGAGTGTCGATTTACAGCATCACATTCCCTTCGATTTGCTAACAAGCCCATCATTCTGTGCGCGATCTGCATAGATTGTGAGTATCTATTTACAGCATCACAATTGTTTCTCTTTTGTTGACAAACTTGCGGTTCTGTGCGCAACCTTCACAGTGCGTGAGTGTCGATTTACAACATCTTATCCATTTCCATTTGCTGACGAGCTGGTGTTTCTGTCTGCGATCTGTACAGGATGTGGGTATCGATTTACACTTGTATCTATTTACTGACCCACGAGCTCGCTGTGCGCGATGTACAGGATGTGTGTTGATTTACAGCATCACATTTGTCCCTATTTGCTGACGAGCTCGCGGTTCCGTGTGCGATCTGCACAGGATGTGAGTGTCAGTTTACAGCATCACATTCGTTTATTTTCTGACGAGCTGGCGCTTCTGGGGGGATCTGCACAGGATGTGAGTGTCAATTTACAACATCGCATTTTGCTGATGAGCTGCGCTTTTATGTGCGATCCTCACAGGATGTGAGTGTCGATTATACCGTCATATTTGTTTTTCTTTTGTTGACAAGTCTGCGCAGTGCGTGAGTATCAATTTACAACATGACGTTCGTTACTTTCTGAGCTGCCGCTATCTGCGCAGGACGTGAGTATCGATTTATGCCATCACACTTTATTTGCTGACGAGTTCATGCTTCCGTACACGACTTGCACAGCCTGTGAGTATTAATTTACATCATCAATTTTGTTTCTCTTTCGCTGACAAGCTGGGGCTTGTATGCGCGATCTCTACAGGACGTGAGTATCCATTGTCATTATACCAACCATTTAGTTCTTTTTTGCTGACGAGCTGGCGCTTATATGCGCGATTTGCACAGGTTGTGAGTCGATTTACAATCACATCTGTTCTTCTGTTGACAGGCTCTCTGTTCCATCTGCGATCTGCACAGCGCGTGAGTATTGATTCAGGGCACCCCAATTGTTTCTATTTTTTGATAAGCTCGCTGTTCCGTGCATATGCACAGTGGGTGAGTATCAGTTTACAACATCAGGTTCATTCCTATTTACTGACGACGTTATCGTTCCGAACGCGAACTGTACAGCGCGTGAGTGTCGATTGACAGCATCACATTCATTTTTCTTTGCTGACGAGCTTTCGTGCGCGATATGTACAGCGCGTGAGTGTGGATTCGCTTACATCTATTTGCCTTTTCCTCACCTCTTTTTTCAGGTTGTGCGTGTCTATTTTCACTGTCTTCCCTTATTGTCTAACTGCCTCCACCTTGCCGGACTTCAGCTTGTGAGCCTCCTCAATCATTTCCCATATTCCCATTCGATGACATGGACTTATAATGTTTTTACATGCAGCGGGACAATGTACGGCCTTGTTGGATAGCTTTCTCTGAGCATTTTCCGGATCTGGTACGTTATTCAAAGATCAACCATAGCTCTGATTAATCTCGATGATAATCATAGGAGAATATCGCCAGAGGTGGACAATCATCCCAGAATGAGAATATATTATTACAGGCCGAGCTACTTGCAGGTCTGCGAAAGCTCTTTTTGGGATAGCCTCTCTTATGCATTTAACCCTTCTCAGTTACATGTATTTGTGCAGAGCAATCATTCGTTCAAGGATATACGAAGAAACAGGGATTTAGTCCAGCGTTCGCAGCTGCGCTAGCCGCCTACGTCAAGTCAGATATCAAAGATGTTGTTGCCAGGGCAATTTGTGGGTTGGTTGAGGGCAAGGATAGACTAGATGGTTCACTGGCACTGCCATTGTTGGATATTATCAGGAATAACCAGCTTCGTATGTTATATTTCTTCTGTGCCTTGAATATTGCTCATTGTATATGTTGATATACTAAGGAATTTGATTTCTATATGAGTTATACTTGTTTTTCCAAAGTTGATTTCGCGATATCATGTACTTCTATGAATCTATGCATCTGGTCCTCAAGTTCTCCTTCATAGTAAAAGTCCCTGAAAAGATATGAAGCCTGTGTAGAGTTTATTGTGCGTCTTAAATGAGGTTTTTGAGCGGGATCTTGGTAATAGGTGTGGAAGGGTACATGCTGGAAAACTCAAGGTAAATGAGAACTGTCGATCCGCTTGACATATACGACGGCATCAAGAATAATATTTCGAGTCAGTGTCTTGCGCGCTACCTGTCGTCCATTGTTGCCGATTCTGCATCCTTGTTGGCCTCTTTGGTATCATCTGTGCTCTCCGAAGCCAAAAGGATAAACACCACTTAATGCCAATCAAATCAAAACGAGAATGACTCAGACAAGACTCGGATGTCCTCACATATATCCGAATTTCCGAAGCCTGTAATGTCACAACAACAATCCTCGCTCATGCCACCGAGGAAGCAGAAAATGAGGGAGATGACGATATGGTGAGCACTCCACTAACCGAGATCAATCCAAACACCTCTCCAAATCCCTCCGTGACCTTCTGACTTTGACAAGCATATTGGACGACTTTGTTTGGGGACTTGGTGATGCGCAATCTCTCAGATGAGATGGAATTTCATGATTTGGGTTTGGTGACGTTGATGAAGGCGATCACCGTAGGCTTATCCATGTACCTACTATATACGGTATACTATACCGCATGACCTTGTGGTGTGTATCCACAATTCGCCGATTTCGGGGATGCTGTGGATATCCACGAGCGTTGTATCGCAGTAACATCGTGTTGGAAGGTAGTGGATGTTCTTTTCCCCATTTAGTCATCTTAAGAATGATATAAAGCAAGTTATCCTTCCCATATCAATTTCGCCATAAAAGGTTTACAGTTATGAGTCTTTGCAAAGATTGTGTTAAAGGTTAGCGACCATCAGTCAGGAGGATTCACCCATATTGACTTATTCAAACAGGTGTCACCCACGAAGGTACTCCCCAAGGTCTGTTACTGGTACGCTATATAAGACCTGGAACGATTTTGACAATGATCGCAAAGGTAAATGGGAAAAGATTGGTGGGATCGATTCGTATGTTGCCACACCTTCTGGAGAGTACCCAAAGGACAAGGTGATCCTTTATTTGGCTGATGGGTTCGGTCCTCAGCTTCCTAACGCCCAGGTGCGCTCTAGTTCTCTTGTAAACTTGGGGACCGCAGAAAGAGTTGTGATATAAATCGAATGGTTTCATCTACTTAGCTCATGGCAGACGACTTTGCAGCTACTGGACTCAAGGTGAGCAACCGTTTCATTTGAATTTTCACTTGCAAACCATCTCCAAATTGCCATCTGATTAGACCATTATCCCTGATTATTTCAACGGTGATCCTATCCCTGCAGACGCTCTTGATAACCCAGAACCCACTATTGATCTTCCCGCTTGGTTGAGAAAGCACACTCAAGAAGCGATACGCCCTATTCTCGATAAGGTGGTAGAAGCACTTAAGGCAGACGGAGTAACATCATTTGCTGCTACTGGATACTGTCTTGGCGGTACGTATTTTCACTAATGACGAAGAGCGGTTGATGATATGCTATGACTTGGTAATATCGGCTGGTCATCTATGGTTTAGGTCGTTCTGTGTTTGACCTCGCATTCGAGAATATCATCAAAGTAGCAGCTGCATCTCACCCTTCTTTCCTCAAGATTCCTGAAGATCTCGAGGTATGCAACGTTTATTTCTCGTCTATATCTTTACGTGTCACCCTTCCATCCCTTATCTCACATTCTCTGTGTTCCTGTTTTTCTTCACGTTTCTTTGCTATAGCTATCCATCAATCTTACCCATAAAATATAGAAATACCTCGCTACTTCGAAAGCCCCGCTCCTCATCAACTCATGCACCTTTGATGAACAATTCCCGCCCGAATCATCTGCTAAAGCCGATGAAATATTAGGAGGTGGCAAGTTCGTACCAGGATACAAGGGAGTGTACTTCGAAGGGTGCACGCACGGGTTCGCTGTGCGTGGTGACATGAACGATGCGAAAGTCAAAGCTGGCAAGGAGGGTGCATTCAAATCTACTGCTGAGTGGTTCCTGAACAAGCTCTGAAGTTGTTGGCGGTGGAGATCGTTTGCATAAATAAAGCAAAGAAAACGTAGCACTGAAAGAATACAATGACCTAATCTTAAAATAACTCACACTACCGAATCCCGATATTTTTCACACAGTTCCTCTCGGATCAGCGGCAGCCCGACTTCACCCCGTCCCTCACGATCAATCTTTGATCCATATATATATAAGTTACAGTGCGCATCCCCAGGCAGGAGTCAGAAGTACTTTAAGTAAAGATCTCGAAACAATATTCTCTTTCTAACCAGTTGACAGTAAAAACGATGAGTCTTTGAAAAGATTGCATCAAAGGTTAGGTACTAGCAGCTGAATTTCTGCAAACAGTCAACCAATCTGAACTAAACTACTGTTAGGTGTTATCCACGAAGGCATTCCGAAATGTGAGCCAAGTACAAGAGCTCCAAGACCGAAGCCCGAATTCTGACTTGTCTGGTTACTTCTTCGCCCAAGGTGAATGGGAGAAGGATTGTAGAGTTCTCAGTTGATTGATATATTGCCTCACCCTGAGTCACCCAGTGAAAAGTATGTATCCCAAAATCAAAGCAATCATTTTCTTGTCCGACGTATTCGGCCTTCAGCTCATCAAAAACCGGGTAAGCACACGCTTTTTATAAAATTCGGGACGCAGAAGGACATTTACGATAACAAACTTGATCGATTGATCCTTTACAGCTTTAGCTCACGACTTTTCCCGCCAATGGATTCGAACTTGGGTAGAACGTTCGGTGACAATTTTAAGCTAACTTATATGTCTTGATAACTGAGCAGACCATCGTTCCTGAGATCTTCAACGGCGATTATGTCCCTGTAGGCCCTCTTGATCCAGTAAGTACTCTCGTGTATTGAACTCGCAGCAAAAGAGGGAGAATATTGAGAATAGTGTGAGAGAAAACTAGTAAAAGGAGGTATATAAGAGCAAGAGTAGTAAGGTTGGGTGTGAAAAGCCGACCAACGAGAGAAGATAGGTCATCGAGGCTCCAGGTCGAAGGGCCGATGGGGTTGCTGGTTGGCTAACCCCCAAGAACCACCCAGCCAACGGCAACGCCATTGGCTAGCCCCCAAGATGGTGGTCTATTTTCGATATTTTGCTTTGCGTAGTCTTGTGGGTAGATTTCGGATATGCCGTGGTGCGATGTCGTCTAGTGACTGCCAATACTTCAAAAAGGACTCGGACATCCAACGACCCATTGCCTTGACTATCTCGGGGGAGATTCCGGCGATGAGCAGCTCTGTCGTCCCACCAATTCGAAAAGAGTGGCCGGTCATACGAGGGTAGCCGAGTTGTTGCCAGATCATGTTGCATCGTTGTAGAAAAACCCTTTTGGTAAGGATGTGTTGCCCATCAGGTAGGCGATAGGTGAATAGGAATTGACTGCTTGACGGATGATTTACGTGGAGATGATTTTTAAGCAGGAAGATGGGGTTGATGGGTGATCGTTGTTCCACAAGCACAATATCTTGTCCTCGCCGGTGGGTTTTCGTAGTTGGTAAATGTAGCAAAAAGGACTGAGGGTTACGAGGAGATTTCCTGAGCCTGGAACGAGTTGGGAATAATGAAGTATCGGCGTTGAGTGAAGAGGATGGTAGAAGTTCGCCTAGTCGACATTGGCCCCAAAAGGCAGTGGTGGCACAAGCTGCGATTGATGCGTCCGACGACACCGAGAGATCCAAACCGTTGATAAGTCGAGCTATCATTTCTGCGTTGATTGGAGGTCGTAGAGGTCGCTTGGAACTCTTTGGAGTGAGACTTTGAACTCCGTTTAAGATGTAGCGTAGACGGTTGCTGCCCTTCCATTCCAAATTGTGAACCGTGTGCCAGGCTTTGAGCGCTGAAATCTTGCTGCGTGACGTACTACCTGCATGCTTTCCGGCGCAGGCAGCTGCGAAGGCGCAAAGAACAAACTCATCGGTTGGAAAACGTAGCGCGTCTGGAACCTGTTCTGAGTCACAGAATTTTATGAAACATTGAATTGACTTAGAGTATCGATTAATGGTTGACTTGGCCCAGCCATTTCGGAGGGCTATGTTGATTTGACTTTTTGTATGGACAGAAAAGGCATGAGTGTTGTTGGAAACGTCGAAGTATGGATGGTCTGCATTTTTAGTAAGCGTTCGTTGAATGTGTGTAGGTGTAACTGAAGGTACGGATGATAATGGATACCCCGATGGAAGATGATACAGAGTAGGCGCCAGATGGGCTGAGCTCGAGTGTGCTGAAAAGGTAGGAGGATTTGTAACAATTGTGCCTGCTGACGAGTGTGTTAACGAGCGCATGACGAAGTAGTAAGAATCAAGAAAGTAAGTGTATTGAATGTGACATAACACATTAGTGATGAAGACAATGAGTTCTACATTATGAAAGAATAGGTGAAGACATTAAGAAGGGTTGTAACGCTAGAGGTAGAATAAGTTTTAGAGATGATCTTGGCCGATTAAGAACTGGAAGACCGCGAGACGGTCTGTCTGCTAAATTATTGGACGATGGCACATATAAAGATGAGATCCAAATGTTATAAGTGTTTAAAAGCGTTGTAATTCTCTGCAAAACAATGTTCTGTTCCGGGCTGCGTGATCTTCCACCCTTGATAGCCTGGATTACTCCCTGGTTGTCAGATTTAATGATTAAATGGACATTGGAGTACCCCTGTTGTATTGCAAGTAGTAGTCCAATTTCGATGGCGATGAATTCGGCCCAACCAATGTTGCGACCGTCCTTGTTCCAGCCCTGTCGTAGTTTCCAGGAGTCCCATTCATTGTTAACGATGACCCCGATACCCCATGAAGACGATGCATCTACCCAAAATTCGATTGGTGAAGGAGCTGGAGGATTGGATATTGTTGAACCACAAAAGGGCAGAGATAGGTGATTTCGCCACCAAGAAATATCTGCGATTACGTTCTGACTGGGTGTTTTGCGTATGAAAGGTGACGATGTGTGGTTGAATGATGATGTAAAACGTGAAATAGAAGGTAAGCGAGAACGTCCGTCTGGAATTGCGAGTGAGCAATGTACGAGCGTTCCTAGAACTGATTCTGCTTCTTTTCGAGAGAATTTCTTTCCTGATATCCATGGTTTGAGTTTAATTAAATAACGATCCTTTTTGTTTTGGGGAATTTCTACGGTTTTCGACGATAGGTTCCATATGAAACCTAAGTATTTGAACTCGTTGGCGAAGGGTTTTGTCTTCGAGTCCTTCCAAGGCCATCCTAATTGGTTGGCTACTGAATATATGTCATCTAAAGAATAGGAGAAAGATGGAATTTTAATCGTCGGGTTGACCGGGTATCGAAAAAATACGAAGTCATCTACCCAATTTTTGGATGGACCCAAATTCTTAGAGTCAAGGATAGCAGTCATCGCATCTGCAACTTTGCCAAATACGCCTCCGGAACTCGAGGCCCCAAATGGGGCGTTGTGATCGATGTAAAATAAGCCGTTCCAGTGAATTACGAAGTATGGTTGTTGTTGGGGTAAAATAGGGCAGCAGCGGAACGCAGCGTCTACATCTAGTGTCGCTGCTTCGGTCCCAGCGGGTGCTTCGCTTACTATCTTTTTGACGTCGTTGAAGGTGCCCCAATCACATCTAAAATCTTCCATGTTTATTTCGGAATTCACAGAAGAAAGAGTAGGGTCGTCTCTCGGGAAGGAAAAATCCTGTACGACTCTAAATTCTTCCGTACTCCCGGGTTTTGGCACCACTCCTAGAGGCGACGTCCTAAACGGGCCAATTAGTGATTCTAATTTTGAACGCGAGAAAGGGCCGGTGTAACGTCGAAGGGACAATTCTTTTTGTATATGTGCTGTTACGTGTTCGTGGTGTAAAAGTGCTGATTTATGATTAGGTGGTGTATAGGTTTGATTAGTGGAATTACCGACTCCCATATCGAAGCCGAATTGTATACCAGTAGGAATATCGCGAAATTTTTCGTATGAATCAGTATTGGACAACATGGATTCCCATTCGGTTGAGCGAAAGGGCGTGACGACGGGTAGGAAATCACTACACGATTTCACAATGTTGGGCATTGTGTGACTTGGATCCGCATAGAGAGCACCAATGCTCGCCTCGTCGACAAGTGGGTCCTTGGTCACAGCCGGAATACCCGTTCCATGAGAAACAGTAGGATTTTCCAGATCTGTCTTGTCTCGAACCGGAAGGACCTTGTTTGAGTAAGTGACAAGGGGCGCCATTGACGAGCTTCCATGCATTGCAATTCCTCGAGGAATGTGATTTTGACTTGTCGCCGCAGAAGATGCATTTTCCCTCTCGATCTCTTCGGACCTCCGGGTTATTGAAGCGTTGGGTTTGGTTTCGAAAAGCATAATTACGACTGTTGTTGCGTGTAAAGGAATCGTCTCTATGGTAGGCATTTGTAAGCTGATATCGAGATTGATAGTTGTGATGTGAAGGACCGGCTTGATTAGGCGCCTGTCTCATATCCGATTGAACCCATGCGAGAACCTTTTTGGCTGTGTGTCGAGCCTCTAAGTCGTTCCAAATGCCTATCGAAAATTGAGACGGATCAATGTCCAACTGGGTTGCTCTCCTTCGAATTTCTACGTTGTATGCTAAGAAAACAGGCCAGAGCTCCGCGCGATTGTGATTATCGAGTATGTATAAGAAGTGAGTTTGCCACATGGCGTACTCATCTGGCAAAAAGGACTTTATGAGGTCCAAAAGTCGGCGCCAGGCTTGATGCCACTCGTCAAAGGTTAAGTCCAGTTCCCCTTCATCCGATAAGGATTTTGAAGATGTTGTAATATGACTGTCGGTGTCATTGACTGTTAAGAGATCGTGTAGATTGGATAAGGATTTGTTTTTGACCATGCATCCTTTATCAGTTAGATAAGTTAGCGGAACATGGACGTTCCAGCCATCGATGAATCTTTTCCGGATATGGTCAGGAACTAAGAAGGCGGCATTTGTTCCGATAGAACCAGGCGTGCGAATAGGACGCTTGCGTGATGGAGTTAATGGTGGAATAGTGGGTATTGTCACGTCTGTAGCATGTAATAAAGGAGGAATTGCAGGTTGATGAACCTGTTGAGCCATAATATCTGTATAAATTGTGAGACATTCTGTTTGCGTAAATGATGATAGCTCCAGTCAATTGAGTTAAAAAAAAATAACCAATTGGGATGTTAATATCATTGATATTTTGGTTATGTTTTTTTTTTTTTTTTTTTTTTTTTTTTTTTTTTATTATTAAAAAGGCCTGGCATATCTGAAGTATGCAATGATATATATGTATAGCATATCAATAGTATGCGTCATTGACAAAATACTTTGGTGACCAGCCCAATACGAGCGTCATTAACGAGGCACATCAAAAGTATGCAAATATATATACACAATGAAAAATTCAGTTGACGAAGACAAAGAAACTTACGTCCGTCAACAGCTTCCGTTTGTGGAATGGGTGAATTCCTTTGTGAGAAATTGTGAATGCTGAAAGGCGATGGTTGGCGTGAATGTGTTGAAGGTGGTGGTGAATGATGGTGAGGATTATCTGCGATACCTTCCCATGACGAATGGGAATATGCAGTGGATTTAGGGTTACCAAAGTTCAGTTCAGTTCAGTTCTTCACCTCCTCAGCCTGAACTGAACTGAACTGTTTGCATATGGTCCTGAACTGAACTGAACCATTTAAGAACTGGTTCGAACTGAACTGAACTGAAGAACCATTATAAAATCTGAAATTTTACCTTTTTCTGAAAATTTATTGTACAAAGACCTTCCTTAGCCCTTAGCCACTTGATTTCCACTCATATATGATCTCAGAACTCCTTTAGAACACAGAAAACCATTGATTTATATTTATTTTCCTAAATAGGCAGTACTAATCTATGCTGACATAATAACATCACATACCAAGTCTGGCCATTACCTCCTTCCTTAGCCATTATTTCATGCTCAAAAGGACTGCCAAACCATTCCAATGTTCATAAATTACTGAAGGATCACTTCCCAGAAAATGTTAAGTCAAAAGAAGAGAATTGCCTGGCCGTCTAGGACCTAACAGTTCAGCAGTTCAGTTCAGCAGTTCAGTTCAGTTCGAACTGCATGAACCATAAATCTCCAAATGCCTGAACCTGAACTGAACTGAACTGAATTATCAGTTCAGTTCAGTTCAGTTCAGGTTCATGAGTCAGTTCTGAACCGAACTTTGGTAACCCTAAGTGGATTGAGAAGACTGGGTTGAGAGAGTGTCGGAGCCAGGCTGTGGTAATGGTGGTGGAGGTTGGTTGTGGCGACGATGCCTTGGATACAGTCCATTATACCTTGGATTTCGAAACAGGTCATCTCGGTTTTCATTTAGATGGTCCTTGAGTCGCGTTCGCAGTTCTGCAACTGAGCCCTCTGAATCAAGACCGAGGTCATCAGCGAGACGAATTAACTCCGTTTTTCGCAGAGCACTGAGAGTTTTGGTGTATGTTGTCTTCTTTGGCTGACGTGGCATGTTGTTTATAAGAGTTGTGATTAATTCTTTGTGAGTCGGTAGATTTTAAAGAAAGAGGATGAGTTAGATGAACGAGTGAGTAGATATAGCTATAGAATTGAGGTGGAGAAAATGGAACGATCGGTAGTTAAAGGATAGAAAAGAGTAAGCGAGGAGAAAATTGCGCTCGTTATACACAAGAAGATTCACACGACTTGCGTCATGTGATTTCATTTCGATCATCTCTCAAATTGGTTCCATTCGAATCGTCAAGAAGGCCCAGACGCGTCCAACCGTTAACTAGGTAGTAGACGCATTCAAGAAGTTTGGGATAACAACAATTGGGTCTGTAGGATGTTGTTTTGGCGGTACGCTTTGAACCATGTTCAAATATTGTGGAATATCTCTATTAAAATGCGTTTTGATATGGCTAGCCTCGCCTGATTTACTCCTGAAGTCTTCGGACGATCTCGATGTAACTGTTCTTTCCTTCTGTAGTATCCTCATCTCACTCACCTCCATTTCCAATTCGCCTTGAAAAATAATTTGCAACCTCCAAGGCCCTGCTCTTCATTAACTCCTATTCCATGAATTAACAATTCCCCATCTCATCGGCCACTAAAAGAGATGAAATAAGTAAATGATAAAAAAGATACATAAACAGAAGAGACGCAAACGACGAAAAACAATTGAAAAATGTTTCCCGTTGCTTTCTACTTTTTTTTTGTTCCTTCTTTCATCCCTTTTGACTTTGCGGTGATCATCGTCTTCTGCTGTTGGTGCTGGTGATGACGTATGTTCCTTTTCGAAACTGCAGAGTGCTCGTCAGTGGTGGATCACGAAGCGGGCCATTATATCCACTCGGAAGGATGCTTCAATAAGATTTTAATGTTAGTGAGGTTGCACATCATGGGCAATTGTGAAATCTACCGCAAAATATGAGATTGACATCGCTCTAAGACCCTCTGCCTAAACGTAGCAAGACAAGCCTCTTCGATGTCATCGTTGATGTTATTAGTTTTCCTTTAGATCTACCGTTGGCTTTTGTTACATCGTCGTCTTCTCTGTTGGTTATTATATCGCTGTTTAAAACTCCCGTCGCCAGTGACCAGGTTCCCAAGAGTGGAACGAATATCACTGAGAACCGTGGAAAATATATACTCATACGCGAGTGCTGAGCACCCCCCAACCCAAACCTAAGCAGTCCTTAAGTGTTACATACACGACGCCCGGAAATCATCCACGGCGCAAGCAACACCCTGCATAAACCCATGTTCAAATTCCCAATAACTCTTACCATGATCACTTGTCCTTTTCATTGCCCAAGCGCCTTTAAACCCGATTTCTGAAATCGTTATCGACCCTATTGGGGTCAATTGTATAAATGCGTAGGCATCGTCCCAGCCAACGATGAACCCGGAGCTGAAACGGGAATGATCGTAATATCCTGGGTATTGAGACCAATGTCGACTGTGTTTTTCTATCATTATGAAAAATCGAGCATGAGAACGTAGGAAGGTGAAAAGAGAGGAGAAATAAATCACCAAGTGCATCATCTTTCATCTCATCACGAACCTTTGACCTTTTCATAATATCATCTGCCTCTATCCGTCGGTACTTGATACCAACGGAAGTCGGAAATATTCCTCCTTCAACTGCATCTTGCCAGCTCCAGCCTGTATCTCCTCTTTTTTCTTTTTTATACGTCCAGAAAAACCATCCACCACAGTACTTGTCGAACAACGCCAATTGTGCACTCACAAACTCCCTCTTCTCCTCAGACTCTGCTCCTGGTTGCTGGAGTGAACCAGGATTGAGCGCTCCCGACCATTCCCCAATGACAATACCACCACCTACTCTCCCGAGTTTCTCAGAGATGGTGGCTAACATTCGAGGTGTAGAAGCGGAATCTTCACGTAAATCGTGAGTATGGTCTGCGGCTGTGGTGTGGATGTCGGAAGAAGTGAAACATCGATAGAGGTGATGGTCAAGAACGGTAAGTGATGAGGATGAATGAATATGCGAGATGTAGTCAGCGTAAACTTCAGGTCGCCAACATTCGCCGATGTAGATTGGGATTGTGGGATCTTGAGAACGAAGAGCGGTGATCGCTGACGTGTACCAGGTTTGAAGGACTCTATCGGAGGGTGGGTTGGGTTCGTTTAAGAGTTCGATACCGACTATGTTGGTTCTGGATTCAAGTTGACGAAGATGATTCACCAGAGATTGAAGGATCCGGATCGTGTGGTGTTGATTATGTCGCCCATTGAAAAAGTTCGCTTTTTCTGATGTTCCACCATGGGCATCGTTATTTTGTTTTCCAGGTGCTGCGTGAAGGTCTGGCCACACTTTAAGATTAATGGGCGAAGTTGAAGCTGAAACAAGTAATAGTCTCACCCAGCAAGACACCTATCCCATAGCGATGGGCAGTTTCGATTGCGCGGACTATTCTGGACCATGCGCCTGCGTAAACCTCCTGAAACGGTTGGAAATCTGTGCCATGGAGAACAGAAGGATCAGCTCCACAGAGATGATAATAGCCAATCTATGAAAAGTTTGAAGTAAAACGTACATGTCATAATGACTTTCTAACGTTAGAAGAGATAGAACAACACACAGGAATTCGAAGCGTATTGATGCCACGTTCTGCAATCCAGGCCCAATCTTCTTCTGTGATCCATGTATCCCAGTGTTTTTCGAGTATCTTTTTTGAGTTTCTGCCGCGAGCTACGTCGAGGTCGCTTTGAGCCGGTTGAAAAGCATTTTCGAAAGGGCTGTCGGTGATCCAGCGTTCGAGAACAAACCAGGAGCCTGATAGGACATGTGGTTTTGGACGGGACACTATGGAAATGAAATAACAATAATATGTACCGACATTGATGCCTTTTTGTTTTCGATAATGGAAAACTTGTTGGATGGTGATATTTTCATCAGGTGAGCCTGGTGTGTGATCAACGGAGGAGTCAGTAGAATTGAGGCCATGTTCAAGCACTTACTGTGTAAGTCAGCGTCATTTCTGCCATCTTGTTGCTTGAATTTGCTTAGAATTTTCCACATATTAATGACTTGCACGTCAGTTAAAGGGTCAGAGCGTAGCCAATCACTCGGTCTCAATGTCTCATACACTGATACAGTAACTGTCCACGTCACCTGATGTGACTGATGCTGGCCAAATCTGGACAAGCCCATACGTCTCAGTCTCTCAGAGAAACATGGAAGGTTATTTCCACACCGCTGAACCAGAATCAGAGAACCAGCTCCAAAAAAAAAGTATGTATACATAAAACAATCAAGTGTAGTAAATTTTAAACAAATCCGCCAGCTATTGGCCAAGTTATTTCCATCTGAAAGTTGAAACTCAAACAAAGGACTGACCAAATGCCAGTGATTGATTGTGATTTGTCTTGGAAAAAACCTTCCACAGGAATAGCGTCTGATGTAGGGAGTGTGTCGTATCGACCATCGAGGATGGGTACATCACTACCCTGGTGTTTCTTGTAGTTGCGCGGCTGGCTGCTGGTTGACGGTTGACGGCATAGATGTTTCGCTATGCTTCTCAAAACCTGGACCCGAAGTTGAGTCGGCAGGGGAGTAGAAAGGATGTCGACGCACCTTTGCAGAGTTCAGCGATGACATAAACCTCCTCCTCACCTTCGATTTGAACATTTATTGAGCTTAACTGGGAGCGCCTTGAAGATTTCAATAATGAGCGATGTGTTCTTCACACGACTCACGCTGGAGCTAGAAATGGACCGCGGGGACACTGTTGATTGGATCCAAGGATCGCTGCACGTCTGATAACTCTTCAAAATCTGGGCAAGGTCGACGTTGGCGCTTTCCAGACGGTCGCGCAAATCTTCGCGTCCTTTCGTGTACAGATGCCACTTTTGCTGCTATTGTGTTACTAGACGGATTGAATATTCGATTTACCTTCCAAAGTAGGACACTACCAGGCATTTGCAACTTCTCATGTATCAGTGCTGTGTCCGCGACCACGACGATACTGATTGTTCCATTGGATCTAGTAGATGAAAGGTGAGTTATTGACCCGTCTTTTCGACATCAGCTCACCTTGATTCAATGGATTCGAACAATGTTTTCAAGAATTTATGATAGCCTTGAAATATCGCTCTTCCGATGATTAAAACCTGATCAACGCTATTCATCTCGACCTCATCAATTGGGGAGATGAACTAGGCTGAATAGATGCACGAGATAAGGTTGTTATCCATTTTTATGGCCTTTGGCGACATGGTATATGATCATGGAGCGTAAAAAATAAAGCGAATGGAAGAGAAGACGCTGAAAACAACGAATTGAGCATTCGAAGAAGGAAATCTGAGGACAATATTTACTAAGCTCATATGACTGTCTTGTTATGTGCAAAAATCGCGCGAGCGGTGGGTCTATGATTGAACACAGTAAGGTTTATGTATATATGCTAATGTACGTTTGAACTAACCTTTTGTGTTCGATCTTTCTGGGTATATTGTATATGTAGCGCTCCATCATCTCACAGGTATGAGCTGAACGTAATAAGAGAGTTTAGCTGGCGTGTAGTCCCTGTACCATCCGATTTGTACGGGAGAGGGTCGTTTTCAGCGGTGAGATGATTGAGGAGATAATAAGTTAAATCTCCCGCTACCTTCTTATTCTTCGCAGCCCTCGTCACCCATTCGCCATAAGATCCGGCTTTCCTGAGTATTTTCGGTTTATACAGTAGGTTGTCCAAGGTTGCGCCTGTAATGAAGCCCAGGCCTGAATAAACCTATGGTTAATCTGAGGGATGAATGAAGGTTGGGGGATAAGTTGGTGGTGGTGGCCAAATTGGCAGAGATATTTTCGGACAGTAGCTCACTGCACTGATCAGTGACCAACGACAGATATTCAGTACTAGCAGTGGGATCAAGGACCAAGTGCCTCGATGATTCAATATTTGACAGCGCATCTATTTAGCCGGTCGGCTTCTGAGACTGAATAGTCCTGACTTTGCACTGCGAAGGTACACAGCCAAATTTCGGCACCTCTGCTGAGTTTGAAATACAAATTACAATTCCTCATACTCCCCGAATACTCTCCAGACTCGAACTTTAAACTACTAAAGCTAAAGGCTCAGCGCTCAGGTCCAAGATTCCAAGATGTTACTCGCGTCTTCAATGCTGTTGCACGAGGCGATCTTTTTCAAAAAATTACGGTCCCCGTTCAGGGTGTGGTCGTAGTTCGACTCAAGGACGTCATCAATACCATGGTATATTCGTTATTGCTTTCATTGATCCATGTCCTAAACCATCTCTAGATAGACAAACTAGGACAATTTGCAAAGGAAGTCACTCGTGTATCTCAAGACGTCGGAACTGAAGGATACGCACCGATCGATCAAGGGACATCTGACTTATCACAACTGAACAGAAAACTTGGCGGACAAGCTCTTGTTCTCGACGTCGAAGGCACATATCGAAAATTTACAACGGTAGTCAACAAATTGGCAACAAATTTAACATCCCAAGTTCGTAACCTACTCGTTATACATGTCGACGTCGAAGGCACATGGGGAATGAATATAACATCTCGAAGTTCGCAACTTACTCGTGATACATCTATACTCCACTAACCATTTTATTGCTCACTAGGTACGATCTATAGCGAAGATGACCGTATGTGTTTGTGTTTTGCATGACAGTCTTGATGAAAACCTTTCTTTCTATAGGTCGATCAAATGTCTTCCTCCTCTTACAGATTGCTTACAGATCAAGTGCGGCCATTCGCAGTTGTCACGACCGCCGTCGGCCCGTCGCTAAGGGTGATTTGACCCAGAAGATTGAGATATCCGTCGAGGGTGAAATGTCAACATTGAAAGGTATTTTTCTTCCTCACTGGATTATGGACCATTCCAACTATCATGCTTTGTAGAAACCGTCATTTCCATGGTGGGCCGGTTGTCAGTATTTGCTTCTGAAGCGACGAGGGTAGCATTGGAAGTCGGAACGCAAGGGTGTATTGGGAGGCCAAGCAAGAGTCGAAGGTGTGCAAGGAATCTGGGTTGATTTGACCAGGAACGTCAACGTATGTCGCTTCATTCCACCTTTTCATTGTCATTGTATGATAATCTTCGACAGAAAATGGCTTCGAATTTGACGATCAAGTGCGATCCATCTCAGAAGTTACGAAAGCCTTAGATGACTGGCAAGCTCGTCGATGTTGATGTTCAAGGAAAGATGCTTGACTTGAAGATGACTGTTAACTCCATGGTCGCTCAGTCGAGCACATTGGCTAACGACGTCACTCGAGTCAGTTTGGAGTTTGGGTGGACAGGCGTTTGTACCTGATGTTCAGGGAACGTGGAAGGTCGGTGATTTCCAGTTCTCTTTTTCCTAATAACGTGATCTTGTGACCCAAGCCGTTGCTGGTGGTGATTTGACGAAGAAGATTGATGTTGATGTCTGGAGAGATCTTGGAATGACAGAGAGTATGAGTGTTTTCGCTGATAAAGTCACTCGTGTGGTTAGAAAAGTAGAAATGGAAGGTCGGTTGGGTGGTCAGGCCAGGGTCACGAATGTTGGTGGGATGTGGAAGGATTTGACGGATAATGTCAACGTGATAGCTAACGACGTATGTTTTCCTTCGTTTGTTGTTAAAAGGCTGATTTACATTCTTTTTTTCAGTTGACGTTACAAATGCGAATCATAGCCATTTTACTATATACTCTATGTACCACTGGAGGTACGAGATCCAGATTCGACTCCTCTTACTACCCACAGTCCTCGATAGAGTCTCGTCCCCATCCATTACGGTGAACTGAAGGCAAGAATATGATATTGGATTGTTAAATATACACTGCCGCTGTTAAGAAGAAGTCTGCAAGAGATGATTTGGGATAAGCACTCGAAGGTATGTTATCACAGGACCATTGTCTCTCCGCTCTCTGCTCCCAGCTCCTCCATATAAACCCTACATTAGAGTGACCCAGTGCCAACGGGAATTATTCATGATCGATATGAGTCAGCGTGAATGAGATTGTTGGTGCCAATTTTCTAGAGGATTCTGAGTTCTCAGTATTGAGAACTCGGTCTTTACAGCCTGGGCCCGCAAAATCGAACGGGTTGGCGTCTATTCGTGCGGCCTCGGATCTCGGACTTTGCACTGCGAAAGCAATTGTATTTCAAACTCAGCAGAAGTACCGAAATTTGGCTGCCCATCGACAAGGGTTCTCCGCCATCTTTCATTCCACCAAATGTCTCGAAATGAACAGGCGTCATCTACAGAGCCCTAGGAATTCAGTTAAAGAGGAACACGAACGACCCCATCCACCCACAACTGCATGTCCCTGGATCAACATTAAAATACAAGTCTTGGCGTTACAATGGATATGCAGATAAGTGAGCTCTCTATCGTAAGATATCTTTTCAACATTTGATCTGACGGAACTCGGATCTGCAGTGCTGAAGGCAACGGCCCAGTATTGTTGGACAGTGCCCAGTAACCGGTAACCAGCGACCAATGACAGAAATTCAGTGGTGGGAATCGAGGACCGAGTCCAAGGGCTTAATGATTATATATTTGATTACTATGGTATAGCATCTATTCGTAATGAAAGACAGAAATTATTTGAGTCAAGAATAGGACAATACGAGCTCTCAGCAAGCTGACCTCAATGAGATGCCTTTAATGATGGATGTTTTCGACCACGATGAGCCTTGACCACAGCATAACTACAAGGTCTGTTCTAGCTGTTCTACATGATCATCTATCTGCCATCTCGATATCGTCGTTTAGGCGAATGCCAACATCATCGTCTCTGTCTATAATACCGACATCTCCCATTGAATTTAGATTGTTAGATGCAAAGTGCAAACTCCCGATGGTCGATTCTATCATGGATTTCTCGTTGTGGAAAGACAATCCCATTGAGACCCGCACCAAGATAACTGTAGGTGTTATGCCCTAGATAGACCCATGTTATCAGTAAAATCAGAAGTAGTAATGACTGATGTTGTAATTACATTGAGCATTTGGTGGATAAAAACAACGGTATCATAACCTTCATCGGCAGCGTCCGTCGACACAATGCTCACCACGACCCGAACCAACTGGATTGAAAACAATACCATGCCAGATTCAATTAGCACGAATATGACAGTCCGAATTTTGTTCCCCCCAGTGACGCCCAAAGTTTGGTCACGCAAGTCGGATTTGACTTGACGGTACACATTGAAGACCTTGAAGATGATTAAGCCTGTCACCAAAGCATTCACCGTCATGGACATAGTGACGCTCGCGACAGACAGCCAAAGTGCCCATTCAGGTGCCACAATTTGGTCCAAGAAAACGTCCTGTGAGCTGTTACTCGCTAGCCACATAGCTAGAGGCAAAAAATTGAAATTGGGCGAGTCAAATTAGATAGCTTCACTGACCTAAGAATACAACTGCTAAGATTGAAGGAATGATAACGACACGAATCTTGCAACCCCACATTATCCAGCAACGGTAGATCTTTAAGGTTTGCATGAATAAAGTACTAAATGATAGGCATAGTAGGTTTATACATACCAGGATAGATTGAGCCATGAAGTCGCAGCAACCAAATACTGTGCCTTCCACCAAAGAAAAATAGAGGAGTATTTTGACTGCTCCATTCCCAAACTGCGTAACTGAGAACGTAAAAAAAGTTAGTTATTGTTACCGATGGAATTGTTACTAACTCCATATGAAGCAAAGCGCAGCGGTAACTGAAGATAGAACATATAGAACACAGACAGCATAAAAAATGATGTTTCTCCTCTTGTCGGTGCTTTCTTTCGATGTCCAGTCTTGTAAATACATGACGAATATGCCAGAATACACTCCTGGGACAGGTTGATATTAGACTTCTTTAGCAGGGGCCGTGAAAGTTGTAGAAAAACTATCTTACCGTAGAAAAAGCTTTCGAGACATATTCCAATGAAGTCGATGTCTTTAATATTTAGCTTCATGATTTCGTATCTGTTGTAATGACCTATTGCATCTCTGACCGTTGCTTTATATAAGAGTACAGTGATTGAGATAAAGTGCGTGACAATCTTAACAAACTGTCGCTGTCATAGTCATAATCTGATTTTTGATCAGGTAGGAATGTGTACCGCGGTCGCCATGTATACATACTAACTAGAATTGGCAGAAGATGATTATGCAACCTGTCTTACTTTGGGCAACCGAGCATTCCAAGGTAAGCCTGGCCCTCAGACTAGTTTCCATCATTGAAATCTGTCACCGAAAGGATGATCATGGTGATTATCATGCTATACTACTCTGATACCAAGTGAACTACTGGCTTCCAGCTTTGATATAAATTCACTTCTGATAGATTCGAAACCCCAATCACAACTTGAATCAGAGAAACGACAGATTCAACAAACGGAACATAATTTTTTTGTTGACGATGTTGGAGGAGTGACGCCCATGCCGTACTTGATATAGCAACCAAATAGCAGCCAGATTACAACACAGTTTTGTACATTGGATCTAGCAGAATAAAGGTGAGTTATTGACTTGTTTTCTTTCCTTTTCGACATCAGCTCACCTCTATTCAATGGATTCGAACAATGTCGAATCTATCATACATTTGAAATATCGCTTTTCTGATGATCAACACCTGATCAACGCTACCTTCTCGACCCCATCAATATGGGAAGATGAACAATGTTGATAGGTGCGGCAGACGACGAGATAAGGTTGTCATGATTGTTGCCTTGAGCTGGCCTGACGCTTGGACATCTTTTGAAGGCCTTTTACGGCTTAGTATATGATAAGGGAGGGCAAAAATAATAAAGCGAAGATGCTGAAGACAATGGATTGAGTATTCGAAGAAGAAAGTTGAATATGATATATACCGCTTGTATGGCTGTCCTACTAGGTGCAAAATCACACAAGCGGTGGGTCTACGATGAAAGGCAGTAAGTTGATGGATACGTGCTGATGTGTGTTTGATCTAACCTTTCGTATTCAACCTTTCTTTCGTATTCAACCTTTCTGCGTATAATGTAGCGCAATCGTCTTGCAGGTGGGAGTTGAAGGTGGGTAAGAATGCTCTGAGTGCGAGAACTTCCGAGAAGAGAGTTTAGCTGACATTTAATACTTATAGGAAGAGGTGTTGTTTTCAGCGGTGAGATGATAGAGGGCGGTGAGGAGAAGATACTAGGTTAAGTACCTCTGGGTCTCCAGTCACGCTTTTATTCTTCACAGCCCTCGTCACCTCCATTCGCCATAAGACCCCGCTTTCCTGTCTTTTCGGTTTATCTAGCAAGTTGTCCAAGGTTGCGCCTGCAATGAATCCCAGGCCTGAATAAGCCCATGATTGATTTGAGAGGTGAATTAGGTTGAAAAAAATGGGTTGGTGGTGGCCAATTCGCCAGAGATATGTTCGGACAGTACTGTCCAGCGACCAACGACAGAGATTCAGTAGTGAGATCAAATACCAAGTCCTCAATGATTAAATACCAGGTAAGGAGTCTATTTGAAATCAAGGCAGACAGTTCTTGACTCAAGTTTGGGGTACCGCAGGCGATGAGGGTGACTAACTATGGTTCACGACAAATAGTAGCTGATCAAATCATTCCCACGCCTGACAGTTTTTAGGCGTTTATGTGCGATATCTACAATATCTACAATATCTAGTTCTAGCTGGCTATAGAATCATCTATCTACCATCTGGATATCGTCACTTAGTCTAAATCCACTTTGATCGTCTCTGTTCACGATATCGATTTCTCCCGTTTCCGGAATTGGATTTGGATTGCTAGCTGCAAAGCGCAAACTCCCGACGGTCGATTCTACCATAGATTCCTTGTCGTAGAACGACAATCCCATCGATAGCCGCACAAAGATGATTGTAGGTGTTATACCCTAGACACACCCATGTTATTAGTAAAATAAAAGTAGCAATAACTGATGTTGTAATCACATTGAGCATTTGGTGGATGTTAAACCGATGATATGAAAAGCTTGATCGGCAGCGTCTGTCCCCAGAAAAATGGTAGACACGAGCCGAGCCAATTGGATAGAAAATAATATCATGCCAGATTCAATTAGCACGAATATGACAGTCCGAAACTTACTCCCGCCAGTGGAGCCCAAAGTTTGGTCGCCCGAGGCGGATTTGAATTCACGGTACACATTGAAGATCTTGAAGATGATTAAGCCCGTGACCAGAGCATTCACGTGTTAGAGTGAGGAGAACCGAAAAGTCGGTTCCGAGGTTGAAAAGGTAGCCGAGGAGCAATGCGCTCCAAGGCCCAAGGGTTTATGAAGTACGCATGGCGCACGAGGCACTGATTATAGAACAGATAAAGCTACTACTTTATGAGTCTTTGTGGTAAAGTAAAAAAGGATAGATACTGACCTCAGTCTCGAAAAGATAGACTGAGGTACGACTACAATGAGTAAACAATATAAGTAAGAACTTCTCCATTCCCGGAGAGTGACGGGTTTGTACGATGGTCATACAAGGCAGAATATAAATAGTAAAGAGGGGCTCGGAATAAATAATAGATAGGAGGAGAAAATAATAAAGATGCATAATTGTGATTACATATGGTTTGTTATTCGACACTGATCTGTTCTGTTTCATCAACTGCTTAATTACTCACTTCTATAAAACCCACAGTACTCTTTACAGATACTAAAAACCCGTAGATGTACTTTACTGTTACAAACAAGTAGTATATAAACTGTACGGTACATCAGCAATTTGTCAATTTAGTTTCCGGTTTCCAGTGGTTTTTTGGGGTTTTTGGGTTTCGAGAAACCTGGAAACCAGAAACGGAAAAAAGTAGCTACTATATTTAATCTACTAGTAATAACTATTAAGTCTAGGACTAGCAAACGCTAGTGGGGAATTAAGTGTGCAGAGAGGTGGCCTTTATATAATTAGTGATGCCAAAGTTCGGTTCCGAACTGGCGCAAGAACCGAGAACCGAAAGAACCGAACCGTCGGTTCAGGTTCAGTTCAGTTCGGTCCAAGAATCTTGGACCATCGGTCCGGTTCTCGGTTCTCATATTTCTAAGATTTTGAGAACCGGGTTCGAACCGGTTCGAACCAAACTTTATGTAGATTTTTTTTCTAATTTTTCCGCAGAGAATTGAATTTATAATCTATAAAATATTGTTAGGCGCCCAACCCAATGTTTTGGATTTCGGAGTTTGAAAAATCAGTGACTCCCATTATCAACAACGCTGACAACACCAACAATACCACAACCACACCAACAACGCCAACAACTCCCCACCGGGGGAGTTATTTTTGGTAAATTTCTCGATTTAATTAATGTATATGACAGTACACAGGGATGACTACCACAAGCACGGACAACAATGTCGAGCACAACGATGACAAGCACCGGTGGCAGGTATTTTTTTTAAAATTTAATTTAAATCTAATATAAACTACTACAGACAAACGACGATTCAACAAACGACAATGAACAAACGACAACAACGAACGCCGACAATGAATGAACGAACATGAACAAACGACGACAAATGAGAACCAGCAAACGACGACAAACGAGAACCAGCAACTTCGACATCGATCACCGCTGATCCCATGCTATCCGTTCCTGCTGCGGCCGCATGCCTCTGACCATCAACGATGCTTTGGATTCAAGCTCTGAACCACCCACTTCAACATCGACCATCAAAACAAGCACCGCCGATCCCATGCTATCCGTTCCCGCGAATGCTGTGGCTGCAAGCGCACAAATTATTCAAGTCGCTGGCAGAGCGTTCAAGATGTAGGCATTACTGTGAGTGTTCAGCTTCACCCATCGCATCCTTAAGCATTTAACCATCCTCATCAATCAGGCCTCCCATAAGAGCCACACCATCTCACCCCGTCACGATGACGAGCACTA